>CM041794.1:11407908-11479073 GCA_023376895.1 Aspiorhynchus laticeps
AGCAGACGGTTTAGAGCAGACACAAGAAAAAAAAAAAGAAAAAACGAAGAAACCTCAGACAACAACAACCTCAGCTATCAAAGCTGCTTTCACTTTATATATATTATGCAAAAATTATGAATATAGATATATTTTAATAGCACTTCAAATTAAAAATCAACGTTTTATTCTCATGAGATGTCCATGATACGTTATTGTAAATATTGTATGTATTAGTACATTTTAAAGAGTTGGAAATTAATTCTGTTTTGTAAGGAGATAATTTTTTTTTTGCAGATTTTGCTTTTATTCATAAGTTAATTAAAGATGCAGTACATTTAAATGTAGGCGAAATGGACCATTTGCAGTCATGAGCTGTGCAAAATTGGTTTTCCTGATGTTATATGCCATTGTTTACACCATTTTCAGTCATCAAATTCTTTTTTTTGCCAAAATGGTCAATTTTACTTCTGAAACTGGAAGTTCACAATAAAAAAACTTTGTCCAACTGCAGCTCGATATCTAGCTGCTTTCTTATATGCAGTAATGATATTGAAGTTACTTTTCTTTCACTATTATAAAGTTCCTCATTATATAAGCCAGTGATTCCAGTGAGTTTTCTTTGATTTTACTGCAGTGAAAATGCAGATGATTCATGCCAGATACTGTTCAAGGAGTCAGAGAATGTCCTTCATTTTTAATACAAACATGTTGTAATCAAGGTGATGTCAATTGTTTTACATTCTCAATGTGAATGTGTAAATAATGTATGTAAATATGTTTATTATTGCATTTGCATATACATTGCATTTGTATTTTTAAGTATGCAGTATTGTATATAAAGAAATGTTTTATTTATTTTTTTGGAATCTAAATCTTTGGGTGATAATTGGCTTTCGTTGCTGTGTACTATGTCAGCTGTTCATTTGTAAAGAATTTATGATATGTTTCTGTACATTCTGATTGATTAATTAATCTAGTGATGCATTTTCTAAAAGGCCAATCATGATTGTTCTTGACCTGTGTGTAAACCTAACTTGAAATAAACCATTTGAAGATTTCACTTGACTGTAGTTGTGTTTTTCATGTAGTAAATCTGTCATAACACAAACATCATTAGCTTTTCCAGGGCTATGCTTAAATATGAATCCAATAAAATCCAATATACCAGTATAGCTTAGAGCTGCAAAGGATGAAACTGTTCGTAGCTTCAGTAATGTGAAGTTAGAATAAAAATCACCGGCCCTATGAGGATCAATTTCAGCAGATGAGACGATCAAGGGTCAATTCCTTTTCCCAGAGATCTGCTGAATGTGTCCCTTCATCTGGAGCACACGAGGCCCAGGCTGAAAATCACTTCTGCAAAATACTGACATTGCAAAGGCAGCTGTAAATGTGAACCTAAAGGCCTTATTTTACACGTGACTCTGCTTATAAGAGCACTTTCCTACTGAATGCACATTATTCATGTAGAATTACCCATAAAACCACAAAGGAACGATAGTAAAGCCATGACTTCTGGAATTCTAGGAAAAGAGGTGATTTCCAGGAAAGTGAATTCTAGGAAAAGCTCACATCTCAGTTTTCACAACACACTTGCCCCATGGGATGACACCATGATATACCGACATCCTGGGAAAAGTGGGCCACGGATTAGTTGGGACCGGTGGGTGGGTGGACCTCATGTTTTTGACTAAGGCGACTGGGCAAACAGCTCCACCTCCAACATGTTTCGTTATCACTCACGTTTCTGGTGTGGGGCGACCAGAAAACCAGGCATGGAATGAGGTGGGCGGGATTTCATCTGAGTGTAGGCAGCTTTATTCTACAAGCAAAGTGTGCATTGTTTGGTGGTTATGTTAGATAAAACGTTCATTTGTGTTAATCTATCCAATTATCTAATCTATCTGTATTTACATCTAAAAATACATATTTATATATCACCTTGGCTGCATTTATTTGATCAAAAATATGGTAAAAACTGTAATATTGCGAAATATTATTACAATTAACAATAACAGTTTTCTATTTGAATATATTTTAATATATAGCCCTATTTAAAAAGTCTTTAGTGTCACCCGATCCTTCAGAAATCATTTTAATATGCTGATTTGCAGCTCAAGAAACATTAATATTAGCAAAAGTCAAAAACGGTTGTGCTGCTTAATATTTGCGAGGAAACCATGATTATTATTTTTTATTAAAGTAAAAAAAAACAGCATTTATATTTTGTGAAATTATTATTATTATTGTTATTTATTTAATGTGTCTTTGCTAAATAAAACCATTAATTTCTAAATTCTTACTGACCCCAAACTTTTTTTACTTTATGTTTTTACTTTAGTTTACTGTATGTCCCAGCAAAACCGTTGGTTTGTACTGCTTTTGCCCTTTATAATTTATGACCATCAAATTCAGCTGTCTCTTATTTGGCTTTTTTACTGCTAAAACCACTTTCATCACAGTGTGTCCAGAACAGCCTGTAATTGTTGTGTTTCTCGTGATCTCTCAGAAACCCATGTTCTGTCATCACTACTGATTAGCCGTAGGTACCTGGACACTCTGTCACTGCACAATGTTTGTGTGGCGTGTTTGTTTGGGACTTTGCTTTGGCAAGAAACAAAAATCCTCGTATGGAATATTGCTTGATATATCTATATTTTTAAAATGTTTGTTTAATTTAATCAACATATTCAGTGGACATAGTGATGGCTGTTGGATATATATATATATAGATACTATTAAATATCAATGTTGATCTATAATTATGCAAAAAGGAGGTCTCTACTCTTTATTCTTCCTCTTAGCTTTAACTGAAAGGAGGTCAGAGCCTCATCAACACTGAACTGTGACGCAGATCATCAAAGCAGTGAATAACAGGTAAAAGCTGAACTGTGAACTACTTGTGTTTTTATGTAGCTTGGCCTCCTGCCATGCCTATATGTAGAAAAGGGAATTGTTTACCTTTGTCTGTAGTCGCAGTTAGCGCACATTGAGTCAGACACAGGGGCCGCTGAGAAGATGACAGATATTTGAGTATTATTATTAATAATATTATAGGATATGTATAGGATTAATTAAAATGATATATAATTGATTGCTTATAAATTCATATTATAATATTGTTTTACACAATTATTAATTATTTCGATATAATAATTATATTATTTAATTATATATTAATATTACATTATAATTTATATTTTTTATTATTTTAATTAATTATTATTTTAATTTATTTATTATTATTATTATTAATTTTAACGAGAGCAAAACACCAATTTCAGACACTTTTTAAATATTATTTTACATGATATTCTGCCCTCTAGTGGTGTGACTGGACCCCGCTTTTCCACGACGAAGTCACGTGGACGAACAAAGACACACATTTTTCTCTAGAAATCTCAAATAAACCGTCTTCATCGGAGACAAAATGGACTGTTTTAATTTCTACGAAGAAGAAAAAATGTTAGTTGAAAAAGAATCCGCGATAGGATGAGATGTTTGAACCACGAACTCTATGACATAGAAGGGTCATCGGTCACGTGCCCATGCCGCGCAGCATAGCAACATGTCCAACGTGAGAGTTTGAATTATTGAGATATTAATCTGATTCCAAATCGTAAGATACTGTACAGTTGTAAACGATCATGTCGGGCCTCAAGATTAATACGAAGTTTGCAGAAAAATATGAGAAGTATCGTCAGAAGGAAGAACTACAGAGACGTGAGTTAAGACACTTAGACTAGAAGCACGCGCTGTTTACCACACACTCAGATATTAATACTCTGCATTTTAATGTGCTAATATCTATACTTTATGTGTTGAATATGTTAAATGATCCCTATATCGATCTTAAACATCAAACGTGCTACGATTTATTTTTGTATGTGTGGTCTTGTTTATAAAAATCAAGAGTAACGTTGAATACATTCATAAAGATAATCAAAGTAGACCATTTTTTAAACTTTACAAGTACAAAAATTCACCATTGTAACCCAAATTGTCATATTTACTAACAGTAAAGCTGTGGTAAGTTCTTAATATCTATAAGTGTTGCTAAATAAGAAAGTAAATATTTTGAAAGCTTGTTTTATATATTTGTTTATGTATTATTATGAACAATGTAGGTAGTACTTTCACTGACAGCGTTTTTTTAGGCATGAGACAAAACATATCCCGCAAATTTGACATTTCTGCTATATATCTCTTTGTGTCGTACAGGCGATCATAATTTAATTTTACAGTCAACTGTGCTTTGAGTCGAATGAATGCTGAATCTAGTGTTTGTGTCAAATGTTCCAGTGAAGGATCGCTACGGAGACCAAGATGAGCAGAATTCCTCAGACTCCTCCAACTCTGACTCAGATGAGAGTGAAGTGGTACCATTCTCTCACTTTCTTGTTTGAAACTTTTTTACCAACTTTATACCCGGATTATCATGTTCAATACTCTGATGAATGAATTTATAGGAGCTGGACCCAAAGCTGGACAGAGATTTTTATAGAACGCTGTCACTGCTGAAGAAGAAAGATCCAAAGATCTATCAGAAAGATGCCAAATTCTACACAGAAGAGAGTATGAATGATATGCTTTCTACTCCAATTACAGACATGCACTGTATGAGGAGACTGTGCTGTTTTCATGTGAATTGTCTCTGTGAATAAACAGCATCTGGATCAGGCAACGATGAGCAACCGTCCACTTCAAGAAAGTCAGAGAAACCCATGTTCCTGAAGGACTATGAGAGGAAAGTCATCCTGGAGAGAGGAGGGTAAGAAATCATCTGTTTATAAATGATAAAAGCTGTGGCCACAATGAATGAAGCAATAGTTGTTTCAAAGCTGAAATAGTGGAAGCATAATGAACATTTATTGTTTATTTATTATATATTTAGATGACTGATATTCTCTCTATTGTGCTCAGATTGTTTGTGTAATATAATTGAATATTATCCATTTTAGAAAATATGATGATGATGATGATGAGGATGACAGTGCTGATGAAGAAATCTCCAGAAAGATTCAGAAGGTAATTATACTTATGTTTAATTTTTCACCATGGTCTGAAAATTGACCCTGTTACTTTTTATCACATACTTAAACTTATAGTGTACAATTAATGTATGTACATTATTCCAAGTTAAAAACACCTTAATATTATTTTTAGTGCTGTCAAACGATTAATTGCAATTAATAACATCTAAACTAAAAGTTAATAACATCTAAACTAAAAGTTTTTATTTACATAATATATGTGTGTACTGTTTATATTTATGTATGTATAAATAATACACACACATACAGTATATATTTTGAAAATATTTATATGTATATATTTATATTCATATAACTTATACTACAAAATACATTTAATATATACCCGTAACATATTTTTCTTAAATGTATACATGCATGGGTGTATATTTATATATACATAATAAATATGCACATGTACTATGTTAACAAAAACTTTTATTTTGGATGTGATTAATCGTTTGACAGCACTAATTATTTTATCAAATTATACAAATGATACAAAACATTCAGATGGAAATGGACTTGGTTTTCATTTAAGATGTTTCTCCACTCATCAAAGTGTCTTCTTCAGTATCTGAAACAGCTTCATGACTAACATATCACTATATAATATGTTTGGGAATAATATTATGGGGATAATATGTTTATTACAGAGGGCTGCGTCTCCCACCTACATCCAGGAACAGAAGGAACTACAGGAAAGGTAGGAGATTGTGTTTGCACCATTATCTCATGTTACTTAACGTATAGCTGTCTATGTATTATTCGTCTGTGTTGATTTTGAAGGAATAGTTCAGTCAAAATTAAAATTCTGTCATCATTTACTCTCCATAATGTCGTTCCAAATCTGATGACTTCTTTCTCATATGGAAACGGAGGAAAGAAAGACATATCAGGGCTCCAGACTGCGACTAAAATGGTCGCATTTGCGACCAAAAATATTAATTTGCAAGTGAAGTTTTTGCTGAGGTCGCCACTGGCGACTATATATATTTACATGTTATGACATAACAATTTGCATGTAAGGACCTTTTTCCTGATTGTTTTGCGATCACATCTTTTGCTTTGTTCATGTATTAAACTTAAAATTAAAAGACGATACGCATCAAAGTTTTAGTGGAAAAAAGCTTCAAACAGTCCTCGTCTCTGCCGCACAGCAGCGCTGACGCACACAGTCTGCTAAACACAGCTCAGTTGTGCAGCGCGAGAGAGATTGAAATATGGAGACCTGCAGAAAAGCCATGTCTATTTCGTGCACAACTTGAACAAACTTCAACAGGTAAAGCTGTCAGCTCTGTGGATACTGGCAATATTGTCAACAATTCTCATTTATAATCATTACTAATATGGCTTCTTCTTATCGAGATCTTTAGTCTTTCTGTTAATGCGTGGACTTCATGTTGGTTATTTGAAGCGCACTTGCCATCCAGTAATCGCAAAAACTTTGTGCTTTGTTACTTTTTAATAAACAAAATATAAGCTTTAAAATGATGCCAAATTCATCACGAAATTCAAACAATGTGGTTTTGGCGCTCTTTAATGCGGACCTCCAGCATACACTTTCGGTAGTATAAATACAAGTAGTCCGTGGGTGCGTCTGGATTGCATGCGCGGAAAGTATACCACAGGCTTAAAGCGGCAGGCGCGAGCTCTTTAGCGCCTCAGTTAAAGCAGCAAGTGAACCCATTTTATCTTTCTATGTACTACTATAATACGAAATGAACATGATTTAACATCAAAAGGTAGGCTATTTTATAAGAGAGCCTACAGTACAACTTACTGAAATGTTTCATGTAAAAGCTCATTCAGTGTCAAACTGAGGAAAATGTGTAAAGCTTGTAAACATTGCACTGTAATAATACATTTACCTCAGAATAACCACTCAGTGTCCATACGCTCATCAGTTAGCTAGAAAAATAACTATAAAGGAGCATTTTGCTACATTAATGCGCTATTGCATATTAATATTTTTACTTAATCTGCTGTCTACATGATTCAACTCCTCCTATAAAATTGCATTTTACTAATGAAGAAAAACAGACTGAATGTGTGAAAGACATGACAACATTTATAGGATGCACTGAGGAGCCCAAACTACACTCAGTGGCCAAGTGATGCTTATGTCCATGATATTGGTACAGATTCTGTGTAACAAACAATTCTTTGTGACTGTATATTTCAAGTTGGAAAAGACATTTAGTTCCCACTTTAAGTGAACCTTAGTTCCCAGGTCGACCTGATCATCTACAAGATGGATTAAAATGCTGATAAAGTCAAGAAAATATGAGACATAAACACATGACAGAATGTAGCGAAATAAAATAAAATGATAATAATAAAATAAAACACTTTTATTCTGCGGCACCTAAAAACATAATCTGGCGCAACTAAGTTTTTCTCTAATAGGAGCCAATGGCTCCTTACTCGATTTTTTTGTCTGGAGCCCTGCATATGGGTTGAAACTTCAACTGAGAGTGAGTAAATAATGACAGTTGTTTAATACTGGGTGAACTATTCCTTTATGGATAGTATTACAAAATGTTTTGCTTGAGTCTATATTTTCATTTGGCAGTTTTCGAAAGTTAGTGCAAGACAGTGATGATGAGGACAGTGACGGAGGCGGACAGCTGCTGACACGGAGAACCAAAACACAAGAGGAGAAGGTGCTTGATATGCTCTTCTTTAAAAAGATGTTAAAGATTGGCTAATTGTGTAGATTAAAACAGTATCCGATCATAAACCTTTTCTTTGTGCTTGTCTATTCCTGCTTTCTGAAGGACAAAGAGGAAGCTGACTATGTGGAATGGCTGAAGGGTCAGGCAGAGCTGGAGGGGGAGGAGGAAGTTAAGGACATGGTCAGTGTTTCGCTTCGGTTTTAAGATATTTAATGATGAAACAATGGATAACTAAAGGCCTTACTCTTGCAGAAATACCTGCGCGACTTCTGGAACAACCCCGAGCTGGATGAGAGAGAGTCTTTCCTGCGAGATTACATGCTCAACAAGGGCTACCTGGAGGAGGATGAAGCTAGGTGGGTTTTGTCTATAATATTACAGCACTGAATCAGTAAGTGATGAACACGCATGAACAGAAATAGCCATTTGAATGTGTATCATTACTCCAGTCTTCAGTGTCACGTGATCCTTCAGAAAGCATTTTAATAGGATGATTTGCTGCTCAAGAAACATTTCTTATCATTATCAATATTTTTGTGGAAACCATACTGTGATTCCTTACAGGATGATTTGATAAATAGAAAGTTATTTTGTAACATCAGTTTAATGCATTCTTGCTGAATAAAAGTATTAATTTCTTACTGTCTCCAAACTTTTGTATCTCTGTATCTGTGAATGCTTTTAGGATCCCCACCTATACTGAGCTGTTGCAGGATGATGTGGATGACTCGGAGGAAGAAGGAGAATCGTTCCTGCATAAACAGGAAGACTTTGAGAGGCATTACAACTTCCGCTTTGAGGAGCCTGATGCTGGAAAGGTAAAAGGATGTCAACGTCAGCCTGATTTGTCATTAACTTTTTTGTTATATGGCGACCTGAGTGTCTTAGTGAAGAGCAAAGCTCTTTTTTAATAATCATTACCCATCAAACTGCTGCTCCTCCACAGATCAAAACATATCCTCGCAACATCGCCACATCTGTCCGAAGCAAAGATGACAGTAGGAAAAGAAAGAGGGAGGAGGTGACAGAGAGGAAGAAAAAGGTAAACTAAGCATACTACTTTTCAGGATTCTTTGATAAATAGAAAGTTGAAAAAAGCAGCATTTATTTGAAATAGAAATCTTTTGTAACAATTTAAAAGTCTTTACTGTCACTTCTGATCAATTTAATGTGTCCTTGCCGAATAAAGGTATTAATTTCTTTAAAAAACGTTTACTGATCCCAAATGTTTGAACAGAAGTGTTGTCAGTTATTCAACAACTATGTCAAATTATTCAATAATTATTCAACAACTATTGTACGCCAAACCTCATTTGCGTTCACTCTTAATGTGATCAAACAGCATCAGTAAATACTCATTTTTTGGGTGAACTAAGGAACTGATAAGAGGATTGAGAACCAGAATTGTTTAATTTCTTACAATTCCTATCCCTAACGTGTCCTGTAGGAGAAGGAACAGAAGCAGCAGCAGCTGAAGGAACTGAAGAACCTGAAGCGAGCAGAGATCATGGACAAACTGAAGACACTGCAGGAGCTGACAGGAAATGAGAAGCTGGCTTTCAATGACGTCGATCTGGAGGGAGACTTTGACCCCCAGCAACACGACCAACTCATGCAGGTGGGTCTGAAATGAGAGATATCCCACCAGTGACTGTAGGTCTGGAACAAAACCTCAAGACAGGAGCTATCAGTAGTCACAGCTTATGATGAAATAATTGCTATTTATCTGTTTGATAATTCCATTGAGCTGCACATGCTTTCATGTATTTAATATGCACTTTTCTTCATTCTCATATACAGCAGTTCTTTGGGGATAAATACTATGGAGAGAACGAGGAAGAGAAACCACAGTTTGATGATGACGATGATTTAGCAGGTAGCATTGTGTTTCTTTACACTTTTTTTTATTTTTTTATTTTTTTTTAAATGATTTATTTTATTCAGCTTTGGCATCACAGAAATACAATATTACTGTTTTTACTGTAAAACAACAAATAAATGCAGACTATGTGAGAGTAAGGACATCTTTCAAAAACATTTAAAACTCCTACCAATCCCAAAGTTTTGGAAGCTTTTGTGATATAAATGTTTTGTTAGAAAACTGGAACTGGGACACATGGGTCGGTAACGAGGAAAATGAGGACGAGTATGGAGATGAGGAAGATTATGCTGGGGAGGAAGACTATGAGCCCAACTGTGAAGATCCTGACTTTATAGTAAGACCGTTTCTCATTCTTAATGTGCAGTACAGATGCAGCACTGAACTACTGTGTTCACTGTAAATGGTGTCTGCTCTTAATCACACCTGAAATCTCTTGGGTAGATGGATGCTGACTATGACCCAAGTCAACAGCCTGTTTCTAAAAAGAAGAGAAAGAAAGAGAGACCGGAGAAGAAAAAGAAGACCAAAGAGGACGCCCCTCTAATGGGAAAGAAGAGGAAGAAGTCCCACTTTGCAGAGATCATCACCAAAAACAAGCCAGTCTTTGATCCAAGTGAGTATTGGATTTATATTAAAGCTTTTAGACAGGACACTCCCTCTATCTGTCATTAGTCAGTCATAAAGAAAACCCCGCCCACATTTACACTTCCGTATTCATGCATAATCCTAAAATCTTATTTGCCCATTCTGATCATGTTTCCAGAGGAGAAAACCTTTGAGCAGTATCTGGACGAGTACTATAAACTGGATTATGAGGATGTCATTGATGACTTGCCATGCAGATTTCGCTATAGAGAAGTTGTACCGAATGACTTCGGTCTAACCACTGATGAGGTGAGGGGCTATGAGCAACAGTAATGTGTCTGGATGATGATTAACTCTTGAGTTCTGTGCTGATGAGCGATTGTGTCTGACCTGGTATTGCTGTTCCTCTGGGAGTAACTCTGACCAGGGTCTGAGGACAGTAATCTTCTCTCTGAACAGATTTGCACTGGAAACCACCAGTGTACTAGGTTTGGGTACCGAAGTCGGTACTTTTAAGGGTACATCCCAAATTGCGTCGGTACTACCGAGTACCGATTCACATTAAATCATACGGTACCAAATTTCGTTACCTGAGAACGCATTTGGGCGCATACGAGAGAGAGACCCTGTGACATCGTGTCACCCCTGCAACTCTTTAAAACACAACACACAGGGCAAACCCAAATGTTCTGAAGTGTGCTTACATTTCTAGGGTCATGTTTTCCATATGTAGTCCATTCATAAACGGAATTTACTCTATAGTGTGGAATGCCACGAAATTCGTAAATTTTTGGATGAATAAAAGAAGGTCTGTCACTTAATTCGAATCGCGATATGAACTAGTGTATGTGAATATTAAAATGCAAAAAGACGGTTTAAATATGAATCCTGCATGTTCCGTTAGCCTCGGTATGTTTGAATGGCGGAGATGCGGTTTTGTTAACTACACAAATACTGAAGCACACGTGAACTCACGGTGATTTTCGGCCTCTGCATCTCACTAAATGAACACTTACAGGCTGTGAGAGTCACTTCATGAGAATTTTACCGTTTCATTTGAGAAAACTAGCATCATATCATACTGTATACACAGAAACTTCACGGCAACCTGTCAAAATAAAAGTGCGGTTTAACATGAAAGATAAATATATTACTCTTGTATTACTTTTGTACAGTATAATGTACATATTTATATATTCCATTTACTGTCAAATTTAAATAAAACAATTAAATGATAAAAATAATTATTACAACCACATTAACGACTTAAAAAAATACAATTATTATTACAACATTTTTAAAAGGAATATTCAAACAATTTTTCTACCATTTATTAATTTTATCAGTAATCCTCTGTTTGTTTGCCAAAAGATAAAAGGGTTTCATTTGATTAAAGATAAATAAATGTTTCATGCCTTCATTTGATTATCAGAAAAAAAATAAAACAAGAATTTCTGGAAGAAAAAAAATTGTAGGGCCCTATTGTTCAAAATGTTGAAATTGAGAGTTTTGGACGTATTTTTTCAATGAAATAAATGTTTTTGTTATTACACAGAGTAAAGTACCGAATTCAAAAGTGAACGGTACCCAACCCTACAGTGTACATTGGCATTTGTGTCACATTTAGATCATAGAGGACTTGAGAGCTGTGTTTAGTATGTTAAAGCTTCATGTTCACTGTCATTGGTGATGCTGGAGGTTTTTTGGGATTGCATAGGGATGCCAAGTGTATAAGGAAGGACCATGTTTGCCAATAATTTTTTATGCATATCAGTCAGTTCACGTTGCCAAAAGCTATTGACTTTTATTGTATTTAGTGTTTTATTAGTATATAATTAGTTTAGTAATAAGCACATTTATATATAATTACATTTATATATATAATAATGTTGCATAATGTTATATTTATACACTACCATTTAAAAGTTTGGGATTAATAAGATTTTTTTTCTTCTGCGAGGAGACATTAAGATGATTGAAAGTGACAGTCAGGACATTTAAAATGTTACAAAAGATTTATATTTCAAATAAACGCTGTTCGTTTGAACTTTCTAGTCAACAAATAATTCTGAAAAAAAAGTATTAATGTTTTCACAGAAATATTAAGCAGCACAACACTGATTATAGAGAAATGTTTCTTGAGCATCAAAACAGCATATTAGAATGATTTCTGAAGGATCTTGTGACACTGAAAATACAGCTTTGACAACACAGGAATAAATTACATTTTAAAATAAATTAACATAGAAAAAAACAGTTCTTTTAAATTGTAATAATATTTCACAATATTACTGGTTTTAGTGTTTTTTTAGTAAAATAACAAGACTTTGAACAGTAATGTATATACATATTTTCAGAATGTTAGTTTAGAAAATTGTTCTCACAATATTACTGTTTTTAATTTATATTTTATCAAATAAATCATCTGTGCGCATAAGTGACGACTTTCAAAAACATAAAAAAAACTGACCCCAAATATTTAAACAGTAGTTATTAGTAGATTTTTTTTTTTAATTCTGTCTATTATTGGTGTCAGGCATAAACATAATTATTAGTTGTATAAGCCACAATTGGAGCATCCCTAGAATTTTGAATGATTTAACATAAGTAATCTATCATATGATTTATTTATTAATATTTTATTAAAAAAAACGAATTTATTATTTCCGTGTTATTCCATGCTAATATTTCCATGTTATTCTCACCTGAACTTCTTTCCATAGGTCCTGAAAGCAGATGAAAGTGAGTTGAACCGCTGGTGCTCGTTGAGGAAGACCTGCATGTACAGGTACCAGACCGCAGTTTTTGTGATGGATATGTGTTAGCCAGGAATTATAGTCAAAGACTAGAATACCCAAGACATGTCACTCGTATAGTTTTGAATGGGGAAAAAAGCAACGCTTAAAGGTGCTGTATGTAGGATTTTGACTTTACTAAAGCATAAAAATACCATAATATGCTTGCAGATATTTAAGAAACATACTAAGTTAACATACTTGTTTATCTGAAAAACAATGCTATAGTTAGTAATCCTTCTTTGAATATGTGCGGTCCGGCCCGGAATGTCTGTGTTTGTTATGGTTTGTGAAACCCGCCCACTGCCAGTTTACCCAATTGTATTTCGGCACCCCGGGTTGCCAGTTGGCAGAAAACGCAGCGCATTTCATTTCATTCATCGTCATGTGCGCCCGTTCCTGTTGGTGTCGTTAATCTGGCAACCTGCGCGTGCGTCAAGTCTGAGGAGGAGGGGCTGGTGAAAAAAACCGTCTCCAATATTTTGAATTTGGACTGCAATACCTAGTTCAACCGCTGGGTGTCAATCCTACATACAGCACCTTTAATATGGCCGCTCAATCGCAGGAAGCCCCGCCTTCTGAATGAAAGAGCCAATCGCTAATCGGTAAAGTCAGCGAGTCACTGCAGCCGCCATTAGAAGTCCCGGTTGCTATAGAAACAGTCAGCACTCAGGACTGCGCATGTACACTGGCTGATCTAGCCTGAGAAATAAGATTTTTATAACATTATTTGAGCAAAAGAAACATAATTTATGACACAGTTGTTGTCCCATTTCATTGGTGATTTCAAATATGAAATTTAATCGTAAGCTTAGTGAACAGTTTTGGAGAATTTGATGTTTCCCCATACAGAGATATAGGAGCTGCACTTGGATGCTCGAGAGGCGTTTCAAAGATGGCCGCCGAGTGACATGACTTGTCTTAAAGAGACTTTGCTATAGTGAAGCGTTGGAATATATAGTAATAATGTTTAATGCGAGTGTGTCTCACTCGTCCTGAAAAGTGAAGCTGCGGGCTCTTTGATCGCCCCCTGGTGGCTGGCTGCAGTACAGGTCATAAACCCCGCCCTCTCCATGTAAAGGAATGGGACTTGAGTCAAAAAAATTACACTTCCAATACAATTTTGGTTTTGGTCATTTAACGGTCATCCAC
Source organism: Aspiorhynchus laticeps (assembly GCA_023376895.1). Classification (NCBI taxonomy): domain Eukaryota; kingdom Metazoa; phylum Chordata; class Actinopteri; order Cypriniformes; family Cyprinidae; genus Aspiorhynchus; species Aspiorhynchus laticeps. The sequence continues at coordinate 11,422,016 of CM041794.1, forward strand.
TGGCCTGGAATACATTTTTGATGAGGCTTGCTTCATTTTTCCTTGTTTAGGTCAGAGAGGGAGGAGCTATGTGAGGTGAAGAACTTCCAGATCAAAGCACGGAATAACAAGAAGAAAGAGCAAGTGTTTGTGTCTCTGTATAATGAGTGAGTGTTCCCTTCAACATCATGTTCATGACACACAAGCTATAAACATAAACCTCATACAAATGAGACCGAGCTTTGCACGGTTCACCTCCCCATCATAAGAGTGCTTGTGTTTCAGTGTGTTTGTGCTTCTTTACACAGGAACGAAGGTGAGGAGGAGCTGAAGGAGCCCAAGGACAAGGTGGGTAAGAAGAGAAGGGATCGTCTAAAGAGGTCTGAGGTCAATACAGAGAAGAGAGATCTGACAGAAGATGCATCTGAAAGCGCTGTAGTTGAAGGCTTAGGCCAAACAGACCCCCAGGAGCTCAAAGAAGGGGAGGATGACGAGGAGTTCCTGGTTCCTAAGAAAAAGATGAAGCAGGAGGAGACCGCTGTAACTCCGAAAGAGCAGCTGGCCAAGGAAAGGACTGAAAAACCTCAAGGGCTTAAAAAGAAAATGAGGCGCCAAGGTGGACGCCTACTTTCCAGGTCCATGACGGTGAAGATGGCTGGAAGAGAGTTCAGCAGACAGAGACTCCAGGCCTACGGGCTGAATCCAAAGAGACTCCACTTCAGAGAGCTGTACAGACAGAAGAGAAAAGAGCGGGAGAAAAAGGAAAAGCAGCAGAAAAAGAGCAAACAGTGATGCTTGAAGTAAACCATTTTGAGTTTGTGTCTGGCATATTGAACAGTTTTTTCACGAGGGACCAGAAAGCATGAAATAATAGCTTTCTATTAGATAGCTTGAATCTTGAAAGTTTCTGTTTCATCGTTTCATGAATATGAATTTTATCTGTGTTCTTAAAAAATAAAAAGAGGAGTTATAGTAGAAATAAAGACACTTCTTTCACATTCCTTTTCATGTTATGTGTTGACCGCTCTGCTCTAGGAATGGAAATATATTATACAGTATTATGGTTGTCAGACGTAGTTACTGAGTTTTGATGGTTACCCCAGATTCACTTTTAAAATATAACATCCAAATATTTTGTAATCTAAATTTTCATTTGCAAACATAGAATCATTGCAACCTATAAAACTCTTGATGATTCATAGAGAAAACATGTTCTTTTTAATACAACCCACATGAAAAAAATACTATAGTAATTTATAGTAAATACTAGTGTTTTTGAACCATACTTTAGTAAAGTATATTATAGTATTTACAACACTTTAATGAATGCTACAGCATACTGTAGTATTAACTATAGTGAACTAATAAACTAATAAATACTGTAGTTTACTTTAGTTTTTACTACAGTAAACTATTGTATTGTAGTATAATATACCCTATAGTTGTAGTAAACTTAGTACAGTATTGTGTAAAGTAATTTGTTTACTATAGTTATATTACAATAGCAACTATAGAATTATCACAACCAATTTAAAGTACTTTACTATAGTATGGCTCAAAAACACTAGTATTTACTATAAATTACTATAGTATTTTTTCACGTGGGATTAATCTCGGCATAGAGATATTTCAGATATGAAATGTAATTTAATTTTAAACACAATGTTCATGTATTATGTCATAATGAGAAATGAACGCAATCTGTTTAGGGATGAACCTAAAACAACACAACTGTCGCTTTGACAAACAAACACATGAGGGCTTTGCTTTTGACTAGCGCGGTTTAGGTATCTCCAATAGTTGCCTGACAGTAACTCTAGCGTCTATTTAAAATATCCTTGAATATATTAGAAGAACACATTATGGATTTTATGTATCATGTAATGTAATAAAACATTGATCATGATGGGGGGTGAAAACAAAAGCTTGAAGTACTGAAGCTGTTTTTTTATTCAGGCGCGTTTCTGGAAAGCGCGCCAAACAGCCGCCAGTTTGAAATCCGGATAAACATCGCATGCATTAGGTGAGGCGTTTACTCTGAAATGTATTGCAATAAACCACTCTGTTGTATGTTTTATTAATAAGTGTTATTTAGATCAGTGTTTTAAAGCGTTGCCTTGACTAAATCAGCGAATCGTGCGTCTGTGAATGCGAGGTTGTTGTTATAGACAGGTTTGTTTTGAGATAATGTTCATGTTTGCTCAACAACAGTCTGTAATTTTAATATTATATAATATTTCGTACTAGACTATATACTTTAACGGCTAATAGAGCTACTGAGTTATGATTCGCAGTTATTTTTTGTTTTAAAAGAGGTTTTGTTCAACGTGTAAAAATAAAGCAGCAATAAAAATGCGTTTATTATAAGAATACAATCCGACAAGTAATGTTTTGCGTTGTATGCCGTGTATGGAGCTATATTATAGCTGTAGACGAATGAGATATATAAACATTTCTAGGGAAAAAAATTAAAAGCATTGCTGAAAATAAAAATTGGTAATTAGGTGACAGTGAAAATGTTGGCAAGAACTAACTTTAGGCTATTATTGTTTTTATAAAAAAGCTTGTTTAGCACAGAATAATACCTAACATATACAGCAAAACTTATATAAAAAGTAGCTTTCATGTTTCTGATTTGACGTCCAGTTAAAATGCATTGACTGTAACTCAATATAAAATATTTATCTGTTTTATTATTAATATTAATATTTATTTTCTGCATTTCACCAGTGCTTTAGCTTGTTTACTAATCTTATTTGTTTGTTTTTTGTAAATGTGCCATTGATTGTATACTGTGACGCTTGTCAACAATGACATATTGCTTGTGTTGTAAGTTGCTTCTGGTGAATGTATCTGCTAAATGAACAAATTCTGTCGTGGCTTATAGCGTCACCTCAGTATGTGCTGCATTTCTCCGCAGAAGCATTATTAATGCAGACATGTCACAGAACGACGGGATGCACGACGATGACCTCGAGACGTCAGGGGAAGCGTTGATTGAGTTCATCAAGAGCAGTAAGGCAGAGAGCGCTCTTCAAGGAGCAAGAGAGAAGCTGCAGGAGTTCTTTGATCACCACATCAAGACCAAGAGGACCACAACCGAGCTCTTAAATGGTATTACTTAGAGTACTAATGCTAACTTTTAACTTACTAATTAATAGTAACTTAACAAAATGCACTAATAAATAATGCTAAATGCAATTTTTTTTTCTTCCTTTTAAAGATCTTGTACATGCAGAGGAAGTGGTCGGCCAGAAACTTCTGGATTTAGAGCAGCAGAAAAGCCAAATGGCACAAGAGATCGAGAGGATGGAGCAGGAAGTACAGCGGAGCCTCTCCAAAAGCCAAATCCTGGACTCAGAGCAGGAGTATCCTTCAAGTATGGTGTTTCCCTTGAGACCTGAACCAGAACCAGCTCTCAGTATAAATAATTGGCCATATCAGAATCACAATGAGCTTTATTTGCCAAGTGTGCGTACACACACACAAGAAATGTGTTGTGTTTTCTAGGAGCTCTGGGAACATGCGTACATATAACACAAGAGAATAGAAAGAACATTTAAATAAAAATTATGTAAAATGAAGAAAAAAATTATAATAATTAAAAAACAATAAAATAATATACATCAAGATCAGTAGGTTTATGTTCAGATTTGTGCATTTATGTATTTTATACATCTGTAAGTAAAAAAAAGTATGTATTATATGACATTGTGACATCACAGATTTGCTGATTGTTCAAATGTTTTTAGCACTGTCAGGCTCACTAATCCCAAGCTGAACTCAGATAAGATCTGTTGTTGTTGTTTTATTTTTATTATTATTATGTTTTTTATTTTACCAAAACACGAGTGTTGTTTAGTTTACTTTTTGATTATGATCTTTGTTACTCTAGTTTGGTTGTTCCCTGTAGTTTCCCTAACGCATGGGTCAGATTCTTGCTGAAAGAGCTGGAAAGACTCCGAGATACCGAGCAAGAAATTCAAACTCTGCAACAGGAAGTGGATGAAGACACAACCGAGGTCATTCCTTCAGCCATGTAAGCAAACACTGAGCTGGCTTTACTTCACCTTGTGTTTGTGATGACTGCATTATTCAGTCCCTATCATGTACAGGGTTGTGGAGTAACGAAATACATGTAACTTAGTTATGTATTTAAATTACAAAACATGAGTTTTGTATGTCATTACAGTTACATTTTTAATAAGTAGTAATCAAATTACAGTTACATTCGAAAAGTATTTTAATTACCAAAGTAATTACTTTGAATTTTGCTACACTTTTTATTTCATTTAAACATTATTGTAAACTGTAAAGAGCAAATAATGTAAACAGAAATTGGTGATTTTCTGCTCACAAGTTTCATACCCCTTGCAGAATAAACACAATTTTGATAATTTTTACAAAATAAGAGGATCAATAGCATGTTATTTTTATTTAGTACTGTCAGTAAGCTCAATAAGCTATTTTAATAACAGATGTTTACATATATACTCCACAAGACAAAATGACTGAATTTATAAAAAATGCCCCATTCAAAAATGTACATACCCTTGAATTTTAACTGTCTGTCATTACTTATATGATCCAGGACTCTTTTCATGTTTTGTGATAGTTTTCTGTGAGTCTCTTGAGCCTCTTTCACACAGCGATTCCGGAAAATACACAGAAAATGTGTCCCGTGATTTGTCCCGGGATGGTCTGATTTTGGTTCATTCACACTGCCAGTGATTTTCCGGAATCTGTGCGTGCGTTCACACACAACCCGTAAAGATCCCGTAAAGACACGTGACATTTCATGTGACATGTATAATGCGCCGCGCACCATTTCACTAAACTGGCGAACGATTTCCGCTTCAGCGTGGATAGTGAGGAGCTCCCTGATCACTGCTTCATTCCAGTTTACACATTTTTCGTCGTGTGAACGTTGATCTGCCTTCAAAACACCCGGTAAAACTGTCGAATGATAAAGAGCGTCATCACTACGACAGACCCTTTACAGCATTGATCCGGCTTTTGTTCACACAGCGCTCGTTCCGGGACTGAACCCGGCAATGTTACTAGGTCCCCAACCCGGGATCGATCCCGGAATTAATCCCGGGACGTGTCTGCGTTCACACAGAAGGCACTCCGGCAATTTTCTGGCAATTTTCCGGGACCAACGTGCAGTGTGAAAGGGGCTTTGGTTATCCCGAGCAATTAAAGGATTAGTTCACTTCCAGAATAAAAATGTCCTGATAATTTACTTACCCCCATGTCATCCAAGATGTTCATGTCTCATGGGAACACACATAGTGATAAAAACATGTATAGCCTGAATGCACTGTAAGTCGCTTTGGATAAAAGCGTCTGCTAAATGCATAAATGTAAATGTCTTTCTTTCTTCAGTCGCAAAGAAATTAAGGTTTTTGAGGAAAACACTCCAGGATTTTTCTTCATATAGTGGACTTTAATGGTTCCAATGGGTTGAACGTCCAAATTGCAGTTTCAGTGCAGCTTCAAAGGGCTCTACACGATCCCAGCTGAGGAATAAGGGTCTTACCTAGTGAAACGATTGGTCATTTTCTAAAAAAATAATAAAAATGTGTATACTTTTTAACCACAAATGCTCGTCTTGCACTAGCTATGCGATGCTATGTGACTTTGCATTAAGTAATCACGTAGGAAAAGTCACGCATGGTTAGTTCTTAGTCTGTGTACTCCGGTTCAAAAAGGTAGGGTAGGGAGAAAAACTCAATCTCATTTTCTCCTCAACTTCAAAATCATCAGTCATCGTTGTTTTACCTTTTCTTGTAAAGGGCGTTTGACTTTTCTTTGCACGTTCACTTTGTAAACACTGGGTCGGTACTTCCGGCTATGTCAAGCATGTGTGATTATGTAATGCGTGAGATCAAGCTAGTGCAACATGAGCATTTGTGGTTAAAAAGTATATACATTTTTATTGTTTTAAGAAAATGACACATCGTTTCGCTAGATAAGACCCTTATTCCTCGGCTGGAGCCCTTTGAAGCTGCATTGAAACTGCAGTTTGGACTTTCAACCCATTAGGAACCATAGAAATCCACTAGGCTATATAGAGAAAAATGTGTTTTCCTCAAAAAAAGTAATTTCTTTGCGACTCAAGAAAGAAAGACAAATTATCATGGAATGTTTATCCTGGAAGTGAACTAATCCTTTAAACTGCCTGCTGTTCTTCAGAACAATCCTCCAGCTCCTGCACGTTCTCAGGTTTTCCAGCATCTTCTGCATATTTGAACCCTTTCCAATAATGACTGTATTATTTTAAGATCCATTATTTTACACTAAGAACAACTGAGAGGCTCATACACAGATATTACAAAAGTTCAAAATTTACTGATGCTTAAGGAAACAAAATGCATTAAAAGTTTTAAAACTTTTGAACAGGATGATTGTGTACATTTTTCTCATTTTGTTGAAAGATTTTTTTTCATTTAGTACTGCCCTTCAGAAGCTGTAGACATGTTTCCCAGAAGACAAAATAACAACAATTTACCCTGTTCATCTAATTCAGAAAGATGACACCCCAGCTCTTTATGCATTGTGTTGCCTTCTTGAGCTTCAGTCATTTTAAGTAATCTGCTTTTTTTTTTTTTTTTCACAAAATATTGTGGAAATCTGATGTTATTACAAATAATATGCAGTGGAAAATCAAGTTCTATGTTTGGTGGATGTTATTTTTCCATAGAGCAGGGAATTTCCTATAAAATTTAAATTTCAAACAATCAATTTTTGCAAAGGTTGTAATGAAATTAAGTATTATTTTGATACTTTTTGAATACTAATTTAGAGAGAGATTTCTCAAGATTTCTGAAAAGTATTATAAAGAAAAAGTGATTTCTATAAAATGAACATGCAGCATATTTAAAAATATAGAGATAGATGGGTTTTAATTTGCATTAGCATGAAAGTGAGTTTCTCTTTCGGTGTGAACAGACGTTTTGTTTGTTCGTACTGCTTTTTTGTTTCAGTCTTTGTGTGCGTAATCCTTAAAAGTTACTTTTATTGCACTTTTATTGTATTGTTTCTATTTTGCTGGGGAACAAAATCCTAATTTCTAGGATTTATTGACATGAAAAAGTGGAAACCTCGTGAACTGAAACTATGGAGATATGTTAGTGATGTGTATTTATTTTTAAAGATGTGTGTATATTTAGTTAGGTAATTAATAAATCACTCATTTTGTATAGATCCTGCCTAAGGTTAATTTAAATATTTTTAATAGATGTTTTTAAATATAAAGTGTGAGGATGTACGATATAACATATATTCAGATATGGTTTCATTTTCATTCAGAATGATTTTATATTATTTCCCAGAGCTTTGTGTAAGTCACTTGCCTATTTTTTCCTCATCTTTTCTTTCAGTACTTTCACTACACTACTTTCACTATTTCTCATTTCAATGCTTTGGGATGTTTAATATCTGTCTGCGTGACCAATTTAACCTTTGCTCATCTAACTACAAAAATGAGTCACATCATGCCCTTGAGTTCTATGAAGTTCTAGAAGACCCTTTGTGTTACATACCTTATTAGTATTATAAAGTATTATAAAGAATTTAGATTAGGTTACAGAACCTGTGTAATCTAACCAAATAGGTTACAAATGACTATTTAAAGCATGTATTTTGTAATCTGTAGTAAAATACATTTTAAAAGTACCCGTCTCAACCCTGATCATCTACAATACTGTTCAAAAGGGTTTTTAATGACGTCTCTTGTGCTCACAAAGGCTGCATTTATTTGATCAAAGCACAGTAAAAACGGTAATACTGTGAAATATTTTCTTTTTTAAAATGTTTATTTCTGTGATGCAAAGCTGAATTTTCAGCATCATTACTCCAGTCTTCAGTGTCACATGATCCTCCGAAATCATTCTAATATGATGATTTGATGCTCAAGAAACATTTCTTATTATTATCAATGTTGAAAACTGCTTGATATTTTTTTGGGAACCTGTGACACGTTTTTTTCAGAATTCGGGAATAGAATGTTACTATCACTTTTGATCAATTGAATGCATCCTTGCTGAATAAAAGTATTCATTTCTTCCAAAAATTCTTTCACATGGTCATGGAAAACCTGAAAATATCGGGAAATTTTTAATTTGTTCAAAAAAGTCATGGACTTTTTTTTTATATATATATACCGAGTATACTTTATTTTAGTTATGCTCTGAAATATTTCATAGAGCTATAAATTGCTTATTTAGTGCAATCTTTATAATTTTTTTAAATGAAAAAACTTTAACAGTAAAAAAAAAAAAAGTGATGGAAAGTCATTGTCTGGTTACTCTATAGTAATATGTTGATGCCTGTAAATCTGTTTTGCCAGACTGCTTTGAAATGATCATGTCCACTAATAAAAAGTCTGTTTTGTATTGTTTTGCTCCTCACTTGATTTAGATATGTCGCTCAGCTCTACTTTAAAGTAACCAAGATAAAGCTGGAGGTGGACACTGAGCCGCACATACTGAGAGGAGGTAATCCTGACACATTTACTGTATATGATGAGGATGATGAACATAACAGTTTCATGTTCTAGACTGTATGAAATCCCTTTTGTCTCTTATCAGTTCACTACGGCACGGATGTGGCGACCCCCGTTAACATAGACACATCCACCCGCTCGGCCTGTGAGATCAGCGATGACCTGTGGAGCATGGTTAATACTGAATGGTAGACCAGGTGCACATGAACAGTGTTAGCTAAATTACTGTTTGTTTTATGCATGTATGTATGTGTATGTGTTTTTATAATTATTCTGTTTTTAATTCTGTTAATAAATTTGCCTCAGTTGCCTCCTTGACCCACACACCACAAGATGTCACTATATGTTCACAAAATTCCAAAATGCACTTTTTTGCATAACTAGAATAGCATTTTCAGAGTTTTGATATAATTTGATCTCTGTTAAAAGGCCATAGAGCAGGGATTTTCCTATGAAATTTAAAATCAGTTTTTGCAAACATTGTGATGAAACGTTATGAAATCAAGTGTTCTTTTAATACTTACTGAATAATAATTTATAGTGAGATTTTTCAAGATTTCTGATAAGTATTACAAAGAAACACTAATAAAAAGAACATGCAGCATATTTCAAATATATAGGGATAGATGGGTTTTAACTTGAATTAGCATGAAAGTGAGTTTCTCTTTCGGTGTGAACAGACGTTTTGTTTGTTCGTACTGCTTTTTTGTTTCAGTTTTGGAGTGCTTATTTCTTAATTGTTACATTTATTTTATAGTTGTTGTTTTTTTGCTGTCGGACAAAATCCAATTTTTGGGGATTTATTGACATGCCACTAAAAATGATAAACTCGTGAACTGAAACTATGGAGATATGTTAGTTATTTTTAAAGATGTGTGTATATTTAGTTAGGTAATTAATAAATCACTCATTTTGTATAGCTCCTGCCTAAGGTTAATTTAAATATTTTTAATAGATGTTTTTAAATATAAAGTGCGAGGATGTACGATATAACATATATTCAGATATGGTTTCATTTTCATTCAGAATGATTTTATATTATTTCCCAGAGCTTTGTGTAAGTCACTTGCCTATTTTTTCCTCATCTTTTCTTTCAGTACTTTCACTACACTACTTTCACTATTTCTCATTTCAATACTTTGGGATGTTTAATATCTGTCAGTGCATATGGATGGGTATTCTTTCAAAAGCCTAGTCATCTTGCTCTGTTTGCGTGACCAATTTAACCTTTGCTCATTAACTACAAAAATGAGTCGCACTATGCCCTTGAGGTGCAGACACATGCCTGTTCAGCTTCGATAAACATCCGGACTGGCACGAGCTTATGGCCTTTTTTTCTGTAGGGGTTTTTTGCAAAGACAGAACAGTGAGAAAATTCTGTGTATGGCTCGTGTGAAAAGACAAAACCACAATATCGTTTAGTTTATGCTTGGTTAACATGTGGTGCGAGTGTGATTGAGGCAACTGGAAATCAGCTAGACTCACTGTGAAAGCTTTGTTTTCTAATCCTTATATGCACTTTTACCATTTAGATTTGTGCATTCGCTGTTTTATAACTCAATGCAAATTTCCAGAAAGATTTGCTCTGAACATAACAGTGGATGGGTTTTCCACTGCATCTGAGCAAAATGTATGTATTTACATACACCTACATATGTATATTTGTTTCACCCTCTATTTTATTTTTCATGGGAAACAATGGGCAGTGCTTGAATGTAATCTATAGAAACAAACTAATCTACGTAGTGCAAAATAAATCACTTTTGCGAAAAATACGGGACTAAACAAAAACCAGTAGCAAACATTCAAGAAAACACTTTTAATTAATGCATTTATAAAAGATTTGTTTTTAAGGTTCATAATTTAGGATCAACAAAATACATTTAAACACATGAATGCATCATTTTCAGTACACAGACAGTTTTACAGAAATGCAATATTGCTTGAATGTCAGTGCTGTTTTTATCACTGCAGATTGCTACACATAAATGATGCCATTCCATACAACAACATAAAAACTTTGTTACAATATTTATAAAATATACAATATTTATATAGCTTGTGCCACCTTAAGTCATTGAAACTATATTTCCTGTATAAGCAAATATAGAAACGTATAGCATACTTACATTTTTAAGGGGAGCTTTAACATAAAAACAGTATTTCCCAAAATACCATTATAAGAGAAAACATCTTGCAAATTAAAAAGTCACTTGCCTTCTAGTTTTTATTTGCATGTACTCTTAAAATGCCCGAGGACTAACTTGCTTGTGTGTGGAGGCATCGACCCGTCATTTTCTTTGCATTTTTTTCACCACAAAGTCTCTGAACATTTCAACTGCTATTTGGACTGGAGGTGAAAATGACTCGCTGCACAAGCTCATTTCTTTTGAAAATGCTCACACGAGTCTAATATAACATCTGAAGAGTTCTTTTTTAAGCATATTTGCACAATGCGTCACATTTGCTCAGTTCAGCTGTATAACTGCTTTTTGTTTGCTGTTTAAAATCCTATTTTTAAAAAGGCACTGTAGCTCTTGTATTGTAAGTCTGAACCACAGACAATCCATTTTAAACACTGGTATTTATCACAGTAAAAAAAAAAAAAATCACTTGTCTGGTCTACCACGTTCTCTGGTAGCCTCCGTGGTTTGTTTTAAGGCATGTGGAGGAAACCAAGTCTTCTACTCTGAAGTCCAAAACACAACATTTATGAGTTCCATCTCATCCAACGTCTCCTGAATTAATTTCTAAGCACCTGTCCATTTGTCAGTTTTATAAATGTTCAACCTGAACCAGGAGAAGTCGAACTGTCCATTAAGGCTGCATTGTTAATTTGAACTTAATGCATTGTTCTTCCTCAGCTCTTCAATATCCTTGGGTAAATAGCTTTAATCGTGGATGGTGTGAAGTTCCCAGAGGAGACCGTCGTTTCCAAGCCCTCCAGCCTTTGTGACGGCACCTCAACCTTACTGGTGCTACAGTCCAGGAAAGACATGCCAAACTTCTTCACCTGTCCATCTTTTGATATCAGACAGTAGCTGCAGACCAGTCTCAGAATGGCTCTCCGCATGTCTTTACTAGTTAGGGTGTAAATGATGGGGTTTAGGAGCGAGTTGATCATGGCGATACCCAGGAAGTAGTCCGCCTTGTACAGCACCTTGCAGCTTTGAACAGGGCAGCAGAAGTCCAGCAGAAGGAGCACAAAGAGAGGCAACCAGCAGGCGATAAAGACCCCGAGAACGATGGTGACCGTCTTCAGCAGAGCCAGATACTTCTGGGACTTCCTGGCCAGACCTTTGCGCTGAGGAACGCAGCCTAACCGCTGGGTGTTGGACTTCACAATGCGGAAGATGCGCACGTAGAGCACCACGATGGACATCAGCACCAGGGTGAACACGGTAATGCAGAAGAGGATGAAGCTCTTGGCGTAAAGAGGCAAGACGGTGGAGCATTCGTCCAGATTTCCAATGCAATTCCAGCCCATGATTGGGAGAATGCCGAGGAGCACCGAAAGAACCCAACTTGCACCAATCAAACCGAACATTCGGCCTCGCTTGGCCCCTTGATATGGCTTCATCCGGACCATCGTGACGTGCCGCTCGATGGCTATAGCGAGGAGACTGATGACAGACGCAGAAAGTGTGATAAACACACCGCCTTCTCGAAGAAACCACAGCACTGGAGTCATTTTGAGAGTGTTTGCACCCGAAGTCACGATGTTCACCATGTAGGTGAAGCCTGCAAGCAAATCGGAGAGCGTCAAGCTGCCCAGTAAGTAGTACATGGGAATGTGGAATTTTTTGTTCTTCCATATTGCCACCAAAACAATGGCATTTTCTACCACAATGAGAAGACAGATGATGATAAACACAATGGCCTCGGGTTTCAGTCCTTCCCGGTATTTGTTCTCTTTCAGCTTTCCGGTGAAGTTGTAATGGTCCACGATGACGGCGTTGCTTTGATACTCCCGAAACATTCTGAACAGGTAACCTGGAGACGAGGTGATCTGTGGCAGATTTGGAGCAACGGCGGCGCTAGCAGAGTATGAAGCTTCCATTCTTCCGGTTTCTTTTGCTGTCCTTAAAGATGTTTCTTATGGATCTCTGTAGTCCCTCTTATTGCCATATTCCAGGAAAACACATAAAACAACTCTCAGAAGGATTTAACATAGTAGCAATAAGTAGCATTTGTGTTGAAATTGTCACTTCTTTCCTTCTTGATGCTCAAATCACAGCTTTGCTATATCCTCAAGGGCCACCAGAGGGAACTGAAATAAAGCATTAGAAAATAATGTTAAATAATTATAGTAAACATATTTTAATGACAAACAAAATATATAAATATAAACTTAGAAAAATTAAGCATATTTTAAAAAAAGCATATTTAATAGAATATTTAGCATTTATCATGTTCTGTTTCAATTGTTTAATTATTCTTTCATAGTCAATATTTTATTTCAGTGTAGACATAGTAAACTATTTTTATCTAAACAAATGGAGATTTTATCAGACTGCATTTAATTAGGAATTCAGAGAAAACAAAGGAATAATTGTAGAAAATGTAGTAAAATTTGTGTTTGAGTATTAGAATTAGTCAGTACACTGTAAAACATACAGTACTGTAAAAAAATATTTTTAAATAAAAAAAACAAAACAGCTGTACCTCTCAAATTCATCTAAAAGAATGGACATTTTATTCCAGATGTATTTAATTATGACTCTACATTTTAAGGGAATAAAATACTTTGTAATAAAGTAAACCGTGTTTGAGTATCAGTATTAGAATTAGTCAGACTGTAAAAATATACAGTGCTGTAAAAAAACAACTAAGAACTGTTGCTGCCAAAACATTTACCATAAAAATAATACAGTAATGGAGTATTATAAAGTATATTTTACAGACATGAAATGGATGTGACATCAAATTATAGAATGTTAATATACCAGCCTATTTGAACTATTCAAATTATTTGTGAGTGCAAAAAGTTAGCCTACTGATAATATAGAGATTTTACAGGTAAAACATTATTTTAGTATTGCAGCTACTGTAAAAATATGCATAGCCAAATAGCCTACCTTGTTAAATACACATTTCCTTCGTAGATTGTCATACTTTTTTTTACTTATTTTTTATTTTTTTTATAAAAAACATTTGCAGTTAATTTCCATGTATCGTTTATTGCTATATAAAATGTTCACAGTTGCCTATAAGAAAATCGTAGTTATCAAATTAAGAGGTTTACATTTTTCAGCGTTTATTATGGTTTATTAACCATTGTTAGCAGTTTTACAGCGTAGTTGGATGATCACACGACGCAAACATTTTCTGCATAATTATTTCGGTAAATCACAATAGAGTTGCGCGTATCGCGAGCAGAGCATCGTTTACGCGCTCGTGCGCACAGGCTGAATTAAGACAAATGTCAATCATTTTATAAACTACGAAATGTTCGAACCAAACTTTAACCAGTCTGTGACTGAACGAAAAGTCCGCTTCCATGCAAAACCACGCTAGTTTGCATACTGCACCCTCAGTTCTCCTAAACTGACTTTAATCTAGCCTACATTCAAATGTAACTTCGCTCATTCGTGTAAATAAGCGCAGCTTACCGTTTGAAAACACTGAACTGTGCCTGCAATGACAAATCCTCCTCTGCTCCACTATCTCTTCTCCCCTATGTCCTGCGCACAACTGACAAGCGCTCCGGCCGGCAGCTGAGCTGAGATGAACCTTGGATCAAGACTCGTCCTGAAGTGGGCTGGTCTTGGCTTTCGCCTTCTCTCGTCTTCTGTGTGTGGCTGCTGATGCAGCACGTATGGGTAATGAGTTGCTTCGCTAACTTGAAGGAACTTTGACATTATATATGTAGGTCAATGACGCGACTAATGTTTTATTCAGATCTATTAAGTTGCATAAAAAGTTAGAAGCAATTTGATATCTTTGTGGGGCTTATAATCAAAAATTCGAAGTTAAGACAAACAAAAAATATGTGAAAACGTTTTACTGTGAAAAACAGATTTGAAATCTTTATTGAAAATAATATTTCAAGATTTAAGTATTTTAGTACTTTTTACTTGACCACTTGACATTTTTGAAACATTGCCTTTTTTTAGATTACAGTTCAAAGATTTGTTTTTAAAAGATTTTCTTTCTTTTTGCATCCTCACTTATTTGCTGCTAATAGTTAACATTACTTCTTTTTTTATTTAATTTAAGAACTCCTGCATTTTTTTACCATTTCTCGTCCTTATATTCAATCACAAGATTCATAATTGTAATGCAGGATATTTTTGAGCCTAATTGTCCTCTACAGTATTCTCTTCCTTCATTCTGACGTGCAAACATGCACATTAACAAGTATGACTGAATAAATAACCCTGGTTATTTTGAGTATGTGATGCACAAGTACGTAAAACATGAGCAGTCATTGGAATTACATAAGGCAGCAGAGAGTGTGAGTAAGTCAGAAGCCGGATCCTGCTTTCTTAAACAGGAAACTCTGTCATTGTACCTGGAAGGGAGAGGGATTTCCTTGAGAAGCACCTATGAGGTCATACTGGGCCGTGCCGAACAAAGCACTTCAGAGGAACACCGTGTCCCGTCTGAACGTGGAACAGAACAGCCGCTACCTTAGTTTTAAAAAAATGACCACTTAAAGTAGGTATTATGCAACTATGAGATCTTGAAAACATATGGAAGATGGATTCTTCATTCTACGACATGAAATAGGAAAAAGTACCGAGCATTGCATGCTTTCATTTTTACTGGCAGACGTTAAGCACATGGGAGAGGTCTGTTTTGTTCACCTGTTCACAGGGCAACGAGGGCCCACACTTTCAGTGCTCTGCACATTCTGCTGCTTTCCAGTGGGTGGCCAGGGTGCCAGAAGTGAACGGAGAGTTGCTTTATCAGTCTTTTCTGCTTCTTGCCCTCAGGCTAGCCTAATGGCAATATCAGAGGGGCTCCACCTCCTCACGAGAAGCTCCAGCCAGCAGACAGACTCATCGCTCCTGCTGTGTCTGGATATCTTGGGCTCAGCATGTTACCTACATTTACACACAAAGGCCTGATAATCAAGCACTCTACTCTGATACTCCCCACAGAGACTGCTGGCTCACCCTGATTCTTGGCTCCTGTATCAGACACTTGTATGTCTGGTGCTCCTGTGATACAGATGTGATAGTTCCCAAGAAGCAGTAGGTGCAATTCCAGATGGAAGTTTATATGTGATATTTTTTCCCATACAGTAGTCATTTCACCAATGACATTTCCCGTTGAGGATACCAGTGCATTACACATAACTGCAAAACCATTTGTTTCAAAATATTAAGAAGGTAATAAAAAATTAAAACATTAAAAATATATTTTTTAAAATGTTTGCTTTATTGCCCCCCCCCCCCTCACTTTAAATCCCTCACGAATGCTGTTAGGTTCAACTACACTGAAAAACAAAAACAAAGATAATTAGAGTAAGTTTTACAAGAAAACACTATTTCAGTCTTTCCACTTAAAAAAAATCCACTTTCATGTTCTTATTGATTGCTTGTTGGATAGCAATATCTGAGTGAAAATTGTCTACACCAATTTTTTTTAGTGTATGGCGAAATTGCTACACTATAGTTAAACTACATATATAATCTTGTTTGTTGTGTTTTCTATTGTCTTTATTCATCACTCAAGCATTGTAATGGACCTCAATGGGCCATTCAGTTCTTTACCACTGTGACGACTCTCTTATTCAATTGACTGAAATTGAATCAATTAAGTTTTCAAGTCATCAGTAAAGTGTTAAAAAGCTTGAAATCACAGTTTTAACTCAAATGATCCAAATGAACTGTCAGAGATCACAAAGCTTTTGCCAAATCAATCAATTTGAACTGTATTCTCTCTGGCGAAATCGCATTAGCTGAATACACAAACTTTACACAGCTCAGCCTTCTCTTTCAATTCATTTTACTGTTGTTATTTGTGGTTGAGAGTGATGGAAAGACACTCCCTTGGCTGAATGCTGCTATGGTGGTGTGGGAAAATGCCATTAAATTTCAGTAATTGAATTCACTGTGTTGTCACACAAAGAGTCTCACTGGCCACTGGAATTATTGAACTTGTGTCAAACCAACAAATATTTAGATGACCATTAAATAAATCCATTATTCCAGCCACGGAGACCTTGACTCATCCCGGATCTTTTTCCAACTTCAGCATTCATATCTGGGAAGCATTTTACATATTTGACACTCCCTACCAATTCAGAAGAACAGCACTGTGATTTCATCTGCATGTAGTCAATGCTTATCAAAGTTTCAATAAAAATGTGTTTTCTTAGGTTTCCTTATAATAAAATAAGTGTTTCCTTGGGTTCGAGAGAGTTCAGCATTGACAGTTCAGAATAGAAGTTATATTCGTGCTTTGTTATCCTTGGCTTGGTGAAAAGGCTGGACCTATGAGGTCATGAGACTTCCTGTGTCCTATGAGGGGGTGGGTTTGACCCTGCGCAACTGTCTAAAAGCCTTAGCTACCAGAAATAATGACAGACCTGCTCTATTTTTTTAGCAAACATAACTTAAATTTAGCGCTTTTAAACCAATAAATATCTGGCTGAAACATTTGAATGTTTAGATTGAATTTGAAAAGTTCCAAATGGAATGGAAATGGTTGAAATGATAAGTTTGTATTATCTTTATTTGTTTAAAAATTTGTTTCAGCGATTAACATTGGCATGTTGTTATTTAAAAGAACATCTTGGATGAGTTTTTCTTCCATTGCTTGTTGTTTTGAGCTCTTTGGGGGCTCATTTGAGGCCCTGTTGTCTGTCTCTGAAGTGACTCAACCATGTTGTGTTCAGTAAACAGCCTTTGGCCAGAATGCTGGTTAAACACAGCGAGCCTATCACAGCCACAACAAACTTTGAATGATGGGTCCTTTGTTATTGGAATTGGCCCCCTATCGTGACACTCAACCGTCGTCTGGTGGTGGGATTCTGTTTGACTGACAGTAATGCACAAAAACGAGCCCTGTACATGGAAATACATTGATTTAGTCTGTCGTTTTAGTGTTTGCAGCTTTCTAGAGTACAGCCTGAATCTCCTCGCTTTAATAAGGGAACTTTCTCCTTACAGCTTGTATTGACAGGTATCAAGCTGTAAAATTTTGATTACAGTTGGATGCATCTGAATGTGCAGCTTTCGTTGCCAAATCAGAATTTCCGTTTATGCAAAATAGAGAGAGACGGAAAAGAGTGTTTCGTGGCAATGGATGTTGTTGTGGTCAGCAGGGATTTCTGGTACAAATAAACACAGGAAGAAACCGCCACTTGGGACCGTTTTGATTATACTGAAAGCTTACATGTATACTATAGACTTTATAACCTCCTCATTTCCTGCATGAACTTCTTGACCAATTCTTCCTGCTCGAGATTTGAAGAGAAACAGCAAAAACTCCTGTCGCTGGTTAGATTTTGCTGTGCATTCTTGCTCATTTCACAATCCTGACTTTGATTCTGAACTTTTGAGTAGGCTACATTGCTTAGATCAGATATAGTCTCAGACCCAACAGTAAAAGGAAAAGTTCAGCCAAAAATTAAAATCCTGCTGTGATTAGCTTACCCTCATATTGTCATTATTCACTAATAAACTCTGAAATGGACAACAAAAGTCATATGGACTACAAAAATGGCACACATATACTATTTAACACCACTCGCCATGCACATTTCTCATGACCAAATGTGCTAAAATCATGTTTGATTTGGGATACAAATGGTCAGTGAAAGACTATTTTTTGAGTTTCTCACTAAAACTAGTATGGCTTCAGTTTTTCACTTACCATTTTATCTCAAATCAAACATGATTTGAGTACATTTGGTCGTGAGAAATGTGAGAACAGTGTGTGCTGTTAATAGCTGAAAAATAGTGAGGAAAGTCACATGGATATGGTGTTTTTTTTTTTTTTTTTTTCAGTTAAGAACTGGATAGCCCTAATTCCCTTTAATAATATGGAAAAGAGTGTGAGTAAACGATGACAAGATTTTTATTTTTGGGTGAACTATTCCTTCAACACCTTCCCCCATTCATTCTCTTTCTCCTGCTTTCTGCTTTGTTCTCTATCAAACATATTCTCTGCCCTGGAAGTCACCAGAGATAATGCGTCATTTCTTTCTCATACATACACAATTGCCGCCCTCTCCATTCACAAAATAGTTTCACATTCTCCATTATTTCTCCACCATTTGTCACTTTAGATTCACATACTTGCTGACCTCATCTACCACGCTGATGCAGTGGTCTATGACACTGTGCAGTCCAGCAACCCCACAGCTCCACACATCTGGGGCTGATATACAAAAGGCTGTTTTTTTTGTAGTTAGTCATTAGTCTGGGATTGAGTCCTATGAACGAAATATGGAGGGAAATTTCGCTTTCCCACATTCAAAGTGGGGGATTGTAGGAGTGGGATGGCTGTGACTCATGAGAAAGCCCTCTTTAAGAAGTCTATAAACCCCTCTGAAAAATCACGCCTCCCCTTGAGGTTTTTTTTTTAAGTTGTATTTTATATAAATTTGCTCCAATTTGATGCTGTCATGAATAACATGTTTTTAAGAATATTTTGGTCTGTTTGAAGAAAAAAAGTAACATTTTGTCATGGTTATGGTTCCAATATGTTACCCAAGCAAACTTATTATAGTCTCACAGTCGATTAATCTTCGCATTTGGACATCAAATGGTAAAATACTTCAAACAAAACTGTTGTGAATGTGTATCTTTAATTTTATGTTGTCACAGTTCGGTTCCGGGTTCATTTCCAATCAGCCATAAACGAATAATGACTCGCGGTTCAGTCAAGCAGTCAGTTGTGAACGATTCACTGAGTCCGATTCAAACCGGTTAACTCACGAGCGAGTTTGAGACTGCTTTGTAAATCTTTTGACTGTCTCGTTAAAAAAACCTGTTCTAAAGAGTCATTTGTTAGCGAATCGGACATAGCAGCTTGCTCTGTGTTCGATGTTGCGTATAGGAAAGTCTGACACATGCTCTAGCATGATGACATCTGTCGAAAACGTGCATGGTTTGTTTAAATTTTTTTTTCAGATATTTCAAGTTTTTGTCGCATTTGCGACTATTTTAGTCTTGGTCTGTAGTTTTAATTTCTCTTAATGGCCTTTGATGTTGCTTTTTGGAATGAGAAAAGTCACAAACAATGGGAAAAAATGCAGCGTACAATGTTTTTCTAAGATGCTAAAGACATCCACTCCCACAGAAAGTGCCTGAAAGTTCACGTTCACACATGGTCCTTCTCGTTTTTTTGAGTAATTTCCTCATAATCAGATCCAGACGCCAATGATTTGGCACTTGAGGCAGTTTCAGCTCCAATGACCAAAAATGTCTCTGAAAAATAGTTGTGCTTAATTCGGGAAGACAACTAAGGGGGTCTGGCATAGTAGAGAGATCAAATATAAACACATTCTTGAGAGGAATGGTATATATACACATTGTGATCTAGAGTTTATTTGCTCAGAGAAACGAGAAATTAATTAAAACAAAGACCCAAAGTGACGTAGAAAACGTTAACAGCTTTAAGCCCTGTGAATATAAATTCACACTACATAAGGGGTCGTAGATGGAGGAGAAATTCAATGTTTAGACTGTTCTCATCCAAATATCCTGTTTTGTTTTAAAAAGATGGAAGCTCGAAGATGAAAACCTCTTCAAAGTGGTTATAAAGATTCTTGAGTGAAGCAGAAATAGGGTGGTTGGTAAGTTGTGGTTGGTGCAGAACGCTCAGTGCTGGTAATTCTGGGATGACTGCTTAAATTAGTCGGTATAAACAACACATCTATTATCTAATGAAGTCACGTCACTAGAAACTAACAATGTCCACAGGCTAGGAATGCTAAACGGTTGATAAAGGATGGCCAAAATAATATCCTCACTTTAGTTTTGAGGTGTATATGGTTAATAAAGAGCGATTTTATGAAACAAGATGAGCAAGTCTTACACAAGAGTTTCATTATTAGCATTTCAGAGCGGTTTGTAGGGTTCAGTCAAGTTACATATATTGGGTTTCATGAAAGAAAGTTTGCAGACTTGAGTGACATGTGGCTTGATATTCCTAAACAACATTAACACAGACTGAAACATTTTTTTCCAATGCATTCCGCTTCATCTGATGAATCTTAAAATATGTGATACTATGTGGGAGTTAAGCCTTAAAAATGTTTTCAAAACTAAGCAGTCAAGCCCACAATAATGCTGAAGTAAGTATAGACCTTTCTTGAATAACATTTGTTGTTCCAAACGAAAGTTTGGGAGGTCTGTGTTCATGTTTTCCTGCCTTAAACAGCTCCTTGCCTCACATTTTTCCTGAATCGCTCCATTGCCCTGCTCCACCTTTGATATTAGGTGAGGTAGTGGATTTATACACAGCTTGTGTCTCGCTGTTATGCGCAACAAGCCTTTACCCTTTAGATGAGCACATGAACTCTGTGTAAGAAACCGCGTGATGGCCCATACGGACTGTGGACCAGGGCTCTATCCGGTCACAACGGCACTGCAGCAACAGGAAGTGAATTACTCTTCCTTTGGTGGCTTTGTTTTTATTGGCTGACTCAGAGTGTGCCTCTGGAAATCATTAAATCTCATGTAGTCGGAGTGAACTGTTCATTAACAAAGAAAAAAATAACTCGGTTGGTTTACTATTTGGCAAAATTCTGAGGCAAGGATAATGTGGGGAATTTTGGTAAAACACACGAAATGTGCACTCATTCTAAACTCCCTTTCAGGACTTATTTGGCTTTAAAACTGGAATATTTTCCCACCCTAGTGAAACATGTCCTGAGATCCAGCTTGGCTGTCTGAACCACAAAACAAGGTTGTTGTTTTTTTTGCCACTCAAAATGCACACTTTTCAAGCTTAATTGTGCTGTTTGCATTGATTTATTGGAGGTGACAGCAGTTATATAACTTAAAAATTGCATACTTCATATGAAAAAAGCTTTATATTGTGGTCTATTTGAAACCATAGTAAGCTAACGCATGCTAGCAGCTTAACATACAGACCATATAAACCCCAAAAAATGCTGACCAAATTTAATTATACACTAAATTAGCATGCCTGATTTATAACATATACTTTACTTACAGTTTCATTGTCACCAATAAAGAAAAAGGAATATATGAAGATATTATTTCATAGTTCATTATGAGCAGATGTGCTTGTCTGTGACTGCTGTTGAAGTGTTTACATTGGTGCAGAGGCGAATTAGGAAATATACTCAGCTGGCAGACGGGACTGGAATGCTGATGTCATTCACATAATGTCTTTATGTCAAACATGCTTTAAGATGGAATATAAACAAATTCCATTAGCTGAGAGTTACATTTCCTTTCAATAAATACCACACCACAATAGACTATTTATCACTGACACTGACAAAGGAAAGCAATAGAACCAGTTGAACATGCTATAGAACACACCGGGGCTAGTTGTCACATGGGAAAGTTGAACTGTATCTCAGTAACGTTACAGTTTTGAGTCAAAAGTGTGGGTGTTTTTTACTAGTAGTTTGATGTATTTGCTTGTAAATGTCAAGGGGCACAAATCCTTAAATTACAGTATTGATGTTTTTGTATGTTAGCTTTTACAATATTTGCAATTTCATTGATCTTTGCGTGCTTTATCATTGTATTTCTGTTTGATCTGTGCTGAAAAAAAAAAACATTAAACAGCCTATAAATGCTACTTAACTTCCTAGTTGATACTTGCCAAAATGTTCAATTGCCGAGACTGTATGGTATGCCTACAGAAATGTAGTTTAAACATACAGTGCAGTTCATCAAAAAGTCTCCAAATGCTGTCTTGGCATTAGACTTCCTCTGGCCACATGCCATGTTTATCATTTCAACATTTTTTGTGTATTTTCTAGTGGTTTTCAAACTTATCTGGACTGTGTTAAGTTAATTGACCAGCTGGCCTCTGCTTAGATGCACATGTGGATAGTGATGACGGGGGTCCTTATACAGAAATATGAGTCAAGACTTTGGTCTTTCCTTCTCATCTTCCTCCAGACTTCTTCAGAGTCTCTAAATAGATGACCTATTTTTCATATGAACCACATCACTCAAATTCTCCATATCAGTGGTTCTCAACTGGTGGGTCACAGGTCTGCTCTCATGGGATTGCAGAAAGAAGCATAAAAACAATGCTAAATGCAAAGCAAGAAATGCATTTAGCTATATAATCACACACAGCTAGTACATTAAAATAAATAGGCTTTTAAAACAGAGAAGAATGTATAATAACATTCCATATCTTTTTTTGTTGATGTCAAAGGTCATGCATTCAGTCAAACTCAACACTATGTTGATGCAAATTGAAGTTGCCTGGTGATCTTCAAAAAAAATACATTTCAATGTCGTAACAAAATTTTGTACTGTATTGGTCGCCACAACATGTACAGTCCTGAAGCAAAACCACTGGATAATCACTGATCTAGATCATCCTCAACCTCAGTTTGCTTTTCTATATAATCCATAAGTCATTTCCAAGCATGTCTGCTTTGTCCTTGGGGATTTAAATGGCAGTCAGACATGTTTAAAGTTAAAAAGTGGCCCTGTAGGATTTCCTGGGGAAGCAGAAAGAAATAGGGTCACTGGGTTTGTTGTTTTCTAGTCTCAGCCTCAGACGTCATGCCCAGGGACCGTTGGCTAAACGTCTGATGCATATAGCACACTTATCTGGAAACACTTCAGGAATGTCGAAGTCGTCGTCGGATTGGTTGAATTATACAGGATTTCCAGGAGACGTGTGTGTCGCATTCTTTAACGTTCTGCCTGGAAACAAAGATGCCTTGGTGCCAAACCCTCTCACGAAAGAAGAAAGCCGTCGTGTTTACAAATGTGACGACGAGCGCTTATCAGGATCAACTACACACTGGATTTTCAAAAGTATGTGAAATATTTAAAGTTCGCTGCATAGAATCTTTAAAATACGTCCAAGAGTTTCACACACCGGTCTGTTATTGTGGAGACATTTCCACGCCCCGAAACGTGATGCTGAAGGAAACGATCTGTGATTGGTTGTTTGACATGTCGGGCAAACGGCTTCATGGGCAGGCTTTGGCCAATGAAACCTGCCATCTATTCCAGTCTGAAGGTCTGGCTACTCGAGACTAGTTGTTTTCCATTTGCATCTGTTGACCGAATCTGTCAGTTGCTGAAAAAAACACACACTTTACCTGAAACTGAACTCTTACCCTACACACTAACCAACTTTTTTCTCAGATGGAAGTTTGGCTGCGCTGACAAACCAACTATACAACACGATTGTTTGCCAACTTAGAGAGTCTCCATCCAAATATCCACTCACCCATGGAAAACTCTTTCAGATGGTGCCTCATTATAAATAAATCAGAAAAAAACTGTACCAACTAATAATTTGTATACTAATCGTTGTTGGCAGTAATCAGAGCTCTGAGCTCCAGGTGGAAACACAATGCACTGGTGTAACAGGTGAACTTAGCAGAGAAGACGTGAAATCTGTCACATATGTGAAAGTTAGCTTTGAGCATGTAACTCCTTCTCACCTCCAGTTCACGCTGAAGAACTGAAAAGCCATACTCTCCATGATCTAACACATATGGTGTGATCTAAACATCCAGTTCATCTTCATTTCGTTTGCAAATCCAAACATACATTTTGCAAAAGCTACTCCGATTTTTGCCCATAGCAGTTGTTTAGATTTGCACATTGCTCCTGTTCATATATTGGAAAACTTTATGCTTATAGGGTGCTAAATGATCCAGAACTTTAATTTTAATTGATTGATTTTTGTGATTGACCAACTAATTGTATATTATTCTACATATATGCAGCTACTTACCAAATAAAAATATGTGGATTCTGAATTTGCATTGTTTTATTTTGTGAGGAGAAAGAGACCATTGATTTGAGACATGAAACTAGCACAGCTATTTTTGAAAATATAAAACCTAAAAATATCAACCAGTGACTGAACAGATTAAAATATTAAAAATAATTGACAAAGTCACAGCAAAATAATAATTAAGAGATTATTCTGTGACTTAAGCATTTTTTTTTACCCTATATAGTCTGAGAAATAATGACAGAAGCAAATGCACTGTTGGTTAACAACTTCTGCAAAAGCCCAACACAATGTTTATAGGTGTCACAGACCCTTAGCTAGACGCTAAATGCGCTCTTGTTCCACTAAATGCGACCTGTTACTGAGCGCACTTCTCACATTTGTGTTTGTGACATAGTTTCGAGCAAGCACAAACCTTTGCATCTTGAAACTGTGGTTTTCAGGGTGGAGTAGTGTGACTTTCAGCACCCTTTGTGTGGCGAACTATTTTAGATGCTAAAAGTTACGATTCTCAGGAACTTTGACAATGTCCTTAATAGCAAAAAAGCATAACCAATGTTTGTGTAACTGAACAAAACAATGTCACTAAAATGTAGAAAATGGTTACATTTTATTTTGATGGTCCACTTTAGACATAATACTAGTAACTATAAGTAACTTTGCAACTACATGTCAACTAATTCTCATTAATTTGCAACTACATGTCTACTAACTCTCAGAGCAGACTGTTAGGTTAGGTTTAGGGTTTGTAAAATAAGTTGACAGTCAGTATGTTGTATGTTGTGGACCCATCAAAATAAAATGTTAGAAGATATTAAACAGACAGTCTACTAATACTCTATTGACTAGTTAGTTGCAAAGTTACTTACTGTTAGTAGAAGGGTCTAAAGTGGACTATCAAAATAAAATGTTACCTAGAAAACTACTCTATTTTTATATATATGCTTGCAAACACTCCTGACAGTATTAAAAATGTGCTTATCAGCATTTGGGAAACAGGAGGTCAGATGCTATCAGTATCTGACCTGATAGCGCTAACAGTGAGGATCTCCATACACAAACGTTATCGAGTCTGTTATCAAGAACATCCTGTTTTTCCTCAGATTTGGCGTATTTCTTTTTTTTATCTGTTGCTGATTATGTTTTGACCTCTTGTTTAGGCTCCTGCGCATGCAAGGCTATTTCCTCAAGACTCATTAGATGCTGTCCCATGCTTCCAGAGGATTTCTACTGGAAGAAGGCAGCTTTACTTGGATTTTGTATAAATGTCAGTGGTGTTTCCTAAGGCTGAATTCACTGTGAACACCTATAGCCTGCAGCAGCAGCAACACACAGCAGCGACACTCTAGCATCGTGATGGGGCTTTTGCACAAGTAAACACCACACAAATGTTCTTCAAGCAATTCTTACTGTTTTTCTAGATTTAAAAATCTTTATGAAATTTCTTAATGTAAAAATCTCAAATAAAAAGGACTGCATATCACAGAAGCAGCTCTGGAAACAGTCATCAGCCCACCTTTAGCGTGGGCGGTCTGAATCAAAGTATCTCATTTAATGGAATAGATTTGCATTCTGTGTAGAATCTTTTACAACCACATTCTTAACTTTTTGGTCATTGAGGTCATATGAATATATTTCCACACTTCTGTCTGTGGCTCAGTTTCACACTTCTGCAAGAACGTTTCTTCGTTTGGAGTGCTTGTAAATGTGCGTGCTCTTTAATGTGCCTACATGTGGTGTTATTTATAAATATAAAATGCATTGTGAGCTGCAGACGTGTTAGAGAGAGGTGTCGACGCTTTCGCTGTACGTACTATATGTTAAATGTGGAAATTACTGTGAGAACCACACATCGGTTCGTATCCTCTCAGCATTAGTCTGGCATTAACCTCTGCGCAGCCAGTAATTTAGTAGACCCCGGGATCCACCAGAGATTCAACTCTGTCTTTAATGGGCCAATTTCCCAACCCTCTCCACCCTTTCCATCCTTCTCACCCCTCTTTTGTTCTCGTCCCTTTTCTCGGCCTCTTGCGCGCTCCTCCTTTTTCTTGGCCTTGCGTCTGTTCTGTTGGTTTTGGGGGTTGGAGAGTGAGGCCTGTCATTATATGATCTCTAATGGTCTCGAGGAAACCAATCCCTGCTGCGTTCTTTATATTTGAGACGAATCTGAAACATATGGAGGCCTGGATAGGGGACAGGAAGCTCTTTTGAAAATATGTAAAGAAATAAAGATGCTTTGACATCTGTGTCTCTTTTTATTGCAGGAAACCTTTACTTACCAATCAGACTTATTCCGTTACTTGAAAAACAGACCCTCCACATCACATACCTTCCTGTACTTGCTTTATTTATTTCCAAAACCACAATCTGAAGGAGATCTTGACAGGCTCTACAAGAGAGACTGTTTCTACTGTGCTATTTCTCCTTAGCTTTTCAAATTCTGTATTTCATTATGTTTTACAACAGCTTTATTCCAACAAGTTTTAGGAAACATATCTTTAGCATTGCTGTGTTTGACTTGTTATGGAGCTCTTTACCAGTTACTCGTGACCAAGAAATTATGCCATAGAAATAGTTCATGCATCTATAGCTAAGTTACGCCAAATTTACAAAACAAAAAAAACTTAATTCGCATAAAAAATTTTACGCTCACTTGAGGTGGTATTTGATGTGTAAAAAAAGTATTAATGCGAATAATGGGAGATGGAAATGCATTTGCCGAATAAATTCCTCTATGCACATCTAAAAAAAGTCATGTGACATTGCGCAATGGGGCAGCATAACTTGAGGAACCAGTGGACTGATTTTGTTGCGCAGCATCTGAAATGTTGTTATGGTCATTATTAAATGTTCAAGCAAAGTCTGTCATCAAAGCATTTCTGTATAATTGTCTTACACAACTGCGTTCCCAAACAGCAGACATCCACCTCCGAGAGCAATGACTGCATTTATTGTGTTTCGTCTGCTTTCTCTGAGGAGCAAGCAATTTATTATAGCCTAAATGAAAATTATTATATTCAGTGGCTTCTCCTATTAATCCAATTTTGCCGATAAGTAAAATTCGATTTTTTTTGACAGCCTTTTTTGTGAAACAAGAATGATTTTTAAAGGTTATTGGTGTAATTTATGAATCAATAGCACCTGATGGAAGTGCAAAAATAATGACTGTTTTCAAACAAGTTTCCCAAATACTCCCATTGTCTGAAATTGGTTGCTTTTGTTTTTGTTTTGATCACAGCTGATGACAGTTTATTCACAATGGTCTCTGCATGTTAAGCAGGCACATACAATTTTTAAATATTTTAAAATGCTTTGAAAAAGACACAAACTATTAATTCTAATTCACGTTTAATTATTTCACTTGTTTAATTGTCAAATCTGGCTTGAATATATGCTGTGGCAAAGAGGAATATTAATGATAAACTTCATAAATGACAATAAATTTGGTCTGCTTATTAACTATTGCATGGCTTCAGAAGGCTTACTGTATATAGCACAGAATACTATTTTTATGACGTTTTTTTAACCTTGACAGCATCCATCCCCATTCACTTTCATTGTATGGAAAAACTTTAACGACTCCCTTCAAAGCACTGAGAATTTCACTGTGAACTTCCTCATCCTTTTGTTATTCAGAAACAACGTTGTAAATATCGAATGCTCCTAAACTACTTCAGAAAGCCCTTTCAAAGGCCTTTGCCTGTTTCCACAGATCCTGAGATACTCTTATCTAAATTACGCCTTATCCTCAATTGACAAAGCAGGAATCTAGAATGCGTTGTTCTGTAGAAAAGATGAGTTTGCAGACTGATAAAATTCTTATTTTGGATATGAGCTGTGAGACCGTACTGCTGCAGGATACCGGGGGTCACGTGGATTGTTCTTGACTTGGGTTTACTTCCTTTGAACCAAAGCGGAAGGCAGCTGCCGTACCTTTGATCAGGTGTTTGAATTCAATTTGGCTTTCTGTGGCTTTAGTGTTTTTTTTTTATTTTATTTTTTTTATAAAAAGTAGTGAAAAATCCCACAGTTAGTATCAGACACTGAGGGAAACAGCTTATTGATATTGATCCAGCAATATTATCTATTGACATATTAATGTAGGCCACATTATTATGTTGCATTATGCTCTAAAATCTTGTCTGGACAGCTCTCCTGTCAGCAGTCATGGCACGGCTATCATTTATAATCTCAGGCATGTCACAACATAAAGCAATATCCATAGTTGGGTTTTCTATATCTGAGCACTCTCAGCCAAACCCTTCGTCTTCCACCGGATCTTATCATGTCTTGTAATCAAATACACACATCCTCACATTGTCTCTGAAGGAAAGTTGAAAACAAACCAACCATAGCCCTTTTTTATGTTCCCACACTTACAGATGAGCAAAAGATAGACGTTTTCTTTTGGTATAATTGTTTTTGTATATCATTCCTGGCTTCACCCTCACACCAAAATAAAACATGACCTAAATTGAAGTTATTTTACATAGTTTTCTCTAGTTTTGTGCACCCTGTGCTAGAGTAAATCAAATTGTGAAGGGCTGTGGGTAAAAAAAGAAAGGTACTATTCTGCATTTTCCACAAATATGCAATCCAGTCTGTGGGAAGCAGCTGTGATTGTAGGCGAGTGGTGTTGAGGTCATGAGGTCAGGGGTTGTGGGGTTAAGGGGTGTTTTGGGTGGGCGCAGTGCCAGTGCGGAGGTGCATGTAGTTTTACATGGTGGATGCTCAAATGCGTGTGGAGCGTCAAGATCTGACACAGCTGCTTTGCTGGAAATGAGCAGCACACTCTGAGTTTCCCCGTCACGTACTTCGCCTGCCAGTTTGACATCACAGACCTTGTGCAACTTTAACCGCAGTTTATATTTTAAAAATAGTTTGACTGACTATTTAGAATAGAACTCTTATAAAAGGGCAAACCGGGGAAATTTGATCACTGCATTTCACTTTCAACGTAGTGACTGTAATTGTGCCATTATCACAAGATATACTGTAGTTTGTGCTGGTTAATTAGCAGTAGTGAAGAACCAGCACACACAACCAATGGACATTATGATTAAACACAAAAGAAAGAGGCACAAGTCAGTAAGGAAGTTTTGGTAGGGAATCACACACAAGAATGACTCTCATGAGACTTGTGATTTAATAATTAAAGCAAGTGCTGCCACCATCAGACCACTGGTCAAAGCCTCTGTAATGGCAGGTGATAGTCAGGCCGATTAGTTCGATCATTTTGGCTGTTTTGAAGTTATCAGTATTGGCTGGTATGCTAATGTGCTTGTGAAACAGTTCAATTTTAAATAAATATTGTAAAAAATGTTCATTTGATTTCAGAAATCATCTAATTTGTTATCATTACAGTAAGTTTTTTCATATATCACTATATGATCAGATATCAAAATGTCATGGACTACTGTTTGTTTAAATGGTTTACACTTTTACCAATATTTCTATTCTCTCTCAGTGTGTTTTTCCCCTCAATGTATTCTATTTCTGTCTCAATACACTACTGTTAAAAAGTTTGGGGTCGACAAGTTATGCTTACCAAAGCTACAATTAATTATTGGATCAAAATTACAGTACAAACACTAATATTGTGAAATATTATTATAATTTAAAATAATATAATATAATACATAAAATAATATGTTGAATTGTTATTAATTCCTGTGATGGTAAATCTGAATTTTCATTCCTCCTGTCTTCAGTCTCACATGATCCATCAGAAATCATTCTAACACAACTAAAGACAATAAAACGTATTATAAACAGTGATTACTGGATGCAGCATGGTGCAAGCAACAAATCTTCCATAGTAAACGGATGCATCGTTCTGTTTATGACTACTGACACAAAGGACAATTTGCAACATTTTGCAACAGTCTCTTAGTCTCGTCCAGTATTGACAGTCTCTCGCTGTTGCAGTGTGAAGAGACACTACCGACAAAGGTCACGTCCGGTGTCGGTGTCAGCACAGTGTCAGTTGGTGCACAAGAAACATTTCTTATTATCAGTGTTGTTAAAACGTTGTGCTTCTTATTATTTTTGTGGAAACCATGACACATATTCTTTGCATTCTTTGATGAATAGGAATTTCAAAAGTATAAATTAGAGACCAGTTAAACACTTTTATTGTAATCAAGGAAGATATGATAAAAATATGACTAATATGTATCCAGATCTGGAAAGATTTGCGTGATGTGCAGTTACAGTAAACGGTTTAAGTAAGAATAAAATTCCCTGGCCAGTAAAACCGAAATTGACACTGATAGTGGACACAGATTGGAGATTATTATGGTTGATAAAGTACCTCACACTGTCAGTTCTATTCCATATTGTCAGACTTGTGGTTGGTTACAATTGTGTATGTTCTCAGTGATTTTAACTTATTGCTATGTGGTTGCTATATAGGGCATTCTGGGTAATCGATAAGTGCTAAGTCAAAAGTGTTTGTGGCCTTGTAACCAATGCTCAGCTTAAAATTCTACATTTTTAAAAGACCACAAACTCTAGATAGGATCTCAATCTGTGTTACTAACAAATTTGCATCAGCTTATATACTAATGTGAAGAACCGTGACATTACCTTTTGTCTTTTGCGTTCTCTTTAGTGGGAATGTGAAAGTTTTTGCCCACCTCAGTGTCATTTTTAATGCCTTGGATTGGCCCTTTGACCCCCCAAGCATCAGTTTGGTCATACCCGGCCACATTTTAAAGACACTGTTGCGGTCAGCTGTTGGCTTCTGGGATTGCTCTGAGCAGAGCTGAGGGGAAGCAGCAGGACTTGACCAAGTGTGGTCAGGAGGAATGTAGTGCAGCGCCTGGGGCCCCGCTCAGGAATGCTGACCACTAAGAAGGAAACATAGAATAACTGGGAAAAAGAACTGTGTTTAAAATCTGATTCTAACACCTTTTCATGTTTAAAGGGACAGTAAAGACAGTTATAGTGTTGCAAAAGATTTCCATTTCAAAGAAATTCTGTTCTGTTTGAACTTTATATTCATCAAAGAATCCTGAAAAAACAACTAAAAATATTAAGCAGCACAACCAGTTTCAACTTTGATAAGTTGAAAAGTTTTTTGAGCAGCAAATCAGCTTTACCATCATAAAAATAAATTACATTTTAAAATTACAATATATTTCACTCATACTTTTTTTTACTGTATTGTTGATCAAATAAATGCACCAAATAAGTGACTTTTCACTACCAATTCCATGTAAAATGTTTGAGTGACACACTATATTACAAAATAAATGTAGGGCGGGGCTTAATTGTATTTACCATAATTGATTGGATCAGTGAAAACTGGAATGGTGCCAAACCTGAATGCAGGGTTGCCAAGTCTACTGAACATGGCTACTTTTAAACTGTTGCCAAGGATTGATTGATTGATTGATTGATTGATTGATTGATTGATTTTTCTTTAAAGTAAAAAATGTTATTATTGCATAAATTGTATTTGGCTAAAATGCTTCTATCAACATATTTTAACCATTTTACATTCTACCAATGATAAAACTGGCAAGGGCACTATTAGAGAGTTCATATATGATTAATACTATATAGTGATTTTCAAGTTGAAATTGTGTATAATACAGTGACGGTAAAATATTTATTTTTGCAATGGGACTGCCATATTTTGAGCTTTGATATTTGGAATTGGGTCATTTGGCTATTTATTTTTACACAGATCTGGCAACCCTGCCTGAATGTGATTTTGCTAAAACAGTGCAAAATAGCTATTTGATTACTTTGTTTTTTTGTTCCCATCAATGACAAAGAGTGTTTAGCGAAACTATTCTATTTGTGTTTCATGCATGGGAAACAGTCATAAAGGAATGAAATGTGGGTGAGTAAATGACAACATTTTCATTTTTGTGTGAACTATTACTTGTTTTTCAGGTTCAGGAATTTTCTCAGATTTCTAAAACCAATGCGTACAAACATTAATAACTCAAATTCACAGAGCTCAAATAATGTGTATCTACTGTAATTTCAGTAACTAGACCACCATCACTGTGCACTACAGCACACTTTACCACCGGCTAACCCTGGAGCAAAGGCTCACCCATATTTAAAATATTTTTGCAGCTCCTTGAACGAAATGGCCCCGAACCTTAGACTTTCAACACAATAGATGTGAATGTTTGTGTATCCGAGGCAGTTTTTCATCTGTCATTTTTCTGGAAA
This sequence comes from Aspiorhynchus laticeps, assembly GCA_023376895.1. NCBI lineage: Eukaryota > Metazoa > Chordata > Actinopteri > Cypriniformes > Cyprinidae > Aspiorhynchus > Aspiorhynchus laticeps. The sequence goes on from CM041794.1 coordinate 11,454,579, forward strand.
CACGATTCCTGCCCTACTGGCAGGCAAACAGGCCCAGGCTGCTAGTTTTGCAGCGGTTGCTTTTTGCCAAGGCCTGGGAAGCCCGTGGAAGGATGTGTGGGCGGATGAAGAGAGAAGAAAGAAAAAGTAATATAGAAAAAGAGAAAGAGAATAAGAAAAAAGGAGAGCGGGGCTGCCAAGGAAAGCTTCCAAACTCACTAGTCAACATCAGTCGTTATTCTCAAGACTTTGATGTAATTCCTCCCTGTTTTCAGGTTTTAGGACAGGCGCCCATATCCACATGAATCAGGCTTGGCCGAGTAAAATAATCCTCAAATCATTTGTCATCCCAATCCCAATGATTGTTTTCAAAGACAGAATGATAAGCACCAGCAGCAAGAGAGCTACTGGCTGCCATCTACAAGTTAAACTAACATCAGTTATGCAAGTAGATTTTTGATCTGTTTCATAGCTTCAAAATCCTTTTTTTTGTTTTTTACATTTTGTGTCAGCTATACTGATCAGTTGCTTACCGATCTTGCTCATTTGCGACATTTTCAGAGTGACATGTCCAATGAGTGAAGCTAAAAAGATGCTCCATTTTATCCAAAACAGATGAAAATAATGAAACAGAAATGTAATAATCGAATGTAAAATAAAACAGCATAGTCTTCACTGTAAGAATTAAACTTTCTTTGTTTCTTATTAAAGCTAAAAAGTAATTCAGTCAAGAGCAGAGAGTGATTTTCTTTGTCTTTTGTTGTTTGATTGATATTAAGCACTCAGTCGATAGCAGGAATTGCCTGTTGTCACTTTAAAGGGGTCATATGATGCAATTTCAAGTTTTGCTTTCTCTTTTGAGTGTTACAAGCTGTTTGTGCATAGATAAGATCTGTAAAGTTGCAAAGACTAAAGTCTCAAACCCAAAGAGATATTCTTTATAAAAGTTAAGACTCGTCCACGCTCTCCTAAAACGTCTCATTTAAACACACCCTACATGTCTACGTCACGGTGTGGGAAGATTTGCATAACACCGCTCAAATGTATACACAAAGAAAGAGGGAATGATTTTTATTCTCGCTGTAGTATTGTTGCTGCCGCCGGCGTCATGTCCTGGAGACGCTGTTTCATTGTGAAAGCGAAAGTACTTTGTTTGGGCTTCCAAAAGAGGACACAACTAGAAATCAGTGGTTAAGTTGTATTTACAACACTGTTCCAGAACAGTTCAACCCAAATATTTGAGTGTGTGCAGCACATTTTACGGAGGACTATTTCCTGAAACTGGGAGAGTAACATTTGCCTACAATGCTGGCTTGCACAAAGGCTGTTTCTATAATGCGGGGCAATTCCAACTTTGCAAGGACAGTCTGGCACATCTGACTCACAGCCTGTAAGTATGTTTTCATATTTAAAGAATTTGCTACTGACGATTCAAACGTGAGTTTTGAGCAGTGTAGTGTAGCGCTTGTTGTTTGTCGTTTCTCCGATCACAAATGCAGATATGGTAATGTTTACGCGGCGCGATGCAACGTGGTGCGTAAAAAGACAGTATAAGTCATTATAATCAGTAATTATGTCCCAACTGGATGCAACAAATGCCTCGTTTGTAATGGGTTTTATTGTTTTTGTCTCATCGCGCCGGGACACGGCATCACAATAAGGTAAGGTGCATAACATTTCCGTCTCACGCTTGAGGTATTCGGCCAGTCACAACGCACTGGATAGCTGGCCAATCAGAGCACACCTCGCTTCTCAGAACGATGAGCTTTGTAAAAATCATGGCGTTTCAGGAAGGCGGAGCATAGAGGAGCAACAATAATGTACAGTATGTGGAAAATAATGTGTTTTTTGAACCTTAAACCACATAAACACATTGCATTACACCAAATACACAAAATAATGTTCTTTTTAGCAACGTCATATGATCCCCTTTAAGAGCCGCTCGGATCCAATTTTCTGTTACACACGTATTTTCATTCTCAATTGTTTACATTCACTTAAGAAATAACCGACAAGGATTTATGTGAATTATCACAGAGAGCAGCATTTTGACATTTTTATGTGTATTTGACCGTTTAGGCACGCACCTTAAGCTTAAGTTCCATCTTTGAATGCATACACAGACATCCTACTGAGGAACATCATACATTCTCTTTCATGCTTTTAAAAACATTAAAAAAGTCTAATCAACTTTAATAAATAAAGCACGTCCCATTTTGTAAAAGTCACATTAAATGATTTTACTGTTTTGCCTGTAAAATTGGGCTTTTCAGGAGGAGCGAAAGCGCACCGCTGGAAAGGGGGCGCAATAATCACTTTATCTCGATTATAGTATTTTTATAATCTTTGGGGGTCATAATCATAATCAAAACAGTATTTCGATTAATTGCACAGCTCTACTGGTGAGTGCCATTGAAAGGTTAATGCTCTAACGTGCTTGAAAGTAATGTACAACCTACAGTGCACTGAATCCTATCCCAAACCTAACCGATAGAGTTAACAAATGCAAAAACACATTTCCTGAAGCAACTATGTAATTTTAGTTTGCTTCTACAAGTTTCTTTTATTGGACTTTTGTTTCACTGGTATCGTGCTTGAGCATTCTGCATCGCAAGTGCAATACTGGGTGCGCTACTGAGCAAGCTTACTTCAGAAATGCCATACATATGGAGCAGGTAATGTGGCCTACACATCAAAATTTATTCATTTACAAGTTATTTTTCATTAATCAATAATCTGTTCCTGTAATAATCATAATTTGACAGAAAAGGAATAAAAGTTGATGGTGTTTTACTGCTACTAATGTTCATTTCAGTTGGAAAATGCAGTGAATTGTTTTTGGACTCACATTCCTCCTTCAATCTTCAATATAAGTTTATGAGAACTTTTCACCTTTTTTATTGTCTTTAAAAATGCAACTCTTCTTAAAAAGCTGCATGATTTAAAGTATCATTCATGTCCATGGCACTAATGGTGAAAGACGTGTTGCTTAGCAACAATAGTAACACATTTTGAAAAATGCGTTACCCACATTGAAGAGTTTCCTAACTATTCCTATTTAATTATATTTACAGTCATTCTCCTGATTCAGAGATTATTCACACTTGACATCTGACATTTTTGCTCCTAAATAAAATCTCAATAGTCGATGATTTTTTGTTGTTTTTGAAATAGCAGTGTAAGGAATTGGAGTACTTTTTATTTGCACTTTGTTTGAGCAGTTTTGTTCAAAAATAGGAATTTGAGTACAACTTGGGTAAAATGTGAAAAGTTAAATTTGTGAAATTTGTGAAAATGTTTTTTTTTTTCTGGTGTTAAAGTACAAGATTATCAAAAAATATGCTTTGTTTGTGAATATTTGTGCAAAAAGAAAAAAAAATCAAAATCATGTAAAAAAAAAATACTTGGTGGTTACTAAGGTGTTCTTTATGGTTGCTAGGAGGCCAAGGCCCAAGTGTCCCCAAGTCCCATATTCTGGCCTCTACGCTGCCATAAAAGTGTAGAATAATAATAGCTTTAGCTTAACATTGTAATGCACCTTAATATACTAATATGCACCCTTTAGGGGTTGAGATGACATTTTGATGATGGTATAGGTATGACTTGAACTGGCTACAAATAGTGTGGGATGAATAACATGCTGAACTTTAATAACTACTTAAGGTTAGGAGGTTGTACCAATCATGAACCCTAAGTAAGAGCAATAGCCTTAAGAAGAGTTGTGTTTGCATTTGCATGTTTTTCAACAAGTGGATGAAAGTTATGGGTTTGATTTGTTCTTCTGGGATGAACATGATGAAATTCCCATCTAACCTCAGCTACTCAGAATGCCTCAGCACATGTTCAAAACACAATGAAGACACTGTGCGGCATATCCTGCCATCATAAATCTGCCATTTGGAACAGTGAAAGCTGCTGTGGATGATTTAAGCCCAATTAAAAACTTCAAAACAAACTTTATTTTTCTACCTCACTGCCAAATCAAGCCACACAGATCAGTATCAGAAGCCACTGTGCAGCAATCATTTAGACATAAGCGGGAATACTTGGGAGTGAGACTTGGTATATGCTCATTCTTCATTCTAGAGAAATTGCCCACTCATTCATATCTTTCCATTCCTCCCACATGCCTCAGGCTCTTCCAGTGACTGTGTGAAATCACTCCTCAAGGGGCCAATTTTACCTGATTTTACCTTTAAAAAGTGCTCATCTGATGCTTTATTCAGTCAATTAAGAAATATCTTCAACCCAAGTAAAACTAGTTAACTTGCCACATGAAGCAACAGAAGCAGCATGTTACAGTCAAGTGGATTTTAAATGCAAAAATCTTTGAAATCAGTTTTGAATGATTATAAAAAAAATATATATGTATAGTTCAGTCATGAAACTCTAGATGGTGCAGGCTGATGGGTATAACGTAACTTATGATATTCACAGCATTAAACGACTTGGCACAAGGTTCATGTTGCATACGCAGCCAATGAGCTTGCTGCTTTACATATAAATGGCTGGTTAACATCCACTTGAGCATTTTGCAGCACACTATCAGAGTTCCTCTGAAACCCTCCACCTCCCCAGCTCCGCCTGTGTAGATCTGCTACGGGTTATTTTATATGTATTTGTGCAGCAGCAGTATGTTTTGAATACTCACAGCACCGTATCACCGTAAGCATTGGCAGTAGCAAGTTCCTGTACTTGCTTGCAGCAGCAGCACTAATCTACAACTACAGCAATAACCAGCAGCAGCAGCAATAATATACAACTGCAGCAATAACCAGCAGCAGCAGCAATAATCTACAACTGCAGCAATAACCAGCAGCAGCAGCAATAATCTACAACTACAGCAATAACCAGCAGCAGCAGCAATAATCTACAACTACAGCAATAACCAGCAGCAGCAGCAATAATCTACAACTACAGCAATAACCAGCAGCAGCAGCAATAATCTACAACTACAGTAATAACCACCAGCAGCAGCAATAATCTACAACTACAGCAATAACCAGCAGCAGCAGCAGCAATAATCTACAACTACAGCAATAACCAGCAGCAGCAGCAATAATCTACAACTACAGCAATAACCAGCAGCAGCAGCAATAATCTACAACTACAGCAATAACCAGCAGCAGCAGCAATAATCTACAACTACAGCAATAACCAGCAGCAGCAGCAATAATCTACAACTGCAGCAATAACCAGCAGCAGCAGCAATAATCTACAACTGCAGCAATAACCAGCAGCAGCAGCAATAATCTACAACTACAGCAATAACCAGCAGCAGCAGCAATAATCTACAACTACAGCAATAACCAGCAGCAGCAGCAATAATCTACAACTACAGCAATAACCAGCAGCAGCAGCAGCAATAATCTACAACTACAGCAATAACCAGCAGCAGCAGCAGCAATAATCTACAACTACAGCAATAACCAGCAGCAGCAGCAGCAATAATCTACAACTACAGCAATAACCAGCAGCAGCAGCATCGTAGCAGATCTATTCCACCAAGACCAAATACATTAACATTGTCATAACCATTACCATGCTAAAATCTTCAGAGTTGCCATGATTGAAATTATATATATATACACACACACACACTTTATATATATTTGGTGTAACAAATGAGTATTAGATTATATGAATTTTAGATGGTTTTGTGTAGTAGATATGATGTAACTTGATTTTAAAAAAGTACGTCCCTTACATGGAGTAATATTTTAGCTTGTCTAACAAAACAGTGTGCAATAAAGTTTAAATTATATAACATGATTGTTTGCTATCTGGAAGTCACCATGTTGTTATCTTGTCAAAGCTGTCATATAATTACAGGCTGGTGAAAATGCAAATATAAAACTCCACATCTCTGCACAATTTCTTCTTTGCTGCAAGGCATGAATCAAGAGAAATACTACGATGAGACACGCTGGTCCATTGTGGCTGTTTTTGCCAATGTGATGTTTTTGAGAAGCATCATGCGCTAAAAATGAATAGTAGTGGGAACAGTGACACTCGGTTAGTGCTACACGATTGATTCAGCTTACGTGGGCGATGCGTGTTGCCGCTTTCCCACATGCAGATATCAGCTGTGTCATTTCTAACCTGTTTTTAATCAGCATAACCATGAGCTGCTGCCAAGAGGCGGAACATACGCTGTGGTTTGTGTGAATTCCCGTGAATAGCTAGAGAGTTGCCTGGCAAGTTGATTAACAAAGCCTTCGGGTTGAAAGGGAGCTTTGCTTGTTCTGACCTGTCTCGGGGTTCTGGCTAAAGATTAGATAAATTCAATTCATCATGTGTTTTGTGGTTTAAATGACAAGTGTGTTAAAAGTAAATTCTGCTTTCATAAGAAACTTGTCTTTTCAATGTGCACAGCAGGCTCTAAGAGGTGTTCGGACATTTTTTAGTGGCAAGTGTGCTTTTTAACATGACAGGAAAATTGAATCCATCCACTCTTAACAACTGTCTAATTGTAAATGATTCATCGGTGCATATTATTCCAAAGAAAAACATGTTTGCCTTTCTAATCTTTTATCAAAATGTAACTACTTGCTCCACCTTGACGTGTCTTTCTAATTTGGCTGACATCATTTAGGCCGCGCAAGCGGTTGGATAATATTAACCAGCAGCCAAATAATAATAATCCTGACCTAGATTTTTTTTTACTGGGTTTATATCCTATTTCACTTGGAAATACATTACATTATGAAAGTAAACTGGTTGCATACAATGTTTCATGTTGACTTTGAAGACAAAATCAAGATGGTTCCCATTTACATGCATGATAAATGTTCCTGGTCTTACTGTGCAAATAATCAATATTTATTATATTATATTAGGCTATATTTATTTGTTTTAGTATATATTATTAATATATACTGTAACTATATTTAGTAATATAGTTATTAGTTTTAGTTTATTATTTTAGTCACAAGAGCAAATACATTTTTTATAGTGGCATTGTCTATTTTCTCTCTCTCTGGAATACAGGAGCTGAACCAGTGTGAAAAATACTTGTTTTTTTAGCCTGATTTGCAAAATTTATACCATTGTTGTCCTATTTTATTGCAGAAGTGAAAACATTATTGAGAAAAAAAATTAAAAAAGTTTTTCAACCTTTCCTGAGGAATAGTTCGCTCAAAATTGAAAATTTTCTGAACATTTATACACCCTCAGGCCATCAAAGAGGTAGATGATATATATATATATTTTTTTTTATCAGCTCAGAGTTTGAGAAATGTAGCATTATATCACTTACTCACCAATGGATCCTCTGCAGTGAATGGTTGCCGTCAGATTTAGAGTCCAAACAGATGAAAACTTGTGGCAAGTTACATGCCAAAGTTCAATACTTATGGTTAGAAGTTTGTTCAAACACCAACCCTAAGTATGAGCAATAGTAATACTTGCCCTAGCCAAAAGTAAATGTAAAGGTCAATTTAGTTTTTTTCAAGTCCTTTCTGCTTTGTTCCCATGCAGGCAGCACTTGAGAACAACTGTGCTGACTCATAAAGAAAAGCTGAAATGTAAACTTCAATTAATCACACAGAAGCCAAACAAATTCACTTTCTCACAGTGCAGAAGTGCCCGAAGGCCTCAAGACAATTTAATGGTGCATTATCAAATCAGCAAAGATCTTTTCAAGACTTTGTCACCTTTCTGCCTTCCCGAAATCAGAGTGATTAGTTTAATAATACATGATTCACCAGTCTGCACAGATTCAATGATGCAATCAAACTGAGCTCATGTGCACAATGCATAATCAGTGATTCAAAGCGATGACCTGCGGAGAACTGCTGAGTGGATCTTCTCACAGGATAACAGTTGTGGGAACGTTATGGGAGCACAGGTGAACGGAGGTCAGCAACAGTTGTCTTGGCCGTATGGAAACTATGCTGAGCTAAGGAGAGAAACAACCTGACTCCAGTATCGGAGACTGACCTCTGCACATCCACCCTGCCCTGGGGGTCGTGACCTTTAGCACTCACTGACAGCAGCTGACACTTGTCCATGTCTGAGTGCTCCACAATGACAAGACAATGATTGTTACATTTAAAAATGAAAGCAAGTTAATGTTTGAATATGCATATTGGGCACTTTAAGTTGTTTTTAAATATTCAATGACATCAATACTTTATTATGCGGCTCTCTGGAATACTCGATTCTGATTGGTCATTTTCTGCATACAGTCAAATATTTTATATAACTGCCTAATTGACCTGTCAACGCTTTCCTACATACTTATGCTTATGTCTCTTGTATTACTTTATGGGCTTTTTCCTCTCAAATAATATTGTGCAATTAATCATTATATAATATAATATTATATTAATTTATTGTACTGAATATCCCATGAACAGTCAGATGTTGTCACAAAATAAATCTGGGTCCTGATAACCCCATCTGGGTTTATTTTGCAATAAACTATGGTTCATTGCGGTATCTTTGTTGTTCAACAACATTTAAGAAACATCTGAGTGCATGTGCAGTAAACGTTATCCACAATAGAAGCAGATAACTGTTTTTATGACATTCAAATCTCTTTTTCCCTCACAGCCCTGATGTTTTAATTCTGCTCCACCAACGATGTTCTGAAGGTTTTAACAGATCATGATTTTATTTCCATGATCCCAGACTCCACATGAAAGAGACCACGGCTGAAGCCCCACTGCCAGTGTTTGTTTACTGGAACGATGAATATTATTCCACTGGATTTAGATTAAAGATACGAGCAAATGCAGGTATTGATAGTTTTCTGCCAAAATATTTTCTTACGAGTTTATGGCAATACTGCGCGTAATTCAAAATACCTGTGAAAAATCAATTATAAATAAGTATAATTATAAAATCCAAAAACATTATATTAACACAGTACATTGGGCCCTGTTTTAACAGACAATTTTTAGAGTGTAGATTTTCTGAGGATGCGGGTTTATAGTATAATGTATTCAATATTTAAATATTTCTGTAATAATTTCTTTGATTAATTGAAAGGTTAGTCCTTGAGCTTAACAGAAAGCTACTGTAAACACCCATCCATCCATCCATCCATCCGTCTGTCCATCGACGGTGGTAACACTACCCTCTAATCATCATTGCCCTGGACCTTTCTTTCTCCTTCAGGACCACAATTACACTTTGTCACTGAAATCCACCATTGTATCTCATTGTTCTCTACTCTGAACAGTCCTCTAGTCTTTTCACAATGACACCACACCACATTTTACCCCATTACAGAAATCAAAAATGTGTTTGATTACAAAAACATTACAGTTTTACTGTATTTACCTAAATTTTACACAAATTGTAGTGTTAGATGCATTCCTGAAGCTCAAATATTTTTTTATAAATATATTTATACAATTTTATAATATCTAAAATATAAATATAAAATACTTTTATGTTCAAGTTTTGCAGTAATGTGATTGTGTTATAGGATAGGAGTGTGATAGGAGTTTTTTTTCAACTGCTTACACACAAAATCTTTACTTGTCACACAATTTCTGAAACCTGACGCTCAAACACCAGAAGCACACACCAAATCTGTAAAACCAGACACTGATTCTCAGCCTTTGACTCAGTTCTCAATTTCATAAAACACTTTTTGCAAAACACAACATACAATTCTCTATGTAACACACAAAAATCTAACAGGGATTAATATTATGGCAAATGTTTGCTTTTGAGATGTGTTTGTGATATTTTGAATGCAGTGCTTCATTTTGCAAGAGATGTGAGGCATTTTGCCTTTTGTGTGTGTAATTCTTGGATTTGTGTGTAAAGTTTTGAAAATGTGTGTAAGCAGTTGAAAAAACCTATAAGAATACATTTAAGTAGAATATTAAAATATGACTTTTTCTTAAGGGTTATTTTAGAGGTCTTATTTTGTACTCTATTTAGTCCCATTAAGTGCTTAGTATTTGTATTAAATACAAGCCTCTCCAAGGAGTGTCACTGCAGCTCCCAGTGTGTGTGTGTGTGTGTGTGTGTGTGTGTGTGTGTGTGTGTGTGTGTGTGTGTGTGTGTGTGTGTGTGTGTGTGTGTGTGTGTGTGTGTGTGTGTGTGTGTGTGTGTGTGTGTGTGTGTGTGGAAGAATGCGGGTAGGATAAGGACACACGTCACAGTGACTGATGTGTGATTAAACGTTCTCCTCTGCCCAGGAGCACTTAGTGAACAACAATGGGAGAGTTCAGAGAGTAGATGAAGAGAGGGCAGGACTGAAGTGAATGTGTGTGGGCTGTTAACAGTTGTCAGGTTAATGAGGAAAGCCTGAAGCAGCAAATCAAGAAGGGTGCACAGTTTAAGAAGAGGAAACTGTCACCTGTCACACTTTGCATGTGAACGTCAAAGGCACAGCTGTGGGAGTTGTGTCATCCCTTCAGATATGAAAGTGCACAGGTTTATAACAGTGTTTCTCAATGCTGCTACTCTTGCCCCCCAGCACTGCACATTTTTTATGTCTTCCTCATCTATCACACCTGATTCAACTCATCATTTCATTATAAAGGCTCTGTAACATGTATTGGGTGGGTCAGATTAATAAATCATGTAAATGTGAGGTGCAAGATCCTCCAGGAGCAGAATTTATAAATGCTAGTCATTGATGACAGGGGAACTGCTGCTCTAAAACTATTTAAGACTGAGGTCAAGGATTGGCTCGCTAGTAATAGTAGAACCCATCCTCTGCTGGATAACGAAAGTGCACCATCTGGACCTAAAAAAAAGCATCTTTCTTCATTGACAGTTATTCAGAATTCAGATGTGTATTTTTTTGCAAGCAACACATAACTCAGATTTTTTTTGTTTTTTTTATGAAGTCTCAAATATATTATTACAATTTTAAATAACTATTTTAATATACTTTAAGATGTGACGGTAAATCTAAATTTTCAGCATCATTACTCCAGTCTTCAGTGTCACATGATCCTTCAGAAATCACAATATGATCATTTATTAGACCTATCAATGCTGGAAGCAGTTGTGCTGCTTAATATTGTTTTGTTTGTTTTTTTCAGGATTATTTTATGAATTTCTGACTTATATTTACATATTTAATTGTCCATATTTTAATTGAAGATATGTCATATAGGTTTAAATGAAAAGTGAAGATGCCTGACATGTACATCTAATTCATGGAAATACTAAATAAAATAACCTCATTAATTACAATAAACATGTCTCTTGGGGACTTCTAAGCCTATGCCAATTCTGATGGGGCACCTTACCCCAAAGGTTTAATTTTATCTTTTTATTTCAAAATAACAACTAGCCTATATTTTTACTCCACAAATCTAAAAACATGAATCTATCATTAACAAATAGACACAAATAGCCTTTGATATTCAACATAATAAAATCTCATAGATCACTATTAACCTGGAAAATGTTTCCACTTAGTAAATCTCACACATGTTGGCATTCAGATGAAATGACTATATTAAAAATAGCGTAGCCATTTATTAAAAATGGTTGAGATTTTGTGCGGTCTATGGTCAAGAGAAAAACATAAGGTGGGGCGCATCTTAAACAGTCCTACTCTTTATAAATGTAGAATGCATCATATTACCCAGTAATGTAGTTGCCTTCCTTGTTGCAGCTCAAAACAGTGACCAGAGGGGCAGTGGCGGGGCCAGGATGTTTTTATAGGGGTGGCCAGGGAGGGGCCAGCAACCAGTCTGGGGTGGCACAGAAATCTTCATTATTTCAATAGAAAAATGTGGTTGACTATTTTAGTGCCTAAAACACAGCTGAATACAATTAATTTCTACTTAATTGTAATTGAGATATTTGTGAATTATTATATCAAGCAATACTGAGTGAATATGACAATTTTTGTATTATTCCTCATCTACAGGTATTTTAATAAAGGGGCTCACTATAGCTTTATTGCTCTGTCAGTTTGGTTCTGGTTCTCAAAACTTGTTCTCTTACATTACACACTCATGGAAGAGACATGCAGTTAGTGATAAGAATGTGAAAAAGGCCAGAAGACAACAGCACATAAATGCCAAAATGTAAAATGAGTTATTTTATGCATTTAAATGGTTTCATTTTCGTTTGTACTTTTGAAATTAATGAAAAAATAGCGCATATTTTCTAGTATAAGTGCACTGCATGCTCACATTTACTTGTGCATTAAATTACAAATTAAAATACATATCAGCTTGCGCCTTATTGTGATCTGGAATTGCACGATAGCCTATATTTTAGCATTTGAGAGACGTTCTGAAATGTAATGCATACATACACGCATGCACAGTTTGCAGCTTTAATTGACTTTTTGGTAATTTCATGACTTAACTGACGACAGAACTACGTCGTACGCTCATAGTTTCTTGTGCGCTTATTTATGATGACGGCTGACAGGACAGGAAAGTTTGTTTTACTGACATGTAAGTTAGCCTAACAGCATCTCATTGTTCTACTGAAGCTCATTTGGCTGGTGTACCTTTTCCGCACTCATTTGACTCGTGCCTGACGCTGAGGCAAAGCTGAAGTGCGCGTCTGAAAAGTCTCCCGTTTGATGTGGATGCAAAAAAATACACCGGTTCTGCGTCTTAATAGATGCATTTCTTGTCAAGAAAAAGGGGACAAAAACTGCAGTTTTGAGCAGGGTGCCCAAAGTTGTGCCCTGGCTCCGCCACTGGCGGGGCTCGAAGCTGCGCATGCGCTTGTAGCGCCATCAGCCGGTAGTCAGAAGTTTTAACAGTGAGGTTTTGCTGACACCTACTGGTCATTTAATTGATCAACAAGAAAGTCGATACATTTTCAACTAGAATGCCATTTTATTAAAGTAAAAATATAATAAAGTAAGTAAAATAAAGTAAATTATTAAATCAAAAAATATATAAATAATTAGAAAATAATTAATTTTTTGTTATTTATTAAAAATAATCCGGAACGAATCAGACGAATCAGATATCCACATCATTACATTTGAATGCACATTTTAATAATGTGAGTTAGTGTAACAATATGGTATGGGTTTATGAAACCCAAAGAAATAAATAGCATTTTATGGAGACTTTATTTCAGTATACAGGTAACAGTTATTTCAGCTGCATATTAATTTATATTCATAGTAGCCTACATTCTTACATTCATTATACAGTATACTATACTTAAAGTTTAGCTTTATAATAGTTCAATGTGCCCCATTAATAAGTTTATTAAAAATAAATGTATTTAATAAAAAAGTATTACAACGTGATGTCACACTCATTTCTTTTTCTTTCAAAAGCTGTACACAAGCAGTGTATATCAAAAGCTGTACACAAGCAGTGTATATCAAAAGCTGTACACAAGCAGTGTATATCAAAAGCTGAACACAAGCAGTGTATATCAAAAGCTGTACACAAGCAGTGTATATCAAAAGCTGAACACAAGCAGTGTATATCAAAAGCTGAACACAAGCAGTGTATATCAAAATCTGAACACAAGCAGTGTATATCAAAAGCTGTACACAAGCAGTGTATATCAAAAGCTGTACACAAGCAGTGTATATCAAAAGCTGTACACAAGCAGTGTAGATCAAAAGCTGAACACAAGCAGTGTATATCAAAAGCTGTACACAAGCAGTGTATATCAAAAGCTGAACACAAGCAGTGTATATCAAAAGCTGAACAGGTTTGTCTGCTGTCTTCAGTTGAACAGAAGGAGACGTGACAAGCATGTACAGGCTTGATAGTTTAAATAACTATCAAGACACGTTTGTCATGATACAATGCAAATCCATTTTTATCGAATTTCTAACAAACGTTGATATAGGCTATCAGGCTAATGAACAGCCAGAACTAATACACCCTACAGCACACTCCCACTTTACCATATGCCACGCACTGCACTTTAACTCCACAGTTCAATCTGGACTACACGTACACACTGCAATAATACAGCAATCTATCTGCTACCACTGCATACCATCCACATCCATGACATTTGCGTATCCAGCTTATGTATAATCTACTGCACCGTTGCACATTACTGTGTGTGTATATATGTGTACATAATGTAGAATGTGTACATACGGTGTATAATGTGTATTGATAACTGTAAGTATGTCTAACAGTACACTGTGTGTACTGAGTATATGTATGTGTATATTGCACATTGTCATCTGTATAAGTCTGTAAGTAATGGTACTGTCTATATGTTAATTGTTTCTGCACTGTATGGAGCACACTCTCAAGAATTTCACTCATCAAGACACATGTGCTGTGATGATGTGACAATAAACGTGATTTGATTTGATATAGTCTATACCATAGGCTACACCCTATTTGAGATAGGCTGTAATATTTGGGAACCAGCTGTTTATTTACACTGATTTAAGAAGAATAATAGGACTAGATAAAGTATTTAGTCAATTTAAAAGCCATCTTCCACTGCAGGAAACTTTTGTCACAAGGTGACGCTGTTTCTTTAATCTGAGGAGTTTTCTTCAAGGCTGCAGGCTTCTCACAGTGTGCTCACAAATCAGCACGTGCAGCTGTTCAGCTCGTGTCTGCAGTCCACTCATTTATTCATTCATCTGCATGAAACAACCTCTGTTTGAGCAAGAATGAGCAGCATGGCCTCAAGTCAGCAAGTTGTTTTGAACACAAGAACAAAAGACTAGCTACAGACAGTCATTCTCGCTAATTGTAAACTGGAATCTATTAGTTTTGTAATCAGAACTATACGTTAAATGAATCTGCCAAACAAGCCTAAGTAAGATTTAAAACAGACTTTGTCAGCAGGTTCTAGGCTATTTTTTTGTAAAGAGGTAGGCTATTTTCAATGTTTACGTCAGCTGATGGACACAAGTCTCTCTCAACACCCATTTACGCTACATTTAATAAACCATATCCTACACCGGCCCTGTCGAGATTGACTTCTATCCCTCACAGCCTCGTTTTCATTCGCGACAAGTTCAATATGGTGCACCGCGGCGATAAAGACGGAAAGATAAATGTGAATTAAACACATTATAAATCTATACTTTAATGGGAAGTAGGCTAGTTGCCACAGTTTTTACTATAATGGTAATTTCTTATAATAGGCTTATTTGAAAATCCTTTTTTTCATTCAGATACTGTAATTAAATCGCATTTTATAATAGGCTATATAGCTACATTTATAACGTGGTGACAGCTTGCACCTGAATAAAAAATAAATAAAATAAAAAAAGACAAAAATGTAGGCTTCTGAGAACTTTTGTAGCTTTATTGCGTTTACCCAACGGATATTGCAAAAAAAAAAAAAAAAAAAAAAAAAAAAGCCTATGATATTTAATATTTTTATTTGTTAAAATTATTCTCATTTAAAATGGCGAGCTAAGTTTTTGAGACCATATTACTTCTAGAGAAAACACACATTTGTGTAATGGGACTTTTGACTTTGGCTTTAGATGAATTCGATATAGCCCAGTAATAACAAGCCACGGTCTATCCTAATACCTTCATAGAAATATAAAACCAAAATATTAATAGTAGCCTATAAATATTATAATGTAGAACATCTTTTTCATAGCAAGTCGTAGCATGTATTGTCGTCTCCATTTGTAGTATGTTGTCTATAGGAATACATCAGCCATGAATACCACATTAAAGCACATTATCTGAGGAGCTGCTGCGTCGGGTTTGTATTATCCTCTTTTCGCTTCCAAAGCCATCCTTCATTCATTTCTCTCGCTGGGCCTGTTTCCAATCTGAGGACATGCGTGATAGATTTGTGAAATCATGCCCACCCACTTCATCTCTCCGCTCGGTGGGCTCCGGTATCAATAAGATTATATGCGCAGGAAATGTAGAAATCCTCAACAAAGAGCTGCATCATTAAAACAAACACCCCACGGCCTTCAGCAGCCAATTGCGAGCGAAAATGGTTCACTTTCATCTGAATGACCCGACAATTTTATATGATATGGCTAAATTTCACCATATCATAAAAAACTAGCCTAAGCGCAATGGGAAATAAATGCAAGATATTAAGACAGAAACATATGTGCGAAGATCAAATACAGTATAGGCCTCCGGCACCATATAACCTATTATAAATCTGTTTCTTATTTTAGCCTCATTGCTAAAATGAGATTCATATTGTGCTGTCATTTTACTTATCTGTTATTGGTTTTAATGGTCTCCAGTATTTTCTATATTTATTACTAATTGTTGTTTTTGTTGTAGCTTAATATCTGGATTTAACAATAACTAAAATAGGCCTAATAAAAACATTTAAACTGCTATAAAATTATATGTTTGATCTTAATGCTGTTCAGTAGGCTATCAATCATTATTAATATTATTTAATAATTTGTTATTCATTATTTAAGATAATAAAACAATGCGGATATAAATAATAAAGAACATTAACTATTAATGAATAAAATATGATTACAATACCCCAAATAATATAGCCTACAACTTTGAGCAATATGAATAGCCCACTGTCAACTGATTTGCTAAATTTGCTGAATGGCTAAAAAAAATGATCTCAGGGATACACAATTCTCATGTTATGTCACGTTATCCATTTCTTAACTTGTGCCCTAATTCAGCAATTTTCAATAAACTTGGTCGATTTACATGTAAAAGCTATTGCGTGAATAGAGAAATAAGCATAGGATAATTTAATCTTTTGGTGCTGGTAGATTTCATTTCTGGTAATTCCTTTCGATTTCCCCCAAAAAAAAAAATCCTTTAACTGCTCGACATATCACGTATTGTGTTTGAATTAACAGAAAATATTAAAAGCATGCACTAATAAAAGTGAGCATGTCACTGTCCTTCTTTCATCTCAGCACATGAAAGAAGGACAGAGACATGCTCACTTTTATTAGTGCATGCTTTTAATATTTTCTGTCAATTCAAACACAATACCTGATCAGTCAAAGGAGCATTCATACTCAAAGTGAATACCCTTGTGACTTGAGCGACATGATATCAATCATGGTTCCTCCAGAGGACTGTCTGGGACAGGACCTGGTAGAGTTGCGCTGTTTTCATTGGAGTGGAGCTTCTTCCTGAGAACTCCGTCATGACATCATCGTCATCCGATTCCCGAGCAGCTGCAGGAATCCAGTTGCGTTGGAGTGGACGATGGACATTACTGCAAGCGCAGCTCTCCAGACCTCCTGCGCTCGAATGGTGAGGATTCCTGTGTGGCCAAATTAAATCGTGTGTTGTTAGCTCGTCTCTTTATCGTCCATCCTCCAGGGTGTTCTGAGGAACCAGGAACAGCCCTTTTCAAGCGAAGGAGAGTTTAAGACTGCTGCGCGTTGCCATCTGCTTGTTTAGAACCCGTTTCGCGTCTCCAATTTGTGGATTATGACCCTGGACACTGATTTAATGGATGACCTCGTTGTCGACGTGGTTGGAGAGGGTGGCAAGGAGTCTGGAGACGAACATCTTTTGCCCTCAGCTCTTTCTGCATCCGACCAGGAACATAAGGAGGAGGATAAGGACCACGTCCCATCTTCCATGTGTCCCTCAAGCTCGAGCAAGAGCACTTCGGTGAAACCGCCCTATTCCTACATCGCTTTGATCACCATGGCCATCCTCCAGAGCCCAAAGAAGCGTCTCACCCTCAGCGAGATATGCGACTTCATCAGCCACCGGTTTGTGTACTACCGAGAGAAGTTCCCAGCCTGGCAGAACTCCATCCGACACAATCTCTCCCTAAACGACTGCTTTGTGAAAATGCCACGCGAGCCCGGTAATCCCGGGAAAGGGAATTACTGGACTCTGGATCCCAATTCATCGGATATGTTTGAGAACGGAAGTTTCCTGCGGAGGAGGAAGCGATTTAAGCGGCAGCACTTCAAATTTGGTGTGTTCAGAGATCATGCGCTGCAGCACAGTGGCTTTCCTAACCTCGGCTACGGCGCGTACGGGCTCAGCGCGTCCTGCGCTCAATTACCGGGGCTGGATATCTACCCGTTTGGCTTCCATCAACCCATCGGCGTGCCACCTGTTGGGACCATTTTACCGGCGCTGTCCACGCTTTTCTCGAGGAACTCTGTCACAGCCAAGTCTTTCCCACAGTCTCAAACAGTGGCCATGGAGCCTGTCACCCCTGGCCTCGCCTGCGCAATGGCCCCGACCTCTCCATACGCGTCCTCAGCACTGTTCAATCCAGTGGGCTTCCCTCGGGTCTTTAATTTTCAGTACGAGTACCAGAAGCTGCAAGATGTGCACAGCCACGTGGATTTGTCCACTAAACACAGACACCTGGCTAGTGTCAATGACTAGCAGCGCATATTTGGACACGAAACTATTGTTTTCTCTTCTTCTCAGGAATCATTTCATTTATCCCGAGGTATAAAAGTGTGTAAAGCATCGCGTCGAATGTTTTCGAATATTTTAACGAACTTTTTTTAATTTTAGTTTTTAATTTCTGTCAGGAATTCATCCAGTGAAGTGTTGAAGTGTTACATGCTGAAATGGTTTATTGATGCATGTTGTTTTACTGGAATGATTAAATATCGAACGAATCGATTATTTAAATGACGAATTTCCTTTTCGCGTTTTGACGGAAATAAAAAAACATTTTTTTTTTAAATGGACAAGAAATGTCGTGATTTGTTCATGATTTGGCATGAACAAGAAATACAACCAGAAAAAGGTTATAAGATTATGGTGTAAAACAAATTGCGTTTTACTTTTAAATTTCTCTTTAAATGTGCTGTAAATACAGTGCCATTATTTTCCAGACGTGTGTCACTCATTTCTCAACAAGAATTAACAGTTAAATAAGCAACCACCCAAAAAAATGTAAGATCAGGTAAGATATCGATTGCTAACATTTTTAAATAAATTAATTGTTATTATTCATCATCACATTTTCAATAATGTGAATTATTCTCATTACTATGAATGAAAAATTAGGAATTATGATAACTATGACACGCATAGGCATAAATAAACACAACCTGTGTGTGTGTGTGTGTGTGTGTGTGTGTGTGTGTGTGTGTGTGTGTATAAGTCAGAAATAAACCAGGACTTAGAAAGTTACATGCCCCGCATATTTAAAACGTGAGAGCAAAAATTGTACTTTCCTGAGTCATTTATCTAACATTTGATGAAAATCTAGATAATAATCTGATTGTGGGAGGGTTTTTAAATAGTTTCTTGTGCATTTTATGTGATTTTATAAGAGCCATAATTATTAACATTCAGAATTTATTGAACTTGTTCAATTGAAGTATTGTACATGAATGGCATTTAATATAAAATATTACCCTGATAGACGGCCTTGAAAATCATTTACAGGAGGACATTTATATTGTTTTATAGCCCATCTCTGATACTGCATAGATCTAAATGGCTGTTCATTAAGCCTGTATCTCCATCATAAATAAGCTAAAAAAAATTAGAAGTATAACACGTGCCGACTCGTGTCGGTTTATTTATTTAAGCTTGTTAAGCGGAAATAATCAACCGGATCAGCCTCAAATGCGCTTCACAAATATACAGTATCTCGCCTGAGCATGAGCAGATTTCCATCTGAGCGCACATTATAAATAATCATCTCCAAACGCTCAGCCGAGTCTTGACAGCTGACTCTGACTCAGGTGTATATTCACACTTCTATTAGTCTGACAATTATTTAACAGTAATTTCAATCGTCGATTTCAAAAGCTCTACACGTTATGCATCTATATACAGCCTATCATCACATGACCGCCAGTCTTTGATCCTCTTCTGAGTGCTTTGCTAGGATCTTGGGGCCTCCATATTTTGCTTGAAATGATTGAACAGATTTTGTATGATTTCATAATCAAATCAAAATTACACTGTCACCAAATGCATAAAATGATTCAATAAGAATTTATATTTCTCCTGGGAAACAACAGGCCACAGATTTGGAATGAGGAATAATGACACCCTTTTGAAATACAGATATTATTTTATGTGTATACAGTGCAGTGTGCTGTTTTTATGAGTTTTATATCATAAGGGCATATGATTGCTAATTTCAGAATATTCCTTCAGTTACACAATGCATGGAAGATAGCCAAATTAACACAGATTTATAGGAATGGAAATTTCCAACTAGAAGTAATAAAGATAATGCAGAGGGCAGAGTGTCTTTGACAGGATTGGGAACTGGAAAACAAGAGTTAAAACCAGTGTACTGTATGTATTTATCTAAATATATTCATATTTATTTATATATGTGTGCGACACAGATCTACCACATTGCTGATATTAATTGGTTTTATGTTTTATCATAAATTGAATAGTCACTTTAACTTCTACCACTACTAGCTTTTATTAGTATTAATAGAACGTTTAGATTACGAGTAAAAATAATTCGAATTTCTATAAATTAAAATTGCCTATTTAAGAATTATGCACTTTATGTTGCAGAATGGCGTATAAAACATTTTTTTTTTTTCAGTTAAAAAAGTCGATCCCTAATATTTTATCATATTGACAAACAGTACAGCAAATCCATGCCTCGGAAATTGTCGGAATTCTTAAAATAATTTTTAAATATAAAAAATAACACGGTATTGCTAGCTAGCAAAACACCACGAGAGAGTCAAATGTCACATGCATGTCTGCATTTAGCGTCCCTCACTGAGTCTGTGCTGTATCACCAAATGAATATCATGCGAGCAGGAGCTCGTGATCTGGAGTAGCCACCAATCTGACATGACTGAAGGAATCCATCTCAGCTGGATCGTGAATCACGTGCCTTAATCCTGCTTTCAGTTTGATGACCTTCTCAGTGCCATGACCCCTGTGTTATATAGATCTACCCTAGATCTTCATATGAATAAAACGATTACAGTACAGTTCCAAATTCAGGCTATAAAGCAGCATTTTTAATTTTATGTAAATAAAACGTCAAATATCATATATCAAACTGAAGGAAATGGTTAATTTGTCTGTAAAACCCGTGACTTCCTTGAATTTGATCGTAATGCTTTGGCTGCATTTGAAATCTTGTTTATTTGATTTAACCTGCGCTTTGATGTTTGACGTTTTCCAGTCTTTCTGTAATTCATATGACTGGACAATGAGCTTGAAAGTTATATGCCTAAATGGACTGTACTGGATTCATGTGTGAGAGAAGAAAAATAAAACAAGCGCAGAAGAGCCAGCACCAAAGTTAAAGCCAACCTGAGATAACTCAATCCCCCGCTGCACCTGACAAAATAAAGCAAACAAAAGGACTGTGTCTTTGTGAGTGTGCGAGCACTAGTGTAAATGTGTCCAGCTGTCTTTAGCTCGCCCACAGACTCTTTCATGCAGTAGATGGAAAGATTCCTGTTGTTGGCTTTGAATAACTGCCTCTATTTAGCCGCGTCCCAACAGAGATATAGAGACAAATATTGATTTCTACAGTGACCATCACAGCGTATCTGTGACCCAGCTGCCACAGCTTGTGATCCTCAAAAACAATCTGCGAGATTATCTTCTCCAGTCAAATGGTCGTCTAACTTAAAACAAAACAATTCATTTCACGTACGAAGACAGAAATCATAATAAGCCTTACATTTGTGGTCTGAAATTGAATACGTTGTTAAAAAGGCCATTATAGCTTTAAGAATGAGTCTTCTGATCAAATCTTTCTCTTTTTTACCGAGACTGATTGACACACAGGCAGCCAATCAGCATTCGCTGATCCACGTGCAGGCAAACATCCCACCCACAGCGCTTAGTGTGAAGTGGAGAGTGAGTCCATTGGAGCGCTGATGCGGACGCTAAACTTTGCCGTTGCATGTCATAATAGTTCTCATTTTTACGGGTGTTGTGCGTCTATGCAAAGTAAGTGTATTATATCTGATCTTTGTAATGATCTTGTGTGTTATATGCTTGACCTAGCTTTCTATTATATTTCGCTGTCTGATGTGCTTCAATTGTTATGACCACTAATGCTAAGATATTAACATGTCTTTAGTACGATGTTGAACTATGTATATATATATATATATATATATATATATATATATGTATATGTATATATATATATATATTACTTTTAGTCATAGTTGTTTATATTAATATTATCTATGTACATTTCCTTTTGTATTTCAGTGTAATTTATTCACTAAGTGCTCATTTTCGATATATTCTAAAGTTCTTAATGCGCATGTGCGCAGAACATGTCCAGACAGAGCACCGCTGATACCATATGAATCAGATAAAGCTGTACACTGTTTAATTCTATTTATATGGCATGGCGAGTTTGTTTTCTTTAATTTATTAATCTGTTCAATTGTTTATTTTACTGAATATTCATCATGTATATTACTCTTCATTTTCTGTTTTATAGAAAAACCACACAAACCCTTGTAAATCACTGAGTTGTTGTGGTGACAAATAAACGGGTTACTCCCATATTTCAACCATCTTTGACCAAGTCTCTTACCGGACACCCTGTGGTGGGTTTCAGCCCTAACCAGCAATTTAACAAATGAGACTTTGCTATTTAAGCTAACTCATTTTTTCATGGTCCTTCGAGCCGGATGAGACTTACTGCAGGTTTATGATGTCAACACATGCTGATGATGAGCCAACTGGGCGCGTCAGAAGGAAGACTGCCCTTCCCGCCCGATATGAAGATTATGATCTTACCGGCTTCGTCCTGCCAATGGTGCATCCAGAACCTGTGTCACCACACACTCAGATACCCTCCAACCTTTCAGATGAGGAATACCAAGAGGAGGGCGCAACGGCATTCAGTCTTCCACCGATTCCAGGTAATGAGCATCAAAGTTCAGAAGAGTGGTCCAACACCGACCCAAGCAGGTCTGAGAACGCCTTGCTTAAGCAACGAAATAGGAATCTACGTTATGCAAACGAGAACATACTTCAGACTGTACAGGTGATGCAGAGAGAAAGGGATATATTGCAGCAGACAAATCAACAGTATGCTCAAGAGCTCTTGCAACTTAAGCGGCAGATGCAGCAGCTTCAGATTCAGGTCAGTCAACAGCGACCTGTGGCGCAGCCCCAACCTCAATCAACCAAACCCATTCCTGCACCACGCCAAGGTAAAAACATGCAGAGCAAGGGAAGTCTTAAGCCTGTGCCTGCACCACGCTTCAGAGGAGACAGCTTCTCAGGTCAGGAACAAACTCCAGCTTCGGCAGCAGCTCCCAGAGACACCATTTCTTACAGATATCGCCCCACAGAGAGTGCTGAGATCACTATGCGTAACATCTATAGAACACTGGCTAGTCAGTATGATCCCCTGGGTTACCTGATTCCATACACCACCAGGGCTAAGCTAATAGTCCAACGCTTGTGGGCCAAAAAAGGGACTGGGATGATCCAAACCTTCCCCCTGATCTACAACAAACTTGGACAGAGTGGGAGGCAGAGTTACCTTCTTTACCGCACATTGCCTTCCCAAGATCTTACACCAGTCCAGCTAAAGACAAAGAAATAAGTCAGCGAGACATACACATCTTTTGTGATGCCTCTGAACGAGCATATGGCTCAGTAGCCTATCTAAGGATAGAAGACCAGCAGGGAGATGTGGAAGTCTCGTTTCTTACAGCAAGATCAAAAGTAGCACCCAAGAAACAGCAGTCCATTCCCCGCCTAGAGCTCTGTGCGGCGTTAACTGGTGCTCAACTAGCCAAAGTTGTAAATACTGAGTTAACCTTGCCCCTTCGTCACATCACCTTATGGACTGACTCAACCACTGTACTTACCTGGCTCAAATCTGAGTCTTGTAGATTCAAGGTCTTTGTCGGCACCCGGGTGGCAGAGATCCAAGATATCACGGATCAGCACACATGGAGATTTGTGCCATCTTCCAGTAACCCAGCTGATGACATCACACGGGGACAGACATTGATCAAGCTTGGTCCAGACAGCCACTGGTACCAGGGACCATCATTCTTAAAAGACTCTCCGAGTTTGTGGCCTGAAACACCCCCTCATGTGGAGGGAAATGAAGATGAGATGCGCAAGACAGGTTTAAACACATTTGCATGCTTCACTACCAGCACCTCAGTTTCTAACCTTGATAAGCATAAAACATTCCAAGAGCTGATAGAGTCCACAGCCTCCCACGGGGTGGCCACTGGCAGCCTGACAGCTAGTGCTTACAAAGATGCTGAAGTCACTCTCCTACAACAATCACAACAGGAGTCTTTCCCTTCAGACCTTGAACAGTTAAGGGCTGGTAAACCTCTCATTCGTAACAGTCGCTTAAAAGCATTGGCACCTGAAATTGACAGTGAGACCCAGCTAATTCGAGTTGGAGGTCGCCTACGGCACAGTACCCACCTTGAGCGAGATACTGTACATCCCATCGTTCTTGATGCCAAGCATCCAACTACACAGCTCATCATACAAAGTTATGATGCCAAACTCCACCACCCAGGGTATGAGAGAGTGTTTGCGGAACTTCGACGCAAGTACTGGATTCTCCGTGGTAGGGAAGCAGTTAAGCGGATTCAACGAAGCTGTGTAGATTGCCAAAAATGGAGAAAAAATCCAGATATCCCCAAAATGGCAGACCTACCTCCAGCCAGACTACGTTTATTCCGGCCTGCGTTCTACTCCACAG
>CM041794.1:11479173-11522629 GCA_023376895.1 Aspiorhynchus laticeps
TGTTTCGCTTTCTAGGAATGATCCTAATTTAAGTATTTCTCTCCACAGCTATATTTGTATGGCGGCTTCTAAGAATAGCCGGGAGATTCCTGTGCTGCTGTGTGCATGATAACTCTGGTGTGTACCGATATTATTCTTTATGAAATTACAAATAATACAAGTTTATTATTATCACATTGAAAACGTTCTGACCAAAGGTAATGTGATTATGTAATGCGTTCACAGACGTTCAGCTCTCAGTTGAAGAAACAGCGCCATCTGCTGGTGTAAGCTCTGTACGAGCATGGGGTTATGGTGAAGGTGGAGGTATCAGCACAGTTCAGACAGGTGAGGCACATGTGCAGTGTTTCATTCACTAACTGGACAGGCTTTGATCAGAATGAAATTAGTTGCATCTGAATTTCTTAATTTTAAATGATTGATGACATCGTGTTGAAGTGTTAAATTGTATAATGCTAATGGCCTTTCCATTCTTTTTCATCCAGAACAATTGGATCAAGATTAAGAAACGGCTTTAAATTTAGCATTTATAAGATGGAGGATTGGCCCCCTTGAAATCATTGTTGCCCCAGCCACATCTGTTGCCTAGAGGAGCTGATGTCAAGGTGGGGCAGAGTTACTCGCTCTCGCTCCATGAATGAAGAAGGAGGTCTGGACCCCTGGAAAAGCAGCATTAGCATAATCTTATCTATTTAATGGTAATCGGGAGCCCTGCCACGTGTTGTTGCTAAGATTTAATTTGACACACAGTGTTGAGATTTTTTATGTCAAATGAGTTCAATCACTCATTCATTCCTTCTTCATCATAAGCAAGAATATCAGGGCTGATATACAGTATACAATTGCAAGTGTGATATTCCTTTTATAACAAAGTTCAACAACAGTATTTTTAAGACCAGTAAGTAAGAATATATTTCTTCTTTCAAAGAAAATAGTTCCAAAAGAAGCCAAAGCATCAAGCTTCCAAATTATGCACAAGCTGAATATATTTTCTTACTTCAACAAACCATAGTATCTTACTTTTTGCACCACTATATTTCAGAAATATCGTTCCCCACTCCTCGTGCATTTGAAGACATGACAGATGTATAGCATCTGATAGAATCATTCTTTTTTAAAGATTTTTTGATGAACCTGTTGGTTCACAAATCACACTGAACGATTTATTTGCGAAGTGGAGAGATCCAATTGCAGCTGTTCTCGACTCTCTGATTCCAACGAACCGGTCAGATTGAGTCTACAGTTAACAGCACAACAAATTACTCATATCTGACTCAAAATGAGCTGGGTTACGAGTCTGACTAATCATTAGGCCACGACTTGCCCACAAAAAAACATCTGGGCCCGTATTTATAAAGATTCTAAGAATCCTCCCAGAGAGCTCCTAATTTAGCTTAAAAATTTCTAACTAGGAGTCTTAGCTTAAAAGTGATTCAGAACCAATCTGAGAGAAACTCTGAGCGAGGAAAAGACAAAAACTTTTATCTTAGTGAGGAGGCGAGGCTGACCCCGTTGCTAGCTATGACACAGTCTTTTGAAGACTGCACTGTAAAAGTTTTCGTTGTGAATTTACAATAAATAATTGGATACATTTTGCATGAATTTCACAGTAAGGATTACAGCAATATACTGTGAAATATACTCACAGCAATTTACTGTAATTTTATATCTGTGATATTACAATGCATTGTTGTAAAAGCACAACTGTATACTGTAACTTCACAGCTTCAACGACAAAGCAATTACTGTCATATTACAGTACATTACTGGGGAATTACAACCTTTTGCTGTACATCATTACAACAAGGCCCTGTACTTTTATAGTGTGTACTGTGAAAGTAATGTACAAGTTGACAATAATTTACTGTGAATTTACAATGTACACTGTGGAAGTCATGCTAAAATTGTCCAGTAACTTACTGTAAAAGTAATGCAGATGAAGCTTCCATTTACTGTGAATTTACAATTATTGTACAATTAACCCCCTCCCCCCAACAAACAACTCTGAGGTAAAGTCAATGTTAGCCCAATGGCATATTTATTAAAAAAATAAATATTTTTCAATGTGCAGGTACACTACAGTACACGTACTTAAAATGCAGAGAAATTGTGCAAACTTGCAATTCAACTACCTGTCTCACAACTATTCAGCTAGCTGTGTCACAATAACAGTAATGGACAGGATGGGAATGAGGCCTTCATGGCAAGATAAGAGAGCAAGGGAGAGAACGATGAAGGAATGTCGTAAAGGGGTCAGGCGCTCCTCTCAGTCTCAAACATTATAATGAGTCCACACGCAACAGCATTGTGTAAAAATCTTGTAGTGCAAAGTTGTCTTGAAAAATTACAAAAAGAACAAGGCTACTCAAAACTAAGCCTGACAACTACCGCTGCAAAAAAAAAAAACTATGATGCCCACTCAAAGTCAATAAGTTTCCTCAAAAGGGTGCTCACATGAGGGTTCATTGTTGTCCGCTTCTTGGTCTTTGAGCCTCTTTCAGGATTGATGCCCAGGAAGCACCTGTTAATAAGCAAAGATAGTTTCAGTTTTAAATAGACTTACAGTATGTATTAGTGGTGCAACGGATCACAAAACTCACGGTTCGGATCACGGTTCGGATTTTGAGTCACGGATCGGATCATTTTTCGGATCAGCAAAAAAAAGTTGCTTTACTACTAAAGTCAGTAATAAACCAAGAACAATTACACAAATTTATTAGATTTTCAACCAATAGATAGATTTCCAGCCTACAACATAAAATTATAAATAAAGACAGTAACAGTAGTATTCAGGTGCAGAAATGTAAAAATTAAGTGTAAAACACAATAATGCTTACTGCATAAGTTAAATACAGATGATTAGCAGACAGAAGCAGGTGTTATAGGCTGCTGTCTCTTTAAGACTAAACGCACGGACCAAATACTGACACACATCCGGTTTCTTTCTCGGCTGTATACGTTAACTTAAGACATAACTGACTGTGTTTACCAGAATACTTGCCAAAACGGGTATTTTAACATAACTTTGTGTGTGTGTGTGTGTATGTATCCATCCGTTGAGGCGTTGTCTGAAACGCGGTATCTAAATCACGCCTCTCTTTCTCACGCGCTCTCTCTGCGTGTGCGCGCATCAGTGTGTGCGGCAGCGGCTGCGCAAACAGAGCGCGTGCAAATGATAAACTTTCACTCTATGTTAAACTTATCAGTTGATCCGCGAATCACATGCGTGCCGAACCGTGGGGACCGGTCCGTACGGATCACGGATCATCTATGATCCGTTGCACCCCTAGTATGTATTGCAATCACATGTGATTGGTTGGTTGTCAACCAACAAAACAACATTGAGCCTCAGCAATGTGCATAAAATCTGGGCAATGGTGATGTATTTTTGTAGGCCACCCCAGAAGTTTACATCACCTTGCATGTTCCCTTCCCCATGGGATTTTTCCATTGACTTTTGTATTATCGCAGAAAATACATTTTGTGACCAAGAAAAGTTTATGATTCTTACATGTTGTGTTCATCATAATAATATTCACAAATGAAGCCTTCTGAAGCCTAAATGCAATGAGCAGAAGTAAAAAGCTAAACGTAGGCTATAAATGAAATAAACCGTGGTCACATGCCTTCAACAACACCATCATGAAGCTCCTGACATCTCCTTAAGTGTTTATTTTAAACATTTTCCCTGACGATTTTTGAATAGTTTGCAAGAGTGTGAATATAAAAACAATGTGGCTGTTAAAGTGAACTAGTGAGATTATCTTCCCTGCAGCTCTCTACACATGGCATAGTTTAGCTATTCTTGCATCTTGTCAGTTTCCATTACAGCCAAAAGATCTTTTAGATGTCAGCCAGTCGGTCATTGCTACTCCTCAATCACACTTAAACCTTAAGTGTAATGCTCCATTATGAACAGGTTAAAAACCTGCCTTAGACTGAAGTCTTTATTAATCTTTTTTTTATTAATTTTCTTTGTTTTCCTTAGTTTTACTTTTGTTTTATGCTTTAAGATACATTTTTATGTCATTCTGTTATTCTTACCACACTTTGGTCAAAAATCTATTTGGGTTCTGATATTTATGTTTTTTAATGCAAATGTAAGCACTTTTTTTTGCAAATTTTTATGTAAAGTGTATTTTGGATAATTATTTCCTTTGTTAAATGGCAGTTGAAACAGTTAAGAATGTATTTTTCCACAAATTTAATAAAAATATAAGTGACATTTGTAATATGTTTATTTTATGTATTCATAACTACTAATTTAACTCTAAAGTCATCTCAGCTCTCAGCAGTCAATCAGAAATAATGTTGATATCATAATATAAAGAAATCTGCCTTTGATGCTCAATGGATTTCATTGATGATTAAAGAGAAATTCCACTAACATGTCAACATTGACATTCAGCTCTTGAAAATCTGTCACATGGTGTTATTATCCTGCATTATGACAGCATCAGTCTGATGTGTTTTTTTTAAGTGTCTTGTCTGTTGGACCACAGTAGCAAAGGCAACTCTAAGCAACCCAAAAATATGTTAAAAGTGTTTAATGGTGGTGCATGTCAAATGGGTTTTCTATGACTTTGCTGCGAAAATCCCCTTATGAAACCTTTATATCTAAGAGTGCATTATTAAAATGTAGTAATAATAATAATTCATTTTATTTAATGGCGCCTTTCTAAACACCCAAGGTCACCTTACAGCAAGCAAATTAGTAAAAAAGATAAGTCTTTTCTGGGTAAAAAGATAAGTCTTAAGACAAAAATTAAAAGTATGAAGGCTGTCACTGTTCCGTATATTGGGGGGAAGATAGTTCCATAGGCGAGGGACTGCAAAACTAAAAGTTCTTGCTTCCATGGTGCTTAAACGTATACGCGGCGACACAAGAGAGATCGAGTGTGAAGATCTGAGAGTGCAAGAAGGAGTATAGATGTGG
This sequence comes from Aspiorhynchus laticeps, assembly GCA_023376895.1. Lineage (NCBI taxonomy): Eukaryota > Metazoa > Chordata > Actinopteri > Cypriniformes > Cyprinidae > Aspiorhynchus > Aspiorhynchus laticeps. The sequence continues at coordinate 11,484,110 of CM041794.1, forward strand.
AGAAGGTCAGTAAGAAACGGTAGAGCAAGGTTGTGAAGTGCCCTAAATGTGAGAAGATTTTTTTTTTTAAATCAATGCGATAATTTACTGGGAGCCAGTGCAAATGTTGGAGAACTGGAGAAATGTGCTTGATTGATGAAGTCCTATAAGAACATGTGCTGCTGAGTCCTGAACCAATTGGAGTTTATAGAGAAGTATGGAAGGTAGACCAGTAAGGAGACCATTACAATAGTCATTACGTGAGGTAACCAGTGCATGAATAAGAACTGCAGTATTATTCATTGTGAGAGGGATGGAGGCAATTAATATTACGCAGTTAAAAATACGTTTTAATAAATAAGTTTTAGAAAGTTAGCTGAAAGCCAGTCTTTAATTTCAGCTAAACATCTCGTCAAGGAAGGTGGAGGAAAAGAATTAGAGGGTTTGGAAGACAGGTAGAGCTGGGTGTCGTCGGCATAGCAGTGAAAATGGATACCATATTTCCTGAAAATATGGCCAGGAGGAAGTAAATAGATGATAAATAAGCATGGGCCCAAAACAGAACCCTGAGGGATACCAGTAGTAACTGTAGATGGTCTTGATTTAATTTTTTTAATTTGAACAAACTGAGTGCGACCATGTAAGATAAGACCTAAACCAGGGGGTGCCAGTGATCCCTATAAACTAAACTGTCCAGGAGTAACTTGTGTGAGATCGTATCAAAAGCCGCACTCAGGCCAATAAGGACAAGTATTTTTAATAAACCAGAATCAGCTACCAATAACAAATCATTAGTAATTCTGACAAGAGCAGTCTCTGTACTATGACGGGGATGGAAACTAGATTGGAGTTGCTCAAACAATTTATTATTGGAGAGACTGTGAACTTGAGCTGCAACACATTTTTCCAAAAAATTTTAAATGAATGGCAAATTAGAAATTGGTCGATCATTTTCAAAATTTGATGCATCAGTCCCTGATTTCTTTAGTATAAGGGTAATAATAGCAGTTTTAAGAGAAGAAGGTACAGAACCAGAAACAAGTAAAGAGTGAATCATTTTAGTAATTAATGAAGACAGAGATGGTAGACAGACTTTAACTAAGCGAGTAGGGAGTGGGTCGAGCTGACAAGTGGTAGTTTTAGATTTCCGAATATAATACAATATCTCCGCACCAGTTGGTAAAATAAAAGTAGTAAAAGTAGAGTGCACAGTCACTTGGAAGACTTGATAACTGGAATCATAACCTAAATTGCTTGAAAGTAATTGCTCATGAATCTTTTTAATCTTAGACTCAAAGAAAGACATAAAACTGTAGCATTGTTTTGTAGAAGTTTAATGGCAGAGTGTCGGACGGACAAAGAAAATTCTTCACCACAGAAAAAAGAAATCAAGAGTTCCCTTCTATATATAGTTCTCCAATTATATTAGAATAGTAGTCTAATTTTGCTTTGGACAATGCTTCTTTTTATTGATGGATATGGTCAGTGAGCATTTCTTTATGTACAGCAAGACTGGATTTAGCATATAAACGCTCTAGCCTATGGCCTTTAGATGCAAATTAGAGGTAAACCAGGGAGCAGAGAGAGTAAAAGAAATAGTCTGAGTTTTGACAGGTGCAAAAACATCCAAGATCCCAGTTAGTCCATTATTATAATAGGAAACCAAAGCATCTGTAGAGGACAACTATCATCTAACATTTTCACAGGAGATCCACAACAAAGTAGCGCATGTACTTTTTTTTCTCCTTATAATTTCTATGCACACTTGGAAAATAGTTAGTTTGCAACAACCATTTATATTTTCTAAACAGGAGCTGTTGTTGTTCTTTTTCTTTCTTGTTGTATTGAAACATTCAAAGTAATACAAAAAAAACACAAACCACATCCTCTTCCAGCTTGATTCAACTATTTTTTATAGTGTGCACTGTGGTAGCGGTATCAGAAAACCAATACAATCTTTTATGGTAATTCTCAATTTACAAAAAAAGAAAAGTAAAATAGTGAATAGAAAAATAATGACGATTGACAAAACCACGTGATAATTTCTATTCTAAATCATTATACTTGAATAAAATGTACAGGCATGACATTTTCTCTCAGGAGCTCACAGGATGTCAGGCTGTAGAGTTCATTCAGCTCAGTGGGGTTTTTTTTTTGTTGCTTTTGTCAATGTAGTCTGCAGTGATGATGAGTCATCCAACACTTACACCCACATATTACAAACCGCTCTACGGACGACGCAATTTCCTGCACCCTCCACCTGGCTCTTACCCACCTAGAAAACAAAGACTCCTATGTTAGAATGCTGTTCATTGACTTCAGCTCGGCATTCAACACAATAATCCCACAACAGCTCATAAACAAACTAAACCTGCTGGGCCTTAACAATTCCCTCTGTAATTGGATCCTGGACTTTTTAACCGGAAGACCTCAGTCAGTCCGTGTCGGCCACAACACCTCGAGCACTACCACACTTAGCACAGGTGCCCCACAAGGCTGTGTGCTCAGCCCGCTGCTCTTCACGCTGCTGACCCATGACTGCACTGCCAAGTTCAGCTCCAACCACATCATCAAGTTTGCTGATGACACAACAGTGGTAGGTCTCATCAGCAACAACGATGAAACGCACTACAGAGAGGAAGTGGCACAGCTGGCTGAATGGTGTGGCGCCAACAATCTGTCCCTAAATGTGGAGAAGACAAAGGAGGTTGTGATGGACTTCAGGAGGAGGAACTCCACTGACCACACCCCACTGACCATCGACAACTCGACTGTGGAGAGAGTCAGCAGCACTAAATTCCTGGGAGTGCACATCACGGAGGATCTCACCTGGACCACCAACACCATGTCACTCTCCAAGAAGGCACAACAGCGCCTACACTTTCTCCGCCGGCTGAAAAGAGCAAGTCTCCCACCACCCATCCTCACCACATTCTACAGGGGCACCATTGAGAGTGTGCTGACCAGCTGCATCACTGTCTGGTATGGGAACTGCAGTGCTGCTGACCGCAAGACCCTCCAGCGGACAGTGAACACGGCTGCAAAGATCATCGGTGCCCCTCTCCCATCCATCCTGGACATTTTCCTTGCACGATGCTCCAGCAAAACCAACAGCATCGTGAAGGACCCCACCCACCCCTCCCACAGTCTCTTCCAGCTCCTACCATCAGGAAGACGGTACTGGAGCATCAGAGCCCGCTCCGCCAGACTGCTCAACAGCTTTTTCCCCCAGGCTGTGAGAGCCCTGAACTCAGATCACCCCACCCCCTTCTGAAACCCCATGCAAACCCCTACCTCCTGAAACATGGACCCCCCCCCCTCCAAACACCCCCCTCCCCCCAACCTACCTCATCAAAGAAAAATACTGTGAACTTTTTTTGTGCAATTCAAGTGTGCTACACACAGGTGAGTGGGCCCGTACAAACCACCTGTAGTAACACACTCTCCTCTATGCACTAGACACTTTTCCTAACACTGCTATATGTACACAATCCCACAAAACACTCAGAAATATATGTATGTTTACATGCTCATGCACCACTATAAATCATCTTATACTGTTCCCCAGCCAGCTGCTTGACTCACAATGTTTCTCTCTGCACATGTACAGTATTTATGTGAAGCATTCGCATAGTTGTATAGTTTGTATTTTTTATCTTTATCTTAGTTGTATAGGGTAAACATTTATATATAGTAAACTTAGTCAACATCTGTCAGTAGGTTAGTCTGTGTATAGGTTTATAGTGTCTTACTTCATTGTTGTATGTCTGTATTTATGTAGCACCGTGGTCCTGTGAGGCACGACATTTCGTTCCACTGCATGTCCCCACATGTAGCGGAATGACAATAAAGCTCAACTTGAACTTGAACTTGAACTTGAACATATTTGATGTAAATTTCATAACATGACTGAAACAAAGATGATTTTTTATAGTAGTCTTCTTAGACTGGAATGGCACTTTAGCATGTTAGAGATGAAGCTTATTTTTCATATGCACAACAATACAACATGCCACAGTAACTGTGCATTCAAATATAAATATATTACACATTATGGCATTTTTATGGTGTGTGTAGTGTTATATGATGTCATGATTCTTATTAAATGTTATTAATTAAAAATATAATAAAATTGTTGTTTAAATGTTGAGGTTTGCTCAGTTTGCTGCAGTAGTTGTGTTATTTGGTCACAACCATTAGATTTCAACAGTTCCTATCATTCACTCTCATTTCACCCACTATTCTTATGCGCTGTTTAAAGAACAAAGACTAGCCTATCGTTCTTAAAACACCAAACAATTAGGCTGTTAACCCTTTCACTGGTCAGTTTAAAATATTCTAGCTGTCCCCCCAGAGTGAGTCAGAGAGTCCTGTTAGTCAGATTTACAGCATGTGAATTCATCAGTTTCTCCCAAAATACATGTAAGTAAGTGGCCGGTGAACTGGGAGAAGAATAGAATGAACTTTATAGTTACTTACACTATGTGTATCTGATATGAATAAAACACGTTGGCAAATTATATTTGAATGGATTGTTATTGCTGCTTCCATAGACATCCTTGTGTATTTTAAAAACTCTTAATGTATTGTGGTTAAAAACACTACATAGTTGTGATTATGTCACAAGTGCAGAGCGCGTCTCAGCGCCAGTCAAAGCACAAACCACAGTTTCAATGGACTACTTGCACTGAGCCTTGTGACACACTTCCGTTTTGAAATAACACAGCTCAGTTATTTCAGATTCAGTGTGCTGTTATCATCTAGTTGAATTAAACGCGTATTAAAATGAGAGTCCGTGGGATGATTTCAAAATGTGTTTTATATCATTAAACCGTTACTCTGCCTCAGAAGCCTGTCCGAAATCAGTTTCATGAGGTACCTTTGTGCAAAAACGCTGCCTGTAAAGTCATTGCCTCATAAGTCAGCAAGTCAGCTGTTTCAGATGCAGCCATAGGGAGATGAGAGGTCTGTATTACTTTGGAGAAAGAGTAATGGCTAACTTGGATCAAGTGTGCCTTAATAACAATCACATTACAGCCTTGACAGTGAGTTGTGTCGCCGTTTACGATACCATAGGAATGAATGGGAAGTGACTTAAACTGAATCCCACCTGTCGCTCTTATAAAACAGCATTTTTTATAAATAAATCCATTTATTTATGGACTCAATAAAATATAATGATATTGATAACATTATAAGTGGACGACCAAAGAATATAGAAATACATCCTTGAAAGGGACTTTGGTGGACCTCAGAGAACAGTACAAAATAAAAATCAAAGGTAGTTCATGACCCTTTTAAAAAACACCAATTTGCAGATTATGGATTATTAGGTGTATCTGTTTTCAAATGCTGTTTTCTTACATATTCATGCATTCATTTGTTTATGTTGTTTAACATTTATTTTAGACTTGTCAGATGGTATTTCACACTCATCTGAAAATTTCATTCTGAGCAACTACTTGCTTTTTTATTATTAATTTGGCAAACTTTGGTGTGATTTAACTAGAATAGACAGGTGTTAGACATCAACAGCAGGTGGCGCGATGCTCCAGTTTCAACTAAAGCAACCAAAGGAAGCAATTATGCGCGGGAACAGAGATCTCTCTGCAATGAGCAACTTCATCTCTCTCTGCAGGAATTATTAAAACAGCAGAGATTTGATCAGTATAATGGAGCTACTGGTAAAAACACCTACGAAAAGAAGATGCCGATTAAGGCGATTTAATTCTGGAGAAAGTGGTGGAAAAAAGAAAAATAGTGAAGTTCATTCACTTCCTTCATGCACCAGTGAGCAGAACTTCAGCGAGAAGAGGGGTTTAGAAAGGTAAGCACTTCTTTAGTGAATGTGTTTCCATTATTAGACGGAGCACTTGTTGAACTTTAGTGTTTATGCGGAACAGAATAGCTGATCAGATCTCGGAAGAGAAAGCAGCTGCTTATAAAATGAAGTGCAAAATAAAACACTTGCTTCACGAACACACGAACTTTAAAAAAAAAAAAAAAAGAATGTTATTGATCAAAATAGAAATTAGAACCAATTCTAAACTGCAGTTTGCTGGGTGGAACGCGGAAGCGAGACGGATTCACTACCAGAAGTAGTTAAGCTGTTTGATTGTAAAGTCACCTCTGATTCCTCAGTGGAAAAAAAATGATTTTGTCTTTATTTGTAATAAAACACTGTCATCCTATTCGTAGTATTTCTAACATATAAAGATATAGAACTAGTAAGAGTAGCGCACGAGTGGTTAACAACAACCAGGGCTAGAGTGACTGACAGCAGCTTGAAGATCCCGTCTGTCAGTCGCGGGTTGCCATGTCCCGTGATTAAGCTAAACAGCGCACACAAGTAAAAACGGAAAACAACGCATGTTTACGTATCAGTGGGGTAGAGAGCTCGGGCCAGGTGAAGACAGAAACATAGGAAAATAATGACAAACAACAACCGATTAATGATGACAGTTTGCAGAGTGTGACTATCTTTATTATAAAGAACGGACATGGCAACACATACTGACTTGTCGTGCAGCTCTGACTCACGTCTCAGTTCCCTCTCAAATCTCTCTCAGAACTCTCTCTCAAAGAGACAAACAACAACCTCAACAACCTCTCTCTCAAAGAGAGAGTTCTCTCTCTCAAAGAGAAAAACAACAACCTCAACAACCTCTCTCTCAAAGAGAGAGTTCTCTCTCTCAGAACTCCCTCTCAGAGCTCAAAAACTGTGCTGCGCCGCCAAACTGTTGAAGTTTGCCGCAAGAAGTTTGTCTGTACGCCTACTGTCAGCAGCGCAAACAAGGTTTATAACGAAAGAAATAACACACTGATCAACACACCAAATTCTAATAACATGGACACCAACACCAGAGGTGAGAAATACTTTGTTTTTACTGTAGCGGGGTTTGATCTGATGGGACGCGTCCATCTCTCAACCTGGGGTGCGTTTCCCAAAAGCAACTGGTCGCAAGTTCTGTCGTTACCAATAGAGTTCAATGGGACTTACCACCATAGTTAGCTAACGATGCTTTTGGGAAACGCACGAGTTATCATCCACTGTAAATATTTCTTTTTCAATTTCATACTATTAAATACAAAATAACTTTGTAATAGAAGTTATTTGTGGAAGTTAGCGAACATCTTTGGCGCCGATCCCGGGTGCTCCGGGGCTCGAGCAGACGAGCACCCACGAGAAAACACCAGATGTGCGCCATTCATTTGAACCAAGTTACCTATAGCTTAGTATGTGTGCGTTTCTTATAGAAGCTGTCCATATGTTTGTTCATTTCTTGTGAATATGCTCTGTTTCTGTAACTGAAGATCGGGAGCATTGGGAATTATTCGTTGGATTTTAAGTTAATTTTGAGTTAGAGTGTAAAAATGTTATTATTCATGTATTTATATGTAAAAAAAAAAAAAAAAAGCCGTGTGCGTTTCTAGTCGATCGTAATTTAAAGCTTATAGGCTAAATAATATTTTTCATATCAATATGTTAGTTTTGTGTGGCACCGCAGCTCCGGTGACTGAAGATGGAGAAATATAATTATTCGTTCTATTGCTAATTGTTAAGGGATAATGTTATGGTTAAGTCATTATTTGTTCATGTAGAGATGCAATTCAAAATGAAAATGTGTATGTGTTTCTAACTAAAGCGTGCATAATATATCAGGCCGTATCATAATATATCATAAATGTATAATTTGTCATTATGCGAATTTATTATATCTAGCTCCGTGTCTATAACTGAAGTTCTGGAGCAAAACAATTATTCGGTGGATTTTAAGTATAAGTAATAAGTTATCATTTGCTCCTGGTGAGCTGAATTAAAAAAATAAATAAAAGGCGTAAGTTTAAGTCAATCGTAAGTGCACTTACGATTGACTTAAAAAAATAATAATAAAAATAAATACGTAAAATAATCTTCAAATTATACAGTATATTGTGCACTATTTTTACAGAGCACAATATACTGTATAATTTGAAGATTATTTTACGTATTTATTTTTTTAGCCTATTCTGAATTGTACACCATTGTGTTTTAGAGTTAACAGAAATGTCCGTAAAACTAATGGATAATGTCGTGCATGAGCTGCAATACTTTTTCTGTTATTTTACGGATTTCTTTTTTACAACATGCAATATTTACAGAAGCCGTCAATAAGTTTAATACAAACCCCGACCGGCGGAAAAAGAAATCGGCGCCTATTTAACTTGAATTGATTTGTATCAATAATCTACACGACACGTGATGCTTTCGGTTAAATAGAAGTGATTATAACCTAGTTTATGCCTAGTTTATTGTTCGATCTATTTTTAGATTAGTTTATTAACAAGTGATCGCTCACAATATCTGATCTTACCTCAGGTGGGGTGTTTGAGTGTCTGTGGAGGTCTCTGAGAAGAGTCTGGAGACTGCTGTGCTGCTGTGAGTCTGGTGAGTATCTGAAAGATTGACTGCATATCATTAAGAAACACTTTATAATAGTTATAAGTCATTAACTAACAGCCTAATGCTGAATAGATCAGCAGAACAGCAAATAAGTATTGTATATGGAAAATGTACCATTTGAATATTAGGCCTACATACTTAATATGTAGTATAGTATAAAATGTTGCATATTCATAATAAACACCATTAAACCCTGTGGCAAAAAAATAATTCTGTATGCAATTTTACCAGAAATAAAACTTTCAGTGGAAGAAACGACACCAGAATTCAGAGGTCAAAGCTCCGTCCGTCCGTGGTGAAGACCTCAAGTTATCTTCACTGAGGTGAGGTGAGATATTACCCTGGTTTTATTTGCAGCTGAAATGTGATCATGTCAATGTCCTTTTTGTCCCTTTTGTTGTTTGAGGAAAATGTCCTTTAAATTTAGTTTTGATCATTTTCTCCTGGCTAAAATGGCATATCATTTTAATAAAGAAAAATATAATCTAAACTAAATGTAAAAATGGGTTTTAAAACAGTGCACGCAGTTAATCTTTTTTTTAATATATTTGGACAATCTACATGTCAAACATATACAAGATTTATCAACATAAAATACAAATGAAATGTTTCTTTTGAAAACCTCAGCTCCTGAAAAATAGTAAGTGTTAGCTACTTAGTTTCTAGGGAGCAAATATTAATTTGATTTCCTTGGACATTTTTACCTTTTATAATGCCAGTTTTTGTAATTACCTTATTAAATATATTTGTGTTTTATTTCAAATTCTTAAATTTAACAAATTACATCAATTGCTCAGAATAGCCTGCATCAGGAACTCAATACAGCTGCAACATTATGACAAAAATCATTGTCGGTTATTGCTCTTGATATTGTAATGATGATTATTACATTTCAAATACATAAAAACATTTTATGTTTGACACGTCATATTCTGGCTACACAGACAAAAGCTAGTTTCAAGCAAGTTTTTGTGCAAATGTGCAAATATATTAGGGATCCGCTGATAGACGTGGCTCTCGTGTGAAGCGATGATCATTGTTGTCATTTTGAAGTCATTTATTATCATGTGGTGATTCGAGGGAAATGAGATAATACGATAATACGATGGAGAATAGACACGAGTCAGTGGTCTGAGTAGCCATATAAAAGTTACAAACAAGTAAAATGTTATTTTTTTATAGATTATATAATAGCAACTTGGAAAACAGACAAAACAGAAAAGGTAAGAAACATTATTTGAGAAAAGGGCAAAATGTAATTGGTGCAGACCTGTAACGGAACTAACTTTAGCTGTGCTGACTTAATTTCTTAAGAGTTTTGTGAAAAATGCTAGATTAGCAGATCAGATTGGGGGAATTGTATTGTTTCATAATTTTTTTCCATTAAAAATATATAGATTTTTGTTTGTATATGCTGTCAGTTAAAGTTTTTAGAAAGAAATTTTAATTCGGCAAAAATTTGTAGCTGGTCACATTTAAAAAAAAAAAAGAAAGTAAATCGGAATCGCCCAAGAAAATTGCAGTCGGTGCATCTCTAACGAAAACGACAGCTGTGAGAAAACATTAAAGTGTATGATCACACCGGTGAGATTAGCGTTCACGCCATGTCTATAATACCATGTTCATTACAAATGTGTTGAATTGAGAAAACACATTCACTTACACTTATTTGAGAATCGGAATATCAGGATAGTTCATGATTCACATGATCCACCTTATTTTCCCCGTAAGAGCGAGCGTGGCCATTTGTCAATTTAATGTGTGGCTTCCGGTCTCATCCGTCTCCAGCTATTTTTAGCTGTAAAAAACAGCTAGTTTTGCTGCTTGATATTGCAAACTGGTGTGTCTTACCATATTACTTTAATGTATTATCTTAATTATGAACTCAGTGGTTGGTAATGCAAAACAGTTTTACAGTTTACTGCACTTCGTTATTCTTCTCGTTACAGTGGCTTGTGAACCGGAAGTCTAACACATTACTAGAAAACAGCTTACTTCCGCATTGAAAAATAAGGTGGATAAGCGAAGTAGGCAGCTGCCTAGGGCGGCAGCACAAGTTAGAGGCAAGAAGGAGAGAGATTTAATTTTATTGGACATTAGTTTAGAATTATTGCAATTATTATATATTATGTCTATCTATCTATACACACCGATGAGCCATTACATTACGACCACCTCTCTAATATCCTGTAGGACAATGCTGAAAACGAGAATACAGTAAATACAAGTATTTGTGTTTGTCATACATAAAGGATTCCAACCGTTCAAATAAACCTGGTTTGTGACGAGACGTTTTTTTCTTCTTCTACATTTAGCATTATTAATTAGCATGTTAAGAGCATTTCATTATAAACACTTTTTATGATTGGGGGAATTATATATAGATGGCAAGGAAAGACAACTAAAACTTTGAAATTACTAGTTAACTTTGTTTTCTGCTTATGATGAGTGTTTAGATTATGTACATTGTTTGTTTGTGTTTAGTAGAATACCTGAACCCCCATACCTTATATTTTCTGTCATATAGCCTTCTGCCATATAGATATCTACATTTAATATCATCTAATAATAATAGCCTGATAAAACATCTTATCTTGCATTTTAATATTCATGCCCAGATGGCAATGTATAACTGTTCCAGAACCCTATTGTCCAGAGCCCTGCTGGGAAGGAAATATAGAGACTGGACCTCTTGGAACTTTAACTGAATATTCCTGGTCTTGGTAATTAATGGAATGGAAACACTGGACTGGATTATATGAATCAATTATTTCTAGATTATTATTTTTTTATGTCAGTGCATTATTAATATTATCTTGCAGGGTTTTTTCAAATAATTTAGTTATCATTGTCATGTGTCATTTTTCTTGGTTATTGTTGATGAAAAAAACCCAAAAAACTAATAACATTTCACCAGTATTTTTGTTAGCAATATTAATGGTAGCTGTTTAGTCTGTGCATGGGAATAGATAGCATTCATTTAAAAACACTGACTAAACAACAGGCCAAACTTCCAAAGTAATAAAACTACATTTCACAAGAAATTAATAATGTAAACAAGACACACAAGCGTATTCCTAATGACCTCTTCATATATTTCCTATATAGATGATCATTTTGGATAAACTGATGACAAGCCAAAATTGCAGAATTCTTGGACCTACATTTCAAGCCAAGTTTAAAAGACTTCCCCCTCAAATCATCGGCCCAGATGTCCGACATGTCCATCACAGTGCTTTACTGACAGGGAATGGGTTTTTACTGCCAAGGTACTTCATCATTCCTGTCTGGCCCTACTCAGGAGACCACACTATGCATAAGCTTTTCAGCGACTGACCCTTCACTTTAAACTTCTGGACACCTCACTTTTGCCAAACTGACAAAAACGGTGTACTCTTTTGGGTCATCTTAAATGTTCAGAACACTTATGAAGCTACGCTGGTATAGGCCATTAGATCATCAGCCTGTCAACTTGAAGATAATGAAGCATCGCTCCACTGTTACATTTTAGACGGGTACTACGGTTTCATGAAATCACTGAAACATCTTGTTTTGTGTGCTCTCAGGTGAGAATGCACCTCTCAAAAACCCTTATGGGGGTGTTTTATGTCATTTATTACCTGCAGGTAAACATTCCCTCACTTGTAAGAACAAATACCAATTGTGAATCTGCAAGAACTTTGTGAACTTCATGCACTTAAATATGCATCTTTAAAGGGATACTATTATGCTTTTTTACACCTTCAATTTCCTTTAGAGCATAATGTTGCTGTTTGAGCTTGAATAGAAGTAACAAAGCACACAGTCCACTCCAAAATGATTTATTCTCTGTATCAGTAAGTACTGTTTCTGAACTACCTCGATTGTAGTCCTGAGTTTTCTTCTGGGAATGTACGTCACAACATTCCAAATCTAAATCATTTCTGTCCATGTTAATGATAGTTAATGATTTTGACTAGTACTTAGAATGGATTGTACCACTGCTGTTACATTATTTATGCTGTTCTACTTGAACCTCTTAAAGGGATAGTTCACCCAAAAATGAAAATTCTGTCATTTACTTTTTTGTGTGGGAAACTAAAAAATTATGATTTTAAGATACTAACCAAACAGTTTTGGTTACAATTGGGAGAAAAAAAGAGGGGAAAAAGCTATGTTACATGGTAGTAGTCATCAAGAACAACAATAGTGAGTAAAGTGATAGAATTTTGACTGAACTGTCCCTTTAAGCAGAGGGTTGTCATTCAGGGCATGAGCATGATTGTTTACATTCTGGAGATAAAATTAGAAACATTATTATTATTATTATTATTTAGATTATACTCTGTTCTACCTTACTCTAAAACTCAGTAATTTCTAAAATACCAACCAAGTTTGGATGTGGATAAATGAAGTTCAGTTCATTTAAATAAGAACATTTAAATAGCCCTCTTGGTGATAATAAAACTAACAGTTTAGGGGCCCTTTCTGCTAATATACACACCCATATTAAAAACCTGTCCAGTAAAATTAGAGACAAACCATATCCAAACCAATCGGTACCAACAAAGGCACTGGCAGTGATGATATGTCACAGTAACTCATGTTACCCTTTATTTATTATTACTTGTGGGTTGTTTTAACAGAACACCGGTTGATTTGTTTGATTCAGCCCCAAAATATGATAAGCACAATGTTGTGAAACTTCCCTTCATACTGGGAATAATGGCTGACTGAAATCTGTCCTCTCACTTTGTCATCTGGTGAAAGCCTGTGTTAAACAATATTTCAACTGCTGCTTGTCCTAAAGCCCTAAACACACTGCACGATTTTCGGCTGTCCCAGACGAAAGATTGGCATCATGAAACAATCATGGTGATTTCTGTGATCATAGCACATGCACACATTTTTGCACACTAAAGTGTGAATTATCAAGCTCTTTTAGTTTACTAGCGCATGCTGATGACATTAAACTTGCTTCGTAGCGTACGAGTCAACAGGTGTCCTCATTGTACAGTCTACACACTTGTCGTACCCAAGTTTATTGGATCCATGTCGCTCAGTGTGACATGCAGTGATCTTATAGGATTGCTAAATTTGTGCAGTGTGTTTTGGGCTTCAAGCAGGGTTTCTCAACTCTGGCCCTCGAGAGCCACTGATCAAACTCACTGCTTGTAATTTTCTTGTGATCCTGAAGATCTTGATTAAGTAGTTCAGGTGGATTTGATGAGTTTGATCAGGATCAGTTGAGAAATCCAGTCCTAAAGGTTTGGTCTAATGAAGACCAGTGCTGGCCTCATTGGTTCACCAGTCCTGTTTAGAGTTCATGTTTTTAGATGTGTATATAGTGTTAGTTGTTATACTTTGTCTGCACTTAAACTTAAGCTCAGTGTTTCCTTATTTTGCTTATTTATTTAGACTTTGTAAAGAAAACTGTTCTGCATATCCATCTTTTTCTTGCCGTAAAAATGGGCGTGGCTATTTGTAAATTCTATGGGTCTAGCTTCCGGTCTCCGCGTCCAGCTATTTTTAGTTCGTTTTGCTGCTTGATATTGAAGATTTGTGTGTCTTACTATATTATTTTATGTATTATCTTAATTATGAACGCACTGGTTTGTAGTGCAAACAGTTTTACCGTTTACTGCACTTTGTTATTCTTCTCGTTATTTTTCTATAACGGCTAATGAACCGGAAGTCTCACCCATAGGCTTACTTCTGCGTTGAAGAAAAAGGTGGATAAGCGCTGTTTAAATTAGTTGTTTCACATTATGGATGTTATATATTATGAAGTTGTCAAATATTTAAAGAAATCTCAGTAGGCCATATGAAGTATCAAAATGCAAAACTGATTTCTGTAAGGAAATTGGCTGTACGGCATTTGTTCGTTTTTTGCTTGTTTGTGTGTTTTGTGTGTTTCATGTGACATTACACACATCCTCAGTGTTACATGCTTTGAACAAATAAAGTTTAATTATCTAAATCCATTTTGCCACATTTATTTACATTGCACTAGAGGGTGTGCACCGCTAATGCAAATGGCCATCATGATGTGGATTCATTGTAGTTTTGTTTTGGTGTGATAGCGATGTTAACTTAATAGTCATTATCTGGTATAGCACATCCACATGTAAAAATTTGTCACAAACAATACAGCATGAATAAGTTATTCCTTAAAATTAAATATTAGATCATTAATACATCAGAAGTTCATGCATTAAATTTGAATACATGAAATTACATTAAAGGCATTTATTGCAGCATTATATAATGTAATGATGTTTATGTTACTAATGAAGAATTTAAGGGTTCGGTTGAGAAGCGAGCAATCTGTGATCGCGTGCAGTTGCTGACGCTCGCTAAAGCATGCGATTGCTTTCTTATGTGCGCTGTTTTATCGGTTTCACTTTCGCTTTTGAAATCGATCACGTTCAGCAAGGAGGGGAGAGGATGGAAACGGCCCGCGAATGCCCCCCCCCCTCCCCCCGGCTCTTCAAACTCTTCAAACACAAAAACTTTAGCCTATACAGACATAGTGTTTGAGTAAAGAAAACGTTGTACTTTTTTCAAACATCAGTTATTTATTGCATTGCGAACAAGCGGAGATCTGTCTCCAGGCTGTGCGCGGTGTGTCAGTCTGATTGGGGCAGCAGGATGAAGTTTCCAGCGAGGTTTTGCTGACAGTTTGAGGATCATGTTGCACAAACTCAAATTATCCACGTGACTGGGCGACTGCCATCATGCCATACAACGCCGCCTCGATCTGGAGGATACCCGCCCCCTCTTCGGGTTTGCTAGTGACAGACTAACTTTGGGACTTTTTCTGCTGCATAAATTCATAAAGAGTAACTGAGCAAGTTGATCGCAACACCCAAGACTAATGATATGGAAACCAACATCAGAGGTGAGAAATATGGTTTCAATTTAAGCTGGGTTCGTAACCCGGCATCATGTTTATAAACACCGGCGCGTGTGCCGCTCATCAGTCTCGTATCACTGTTTAACCTGTCCTGTTTCCTACTTAAAGAGACAGTTTACACTGCTCCGACAGACGGTAACAGACACTTTGTCGGTTTTTGAGCTTTTTTCGCCGATTGAACATGCTGATTTTGGGATCATGTCTGAGACGCCCGCGGTGACTTCGGCGCGCCGGTTTGCGCAGGGCTCAAGGGTCTTGGTGTGGTGTAATTGGCCTAAAGACAGTAACGTTATTAACTTACGTTATTATTCTACTGTAAGTAGCTCGGTGTTGATGTGATTTTAAATGAGTAAATGCAAAATAACATCGAAATAGATGCAGTTTGTGGATATTAGTGAGAAACTTGAGCTACCTGTTATCAGAAATACGAATTTATATCCTGGTTTATTGTCTACTTTATGGTGTAGTTTATAGTTCGGTCTGTCTTTAAAGATTGTTTCACGAGTTCACACTTACATATAATAAACTGAGTAAAGGGTTATGCATATTTGGCGTGCTGTCCGAGGAGAGGGCTCCGAGCTCGGTAATTATTCCCACCGACCGGGGAGAGGGGTCCGAGCTCGGCGTATAGCCCGGACCCAGAATGCCCCCAACCCCCACCCCCCACGAGTGCTCCTCCCTGTGCTGGGATAGAAACGGGCTGAAGGTGCGGAGTCGGGGTGGTGGAGGGACAAAAAGTGCTCGCCTGGCTCGCCTGTGTAACGGAAGCCAGCTAGTAAGCGATGTGCGTAACCTCAGCACTGATCTCAGCAGCACCGAAAGACGCATGAGTCACTGCAGACTTAATCGAGCCTGAATGGCTGCCTAAAGTAGCTAAAGTAACTGAAGCATGCTCGAAAAGTCGCAAAACATCGCTGAATGACGACTTTTAATACTGCCAAATTCAAAGTAAAACTGTTTTCATTTATTACTTTTTTTTTCTGTTGTCAGACAACGAGGTGAATATGAAATAGTGACTAAAACGAGGCCCATTAGACTTCATAACCGGCTGCTCTCCCTTCCAAGCTGTTAATCTGCACTAAAATCATGATTTAGCCTATAATGGAGACGTCGAATGACAAAATCACTTACGATAAAGACAATGGCTGTGCTGTCTATATCGACTATATTTACATGTAAAATGATCATTCGGGTTAGAAGGTCAGATCTGTTTTAACTGAAAGCACTGCTCTTTTCTTTTGGAAAAAAAGTCGCTAAAGGTGTATAAAAAGACACAAAATCTAGCGACAACGTCACTAAATTGGCAACATTGAGCAGAACCGGAGGGATTCCACCTACTGGCTATAGAGAAATATTGTGATTTTATCGTGTCGCAGGTGTGGTTATTGAGTGTCTGTTGAGGCATCTGAGAAGAGTCTGGAGACTCCTGCGCTGCCGTGGACCTGATGAGACTGGTGTGTATCATTAGTGTTACTTATTCATAATAAACAACATGTAACACTGTGGCAAAAAATAATTTCTGTATGTAATGTTTTATCAGAAATAAAACTTTCAGTGGAAGAAACATCACCAGTATTCAGTGGCCAAAGCTCCGTCCGTCCGTGGTGAAGACCAAGTTGTTTTCTTCACTGAGGTGAGACAAATTAACTACAGTATTAAACAGTACATTTGAAAACCTAAGCTCATGAAAAATAACATTTACATTTACATTGTCATTTTGCAATAGCATATAATAAATGCTACCTACTTTGTGTGTGTGTGTATGTGTGTTTTAAAGCAACACCGTGCATTGGATTTATGGTCTCTTCAAATATAAATTTTAATAGCACGTTTATGTTGTGGCTCAAGTAGATTATTCATAAAATATTTCTATAATTAACCTGCCAGTAAAAAAATGCAGAGTTTACCAGCATTCAACTCAACATGTGAATGGTTATTTTGAATCAATTATTTCTACTTTTTTTAACTAAAAACATTGTTAGTGTATTGTGAAACAGCAGCATATTAATATTTTCATCAACAGTGAGTTCAAATAGTTTATAGTCGTATCATTTTTGTCTTCATTATTGTTGAGAAAATAAAAAAACCTTCAATATTTTTTTTTTATTTTTATAAATCTATAAATGAACTATTAATAATGTAACTAAGACATACATGCTTATTGCTCATGAGGTCTCCACATCTTTCTTATAGATGATCATTATTGATGAATGGATGACCAGCCAAACAACAGAATTCTTGGACCAACATTTAAAGTATTTAAAAGACTGTCAAGATTGATCACTTCCCTCAATCGGTCTCCAAAGCAGAAGCACCGTTACTGAACAATGCTGACCGCACATGATGTGTAACTTCGTGCCTCATCTCTACTGCCCTAGTGCCTTTGTATTCTCAGGACACCAAACCCGTCCTCTTTGGAGCCGTTGGCTGGTCCTATGGATTCAGACCTCAGGAAATGTGACCACCTCTTTTGCTAACTACCAAAGACAGTGTACTCTTCTTTCATCAGGTCAAATAGGTCAAATAGTTGTATGAGCTCAAGTGCACAAAACAGACCTAATTTTGTTTAGGTCCATCTAAAGCCCTATTCGGACATTACTGATTTTACATAGAGAGGTAAAGTAATTATTACCAGAGCTTCTCAGTGATTTTAGTCCCATCTGAATGCGTCATCTCAGTAATCATTATGGTCAATGTCAGTATATATATATATATATATATATATATATATATATATATATTTACATACACACACACACTTACACTTAATCATTTAGCAGACACTTTTATCCAAAGTGACTTACAAATGAGAACTATGGAGGCAATTAAAATCAACAAAAGAGCAATGATATGCAAGTGCTAAGACAAGTCTCAGTTAGCTTAACACAGTACACATAGCAAGTTTTTTTTAAATTATATAATAAAAAGAAAACAGAAAGAATAGAAAAAGAATAGAGCAAGCTAGTGTTGGAGGCTTTTTTTTGCTTTTTGTTAATGGCATAATAAATAAAAAGAAAACAGATAGAATACAAGACGAATAGAGAAGCTATAGTGTTAGTTTTTTTTAAATAAAGAAAACAAGCAGTTAGTAGGCCTAAATGAATAGACCGCAAGTCTAAAAATTTTTTTTATTTTTTTATTGTTTTATTTTTTTTAAGAAATAGAATTAGAATAGAGAGTGCTAGAGTTAGAGGGTCAAATAAAGATGGAAGAGATGTGTTTTTAGCCGTTTCTTGAAGATGGCTAAGGATTCAGCTGCTGGGATTGAGTTGGGCAGGTCATTCCACCAGATGGGAACAGTTTATGAAAAAGTCTTTGAAAGCGATTTTGTGCCTCTTTGGGATGAACAATAATGCGTCGTTCACTTGCAGAACACAAGCTTCTAGAGGGCACATAGGACAAGTACTGAATTTAGGTAAAAAGGTTCAGAGCCAGAGGTGGTTTTGTAGGCAAACATTAATGCCTTGAATTTTATGCGAGCAGCTATTGGTAACCAGTGCAAATTGATGAACAGAGGTGTGACGTGCGTTCCTTTTGACTCATTAAAAATGAATCTTTCTGCTGCGTTCTGGATTGATTGTAAAGGTTTGATGGAATTGGCTGGAAGACCTGCCAGAGAGCATTACAATAGTCCAACCTGGACAGAATAAGAGCTTGAACAAGGAGTTGTGAAGCATGTTCCGAAAGAAAGGGCCTGATCTTCTTGATGTTGAATAAAGCAAATCTGCAGGACTGGGTAGTTTTAGCAATGTGGTCTGAGAAATTCAGCTTATCATCAATCACAACTCCAAGGTTTCTGGCTGTATGGTTGATGTGCCTAACTTGAACCACAAGCAGTTCTGCCTTGGCAAGGCTGAGTTGAAGGTGATGATCCTTCATCCAGCAAGAAATGTCTGTTAGACATGCTGAGATGCGAGCAGCTATCCTCAGATCATCAGGATTGAATGAGAGGCTTGAGTGTCATCAGCATAGCAGTGATATGAAAAGCCATGTTTCTGAATGACAGAACCTAGAAACTAAATATATATTAAATATATATATATATATATATATATATATATATATACACACACACACACTCATAGGCTATATCTATATATATATCTTGGTTGTTTTATATTATGTATATAATGTGTTACAAAGTTGCTAAATGTATAAGGAAATATCAGTATATTAAGTGTCTAAAAATACATATGAATGCAATACTGTGATTCACAAGGGAATTGGCTGTGGCCTATATTGTGGTGTTTTTTTGGTCTTCAAGTGTTTATTGTTTCATGGTGCATCATGTGGCTGTTATTACACACAGCCTCAATATGTAAATAACGTTTGATGATCAGACTCCATTTTGCTGCATTTATGTATATTGCACTCGAGGGCGTGCAGTTCAAATCCAAATGAGCATCTAGTCTTTTAACAGGCTTGTCTCAGTGTTACAGGGACGCGCTACCAAAAAAAAAAAAAAAGTGCAGTGTAAATAAGTTCAGACCGCTCATTTGCACACCGACATGCCTGACAGCTGTTAATGCGCAAACACTGATTTAGATCGACTAACTGTAATGCTGTATAAAGTTTTCATTCAATCAGAAAGCACAAATCTAGCCGGGTGTGCAGCGCAAATGCAAATGAGCATCATAACAAAAGAGGATGTGGTTGGTTACCACTGGTTACATTTCATTCAGCCTGTAGTTTGTTTTTTGTGTTGAGCAATATTCATAACTCAGTCATCATCTGACGTAGCACACCCACGTTTGTAAAGCTCATGTGCAGAGTGAAATAACTGTGACTGATGAGATTTTTATTTTTAAATCACAGCAGCATTCTTATACTGGAGTGACAAAGGTTACATGTCACATACACAAGAAGAATTGTAATGTATTACCTTCTTGATGAAGGTCTGGCCACATATAGATAATAATGAAAATGATGTGTTACTGTGGATCTTCACAGCCAGGAAGACCGGGAAGCTATTGATTAATAAAGCTTGTGTTTTAGGTGTTCATTAGTATATTCCTTTAGGAAAACAAATGCACTGTACAAGGGTTAGGAATTTAATTCATGTACAATTCTGATTGTAAAAATGTTCCATTTGGGAACCAAAACATACTGTAAATGTATAGATTATGAAACATTTTAATTAATGTTCTTTTCATTGTATTCGTCATTATTTATTGTATGCACTTAGTTCTTAGTAGCTTTTTACTTCTAAAACAAACAGGTCTTAATGTACATATTCCATGATGACGATGTCAAGATTCATCAGGCTCAAACTGTGAAACAGTAGTTCAGTGAGAGTGAGGAATCATTTTCATGTATGGGGAAACCCAGGGGGGAAACACCAGGGGGGTTTGGGCGTGTCTGTTTTGTTGGGCGTGTCATTTAGGACAGTCTGTTTCACAAAGTCACATTTTATTTACATCTGACACACAAACTTCCCGCGCAAGCCGTTCAACAGGCATTATGCAGCACTACTGACTAAGCTAAAGCTATGATGAAATCATTTTTGAATGTTTAATAGAGGGCTAGATTATCGTAGTTAATTGATTATTTTGCTGTATTGTCTGATGTTCAGTTTGTTAAACTTAAAATGATGCATCTGTTAAATGGGCCGTAATGAATGTGTTATGTCAGGGAATCGGTCACAATAAGCTTGTTTCATTGTAAAACAGACACAATTGAGTATTTCTGGTGGTTGTGGTGGTGTACCGCCGCTCCCTATAAGCAGAGTAGGCTACGCAGTTTGCAAAGGGCATAATTTTTTTTTATTAAATTCGTTCTATATTAATATATACATAAATAAAAATATAAACATGAACAGATAGCTTATATATAATGATAAAAAATGAACGCAGTAGCTAAGCACATGTGACGCGCCCTTCCCGCGTCTGCGCTCGCTCCCGCCCTCACTCATATTTGCGGCTGAATGCAAATTATCATAAATGATCGAAAACTATGCCCGGGAAAAGACATCAGCAGTCCAGGGCCCAGAAAGGAAAAAGAAAAAAAAAAAAAGCCGAAGATGAAGCCCCTGCATCATTTTCATGTACGTTCATAATCATAGGCGGACACTGCCCCCCCAAATCAGAGCCAATCGATTTTGTCAGATCTATGAATACAAAAATATTTTCACATTGTCTCATTTTATTTGCATTATCTTATTTTAATGAGTATGTTAAGGCTAAATTATTTGTAATTAATGTAAAAAAAAACAAAAAAAAACTACTCTCACAACTCACGAATCTCAAAGTATCACGTGAGTGGACTCTCTTTTCGTTCTCTTCCCGCTTTCTGCAAAGATACGCTAAATGAACAAAATGGATATTCGTCGTTTTTTTAATTAACCCACAATAAAAAGCGTGGAGGTCTCTAACTTTGACACTTCTAATATTTATTCTACTGTCGCTGATACTGATACAGCAATCGAGGCCGTGAACACCTCCGTCCCTGGAACCTGCAGTACCAGTACCGCCACCGTGTCGGCAGAGACACCCGCTCAACCCGCCGCTGCATCTGGATGCGTCAACGACCTCGGGGAGAAAGCCACAGGGCCGAAACAGCCCATACTTCCTTTTTTCCCTAAGCACCAAATTGGAGATATTAATCGTGCCTTCTCACCCTTTTACTACAACAAGTTCCCATGGATTGAGTACTCCGTTTCACTGGATTCAGTTTTTTGTTTTTGCTGTCGCCACTTTTCTTCAAATATTGCAAGATGCACAGACGAACTATTTACAAAAGTGGGAGCTCGAAATTGGAAAAAGTTGTCGGAAAAGCTGACAAAACATGCTTCATCACAGGTACATTTATCAAGCATGGAAATGTGGGAGAGCTACAAACAGACTGCTACATAAGGGTCTGTGGCAGCACAGCTGTCACACAGCCATCAAAGCACAGTACAAAAAAACAGAGAGTATATGTGCAAATCTGTTGATATCATAAAACTGCTAGCCAAACTAGGCCTGCCTTTCCGCGGACACCGTAAAAATGCTGATGCAGAAACAAGGGGGAATTATTTGAGCTTATTCGATTTTTTCTCAAAATACGACCCTGATTTCAAATCCATGCAGTCTAAATATTTTAACTGCACAAGCAGAGATTTTCAGAATGAAATTATTGCATTATGTGCAGAGCTCGTTCGTGAAGAAATATCCAAGAAAGTACACGAGACAGGTTTTCTTGCTGTTATTGCTGATGAAGCGAAGTCGTCAAAGACTGAGCAACTTTCTGTTTGCATAAAATGGGCTTCAGATTAAGGAGCGATTTATTTGCTTTGTTGACTGTTCCAATTCTCGTGATGCTGCAGGGATTGTTTCTGGTATTAAAGAAGGATTGCAGTCGTGTGGTTTGAAGGACATTCCCATAATTGCTCAGTCATACGATGGAGCCTCTGATCTCACGGCAATTCGTACTTATTTTACGAGGTGGCTAATTCGTACGAATTCGTACGACCTCACTCGTACCAATTCATACGTTTTTTGCTAAATCGTACGTATTTTACGAGTTGTGAAATCGTATGAATTTGTACGAATGACCTACACCTAACCCCGCCCCTAAACCTAACCGTCACTGGGGTTTAGACAAATCGTTCTAAATCGAATTCGTACGAATTAGCCACCTCGTAAAATAAGTACGAATTGCCGTGAGATTGCGTTGGTCAGGGCATTTGAGTGGAGTTCAGCAGCGAATCAGAGAGGAATTCCCCTTTGCTGTGTATGTGCATTGCATGGCGCATAAGCTGAATCTCGTCCTCGTTGAATCGTGTACAGTGAACAGAGACATTAAAACGTCTCTAAATGTGATTGACAAACTGTAGGCCTACTCTATGTTTGCAGAGCCAAGCAACCATTTCAGGTTTTTGATGATGCAGAAGACACTGGCTCTTAAACCAAAGGAGATTGGTTGGGCATGCAAATACAGATGTGTTTATGCTGTCAAATCACAATATGATGCCATCATTCGCTGTTTGAAAGAGATGGAAGAAGAGGGAGAAAAGTGGTCAGTGGAGGCAAGTGGATTGTATCACCACATGACAAGTCTTCGCTTCATTACTTCCATAATTATTCTTGAGGAAGTTCTCAGAGTTGTACATGTAACGCACAAAAGACTGCAAGGTGCAAGTACAACCATGGCTGATGCAGCCTCAGCAGTAAAGAGCCTGAGAACACATCTCCAGCGTTGCAGAGAGGGGAGTTCATGGGAAGCAATGTGGATGCAGGTGAAAAGGTTTTGTGAGGATTTTTCTGGTGCAGAGAGTTCCCCTCAAACTGGAGGAAAACGAAAAAGAACCTCACGAACACCTGCCGGGCTTTCGCAGTACTTAGTACCAAGCACACTTGGCCAGCGTGATGAAAATGAGACGCACTGCGAATCAGAATCACAGACGTTTAAATGTCAGTTATATCTTCCCGTTTTAGACACTATGCTGGCTGAATTGGACAGGCGATTCTCAACTGATGCAATGGCCCTGAGCGTGGCCTGTGATGCCGTGTTCAGCTGTGACAAAAACGGCATCGGTCCTTTACTAAGCACGTATGCAAGCTTTAAGATACACCCTCAGCTTGTGACAGCTGAAATGGACCTTCTTAAATGTGCGATCCCTTCGCCGATCACCCTTGAAAAACTTACAAAATAAGTGCGGAAGGATCAATATCCAAACTTTTACCGACTCCTTCAGCTCGCACTCACACTGCCCGTTAGCTCTGCTGCATCAGAAAGAAGTTTCTCAGTGATGAGAAGAATCAGAAACTGGCTCCGATCTGCGATGTCTCAGGACAGATTTTCCGATCTTTCCATACTGCACATAGAAAACGATTTGACTGCAAATTTATCAGGAGAGAAGATCGTGGACATCTACGCAAATCGGAAAAAGAGGCGGATTCTTCTACATTAGGTAAGATATAGGCCTACGTTTTTATTCCACTCTTTGTATAGCCAACCAGTCGTTGTTGTAAATGTATTTTAAATGAAGAAGAAAATATATAGGCTATAAATAATTGAAAATGTAGAAAATATGCTATATACGGTGTGTAAAAAATAAAATAAAAATCAGAGCTCATGGTCTACCGGTAGGTGCCCCCCCAGGCAAAAATGTGAAACTCCGCCTATGTTCATAATCCTGTGAAACTTTTTTGGCTGTTGACGTTAATAATGTCTAATAATTTCACCATCATCATCTGCCTTAATATTCTCTTTGAGTTTCCATGTTCTTGTAGCCATGGTAACCACAAATTAACCATGGTTTTGTTACTTCAAATAATAATTTGCAAATAAGTATTGAGATTTTTTTTTTGTGGTTATAAAAACAGACCTAAGCGAACAATAGCCTTTAAAATGACTTATAAAACATTATATAAAACAATGAGGCAATAATGATCGGTTAATTACTTATAATCATATTGCATAACTGATAAAATACATAAAGTAATACAAAATATACAATTTATGTACATTAAGCTACATATTATTACAAATGCCTGCAAAGGAAGCCAAAGGCCTGGTAATTGCTGCTGTTACACAGGACGATCAAGTCCTTTAATATCGACCAAATATTTAATTAAAATATCCACTTAATCTTTTATTTTTGGCCACCTTTTTGCAATAGAAATGCTACAGCCTCTATAATTTCTTCAAGAAAAACATGTGAACATTACAACCCTTACAAAAATTAACCATGGTTTTATCGTAGTAAAGCTGCTTAATTTTATTTTGTGTGATTTCTGAATGCTTTGGATTATAAAATCGATCTGACAGCTGTATTAATAAAATCATAGCCATAGGTGGTAACTGTAATTTGTAAATAATTCAATTTAATTACAATTTATTTATTTACTTTTATATTTTATTAAAGGTCTATTTTGACCCCTATAGTTTTTTGTTTTTTTACTTCCATAATATTTTGGGGAGGGGGCACAACAATACAATTCTGCTTAGTGCACCATTTGGCCAGCAGCGGCCCGTATTTGTGGTAAAACTGCTGCCCTAAGACATGTTATTTCTGCCCTAAGACATGTTATTTCCTGGATGTCAGATTTTCGAAATTGATGCGATTTTGTTTTATTATACTCTGCCATCTGTATTTGCTAAGTAGGCTATCTTTTAGTAGGGTCATTCACTCAGAATGCATTTTTCATTCCACTGCGGTATTTTCCATTGTATTTCAAAGTAACTGCGCTACGGATATGTTTGAATGTGAATGCTGCGCTCTCGTCTTTTATAGCAGCTTCTCCACGCTTAATACATCATTCTAAAACACTGCACTGAAGAAAAAACACAACCTCTTCCACTGACCTGTCTCGCGACCAAAACACTATCTGTGTGTGAACCCAGTATTGTAGTTGTAGTAGTAGCGCGGGCAGGCTTGTTCACGGTCCGACAAATACGTGAATGGGCCACATATGTTTTTATTTATTTATTTTTACTTTGCGCTACGTCATCGCCCCCTTTCCTTACCTCAGTCGCCCCCTCATCAGTGCTGCGCTGGCGCCGGCTCTGCAGACAGTGTAAAGTGGACTCCAGCACATCCAAAAGACTTTCAATGGGGTTAAGGTCAGGACTCTGTTGCACCCAGCGTTGCCCCACATCGCAAAGAACAAAGTGATGCAGCTAAACGTTCCCCTGCGCCGCGCTGGTACGACTCGCAGCGCAGGGGATTCCCGCTATATCTCGGTTTATCAAACTCGGCTCCGTCTGAAACCGACCACGAGCTCCGGGACCCCCTCTCACGGAGCTATCGCCCCCCAAAGATCCAACTTTAACCGGCTACAACTCCAGACAGTGCCGTACGGGGCTGGCTGCCTTGGGACAGGGTCGATGAGACCTGCATTAAACATTTTTAAATGCATATTTATTAATTAGCATTTTTTATAACGTTATATGTTCTATGCGTATGTGTTATGCAAGATTAATCCAACTCTATGCAAGAAACGGTGTTTCATTTATCAACTCCTGCGTGAGAATACCCCGCCCCCTTCAGAAGAACTCAGGTTTGCTAGCGCAGCGCAGCGCAGATGGCGGGACTGGAGCTGACTGGGACAACTGTCGCGTTGGGATCTTTTCTGCTGTCTTTATAAAGAATACCTGAACAAGTTGATCGCAACTCCTAAGACTAATGATATGGAAACCAACATCAGAGGTGAGAAATATGGTTTCAATTTAAGCTGGGTTCGTAACCCGGCATCATGTTTATAAACACCGGCGCGTGTGCCGCTCATCAGTCTCGTATCACTGTTTAACCTGTCCTGTTTCCTACTTAAAGAGTCAGTTTACACTGCTCCGACAGACGCAGACAGACGGTAACAGACACTTTGTCGAGTTTTGAGCTTTTTTCGCCGATTGAGAACGCCGAATTGGAATGTTGAGAAGTCACGTCGGCGTCGGTCGCTGTTGTCGGGATGTAAATTGGACTTAAAGCCTGCTACGTTAATACTCGGGTAACGTTACAGTTATTATGCCACTGTAACTAGCTCGGTGTTGATGTGGATTTAAATGCAAAATAACAGTTTTCGATAGAAATGTATTGACATTAGCGAACAACCTGAGCTACCTGTAATCGGAAATACGAATTTATCTCCTGGTTTATTGGTCTAGTTTATAGTTTGGTCTGTCTTTAGAGATGTTTATAACAAAAAGTGGTCACCTGTGTGAGGCCAGCTAGTAAGCGATGTGCGTAACCTCACAATCACATATCTCTGGGTACACTAGCACCAGCACTGACGGACGCTAGAGGCACTGCGGTCTTTATCGTGCCTGCCTCATTCCAGACGTGAATTCCGCTAGGGCAGGCAAGTAGGGTTGGCAGTGTTGCCAGATTGGAAACGTCCAAGTATTTTACCAGAAGCTCAAAATTATCATATTTGGGAGAAACTTATCGTACACGAGTCAAACGTACAATATACAGCTATTTTGACACGACCTGAAAATTACTACAATGGATTGTGGAATGGAATGGATCCGAGTCGCTGTCATAGGAAGCCTGCATGTTGCCAGATGTTGAGGAGGGTATACAGTAATCAATATTTGAAGTGGATCAAAACCTTTCATCAAAGATGTCCTAAAACCCAAATCTGTTCTTGTCTTAGGACAACTTTGATGAACGTTTTTTGATCCACTTCAAATGTTGACTAATAGATTTGATGCTGTCATGAACTGTAACATAGTGCTCCTTGGCTTAAAAGCAGGGCAGCTTCTCACATTAAAACACTCTGATGTGCACAATCACAGAGTATAGAAGCCCTATTATTACAACGGCCATCATTTAAAGGGTCACATAATTCTGAAATTATCATACATTATGGGATTTTTTTTCCATTATTGATTGTACATCGTACAGAGGTCAAAATTATCATACAAATATGATAATTATCATACATCTGGTAACACAGGGTTGGGTAACTTTGGTCCTGGAGGGCCACTGTCCTTCAGAATTTAGCTTCAATGCTAATCAAACAAGTTTTGTTGGCCAGTCCTGTGCTAGGGGTTCCACCTACATAGAAATATCTTGATTTTTCTTGTCGCAGGTGGGGTGTTTGAGTGTCTGTGGAGGTCTCTGAGAAGAGTCTGGAGACTCCTGTGCTGCCGCGAGTCTGACGAGTCTGGTGAGTATCTGAAAGATTGCCATGATATCGTTAAGCGGCACTTTATAATCATTTTAAGTTTTTAATAATATTATATAGCCTAATGCTGAATAGATCAGTAGTTAATGAGCATGCAAATAAAAATGTGCATAAAAATCTAAGTACTCATCTGAATAGTACATTGATATTTAATGTGTAGTATAAAGTGTTACTTTTTCACCATGGATGACATGAGGGTAGGGGGGGGGTGCAAGGGGCAGATGATAAACACTGTCAGAAAAAAAACTTGTGTGTGTAATGTTTTACCAGAAATAAAACTTTCAGTGGAAGAAACATCACCAGTATTCAGTGGCCAAAGCTCCGTCCGTCCGTGGTGAAGACCAAGTTGTTTTCTTCACTGAGGTGAGACAAATTAACTACAGTATTAAACAGTACATTTGAAAACCTAAGCTCATGAAAAATAACACAATAAATACTCGCTACTTTGTGTGTTTTTTTTAAAGCAAGATTGTGCATTGGATTTATGAGTTCAGCTACATTTTCCTTTCTTTTTCTATAGTAAAACGTGTATTGTGAGACAGCAGCATATTAACATTTTAATCAACAGTGAGTTCAAATCGTTTGTAGTTGTCATTATCGTCTTTATTATTGAGAAAATAGTAATAAAAAAAGCTTTACATTTTTCAAGTACTTTTGTTGGCAAGATTAATATGTTATGCACTATTTAGTCTGTGCAAATTGTGTAGAAAATTATAAATGGCCTTCAAATGAACTATTAATAATGTAGCCTAACTAAGACATACATGCTTATTGCTCATGAGGTCTCCACATCTTTCTTATAGATGATCATTATTGATGAATGGATGACCAGCCAAACAACAGAATTCTTGGACCAACATTTAAAGTATTTAAAAGACTGTCAAGATTGATCACTTCCCTCAATCGGTCTCCAAAGCAGAAGCACCGTTACTGAACAATGCTGACCGCACATGATGTGTAACTTCGTGCCTCATCTCTACTGCCCTAGTGCCTTTGTATTCTCAGGACACCAAACCCGTCCTCTTTGGAGCCGTTGGCTGGTCCTATGGATTCAGACCTCAGGAAATGTGACCACCTCTTTTGCTAACTACCAAAGACAGTGTACTCTTCTTTCATCAGGTCAAATAGGTCAAATAGTTGTATGAGCTCAAGTGCACAAAACAGACCTAATTTTGTTTAGGTCCATCTAAAGCCCTATTCGGACAAGATTAGTTTTACATGGAGAGGTAAGGTAAAGTAATTATTACCAGAGCTTCTCGATGATTTTAGTCCCATCCGAATGCGTCATCTCAGTAATCATTATGGTCAATGTCAGTAAAAATTATGGCGACTTTTACCTTCTGTTAAAAAGGTCCAGAAACCTCAGACCAGAGACCAGATGTAAACACACATAAATATTACATCATTTCCTGGCATGAAACTTCTGATAGCTTTATGTAAGGGCCTAATGCCAACAGAATCCAATCAGAATTGAATTCATTTAATATATGGTTCGACCAGACCTAACTAACATTATAAGCAACATATTATAAATATTTTAAACATATAGTTCTCACAGGAAGCTCCCATTGCTAGTAGATTTACTGAGATTTATTATCCCATATGAATTGGCCATTAATATTACAGGCGTCTTGTGGTAAAATTACATCCATCTATTTTTAGTCACAAATGCGAAAGAAATGCACGCACTTTGGAGCCTTGTTTACTCCATCTACTTTTGTAGAAGTAAAGTAATCCTTTCCACATAACGCTTAAGGCAGCATTACAGCACTGGCCGCTGAACTTAAAGGTAATGAAGTTCCTTACCAGTAAAGTGTCCTTAATTTTGACGATTGTTTATTTATTTATTTAAAGTTTTAATGGAACTGTTACATCCGGATTTAAGCATTTCAATCTCCTTTTTTAAAAGCACTTTCCAGACCCCTTTGGACCTACTATTTAAATCAAACGTCTTAAATAGTCATCAATAAGTTTGTTTACATTTTTTCCCCTACAATTATGGAAAACATTGAAACCACTCAAATATCTTGCCTTTTGTTTTTGGAGATGCATTCATTTGTATTTTTTTACTTTCATGGTGGGATGTGTTATTTGTACCACTGCTGCTTGATCATGCTGTTGTACGTGAACCTCTTCAAAGGATAGTTCACCCAAAAATGAAAATTCTGTCATTATGTTTTTTTGTGTGAAGCACCAAAGATGATGATTTAAAGAATGTTAGTAACCAGACTGTTTTGTTTACCATTGACCATTAAGAAAAAAAGTTACACAGAAGACATTAAGTCATAAAGGTTTGGAACAACATGAGGGGGGTGTAAAGTGACAGAATTTTGGGTGAACTGTCCCTTTAAGCAGAGGGTTGACAATCAGGGCATGACAGTTTAGTCAATGTTCAATCAGGATTGAAAATGTGCAGATAAAATTAGGTGCATGACATTATTATTGTATAGATGATGCACTGCTCTACTTTACTCTGAAATGCTGTGATATCTAAAATATCAAACAAGATTGGGTATGAATGGGTAAAAACTTCAATTCACTTAAATAAGACAAGAATGGTCTATTTTATCAAGAGGCAATGGTAAAACCAACGGTTTAGGGGCCCTTTTATAATATACACACCTATATTAAAAACCTGTCCGGTTGGATTTTAAGGAAATCCCTAAATGCCTGAAATTTCTGAAAGTGTGAGATTTCTTTTGGGGTGTTGAAACAAACATTTTCTCACTGTTAACAGAGTATTTATAGTTGGTATGAGGGAAGTGCCTACACTGGAAGTTAGTGATGCTTTATTTATTATTACTTTTTTTAACTGGAGGCTTGTTTTAAGAGGACACTGGTTGTTTTCTTTGATTTAGCCCCAAAATGTGACAAGCACAATAATGCTGTTGTGAAACTTAACATCATAACAGGAATAGTGCTGACTGAAATCTGTCCTCTCACTTTGTCATCTGAAGCCTGTGCTAAACACAATCTCATCTGCAGCTAGTCCAGACTTGTGCTTGCCCTTAAGCAGGATTTCTCAACTCTTTCCCTTGAGAGCCACTGATCAAACTCAACTGCCTGTAATATTCTAGTAATCCTGAAGACCTTGATTAAGTAGTTCAGGTGCATTTGATGAGTTGAGAAACCCTGTCCTAGGCTGCATCCGAAAACTGAAAAATGCTGCCTGGTAGGAGGGCATCAAGGCACGTCCGAATCCAAAGTTAGCTTCACTTCCTGTCTCATGAGATGCCTTCATCTGATCGATTTTTGAAGGCAGCATAGATGTATCCTTCGCTGCCTTTTATATCCCACAATCCTGTGCGTTCCATTCCTTGACGGTTGATCTAAAAAATAAAGATGGCATCTGAAAGTTGCGTTTGGTGGTCAGTTTGTGTGTAAATGTATATTTCTGACTATCTTTTTGCACTTTTGATGTTATTTCTAGCGAGAAATCAGTGTTGTAGTGATTAAATATTCATTTAGTTATCACCAAAACTCGTTCTATTTTGTTGTAGATCATTAAACTGTAACACTGCCTCAGAAGCCTGTTTTATGAGGTGCCTTCGTGCAAAAACACTGCCTTTGAAGTCATTGCCTGACAGGGCAGCGAGGCAACAAGTCAGCCTCCTAAGTTTTCGGATGCAGCCCTAAAGGTTCTTGACTGGGCAAACTGGCCTCATTGGTTCACCTGTCTCATTTTGAAATTCAAATTTAAATTTTTAGTTGTATATATTGTTAGAGCTTATCCTTTACTTGCACTTAAACTTAAACTCAATTGTGCCCTTTTTTGCTTTGCTTTTTTGTGAATAAAAGGTTTTTATTGTCTCATGATGCATCATGTGGCTGTTATCGCACACAGCCTCAATCTGTTACATGTTTTGCACTAATAAAGTTAAATGATCCAAATCCATTTTGCTGCATTTATGCATTTATTTGCAATTTGTGCAAATGCAAAAACATTGTTTCAATATTAAGAGATTAGAAGTAACAGAGGTGAGGTCAAGCTCACATACACCTTGCAGAATCTGCAAAATATTAAATTTAACAAAATGAGAGACATGATAAAAAATCAATTTTTATTCCATACAAGCTATTTTAAATAACAGAGGTTTACATGTAGTCCACAAGACAAAATAATTACTGTTACAAAAAATATCCCATTCAAAAGCTTACATGCGCTTGATTGTACTTAAAATTGTTTTCACACTACAGCCCTTTGTGTTTGTGTTTCCTTCTTGAGCATCAGTGAATGTTTGCAGCTTTTAAAATAGTTGTGTATGAGTCCCTCAGTTGTCATCAGTGTGAAATTATGAATCTCAGTACAGTCACTGCTGGAATGGATTCAATATCCAGAGAATGCTGGAAAACAATGACTGCAGGACCTGGAGGATTTCACAGCAGGCAGTTGAACTGCTCAGGACAAACAATAAAACATAAACAGTCATGAATCATGCTGGTAATGACACAATATTAAAGGGATCATGAACTGAGAAATCAAAATTCCCTTGATCTTTTGACATATAAGAGGTCATTGTACTTTAAAAAACATCCTGAAAGTTTCAGAACTCAAAAGTTTCTTGTTAGTCTAAAAACAGTTTATATTGAAGCCAGTCTGCCAAAATGACAGCTTGAGGAATGTTCTACTCTATGTTTTAATAGTGTGGATAAGCACCCAGATAGCAAAATTTGTCTGGCCCACCTTTGGGCCACAACCTTGCTTAAGTTCTGACCCAATTCTGGCTGGGTCCCCGGCCCACACACTGAAAACCGACTCAAACAATTTCCTCTGGCTCAGATGCGGCCCAGGCCCTGTAAAATGACTCTTATTTACTGACATGCCCCAGGTCTGGCCCGCATACTATAGAGTGACTTCTATTATTTTATGTGACCCAGATCTGGCCCGCATACTATAGAGTGACTTCTATTATTTTATGTGGCCCAGATCTGGCCCGCATACTATAGAGTGACTTCTATTATTTTATGTGACCCAGATCTGGCCCGCATACTATAGAGTGACTTCTATTATTTTATGTGACCCAGATCTGGCCCGCATACTATAGAGTGACTTCTATTATTTTATGTGGCCCAGATCTGGCCCGCATACTATAGAGTGACTTCTATTATTTTATGTGGCCCAGATCTGGCCCGCATACTATAGAGTGACTTCTATTATTTTATGTGGCCCAGATCTGGCCCGCATACTATAGAGTGACTTCTATTATTTTATGTGGCCCAGATCTGGCCCGCATACTATAGGGTGACTTCTATTATTTTATGTGGCCCAGATCTGGCCCGCATACTATAGAGTGACTTCTATTATTTTATGTGGCCCAGATCTGGCCCGCATACTATAGAGTGACTTCTATTATTTTATGTGACCCAGATCTGGCCCGCATACTATAGAGTGACTTCTATTATTTTAAGTGGCCCAGATCTGGCCCGCATACTATAGAGTGACTTCTATTATTTTAAGTGGCCCAGATCTGGCCCGCATACTATAGAGTGACTTCTATTATTTTAAGTGGCCCAGATCTGGCCCGCATACTATAGAGTGACTTCTATTATTTTATGTGACCCAGATCTGGCCCGCATACTATAGAGTGACTTCTATTATTTTAAGTGGCCCAGATCTGGCCCGCATACTATAGAGTGACTTCTATTATTTTATGTGGCCCAGATCTGGCCCGCATACTATAGAGTGACTTCTATTATTTTAAGTGGCCCAGACACTTTAAGGCAGATCTGGCTGAGACTCGGCTTGGTCCCCGGCCAAATGTGGCCCAGAAACTGCTAAATGTAATTCAGCAGTGAAACACAAATACATCCATTTAAAAAGATTAAAAAGGCTTTAATCATAAAATCACCAAATACTTTAATATAAATATATATTAACAAGGAACAAATGCACTACAATATAAACATTAACACACTTTTTAAACCACAAAGTAACAAGTAAATTATATTTACTGTATATTATACTACTAATAAAGGAAACGCAGCAAACTCAACAATTATTTTTCTTTATTTCTTTTTTTCCACCTCCAGGTTATGAGTGACACCTAGTGGCAGCATGTTAACATAACATAACATTATAAGATAACACAACAAGATGCAATTTAGGTACATATTTCCTCATGTATCCACGTTCATCAAGTTAAGAACAAATGTATGTCTGTTTGCACCCGTTATATATCCAGTGAGAATTGAACTAGGGCTGTGACAGTGACAGATTTCTTACCACTGCAGTATGATACTTGTACCACTGATTGTTCATGCTATTCTACTTCCACCTCTTAAAGATATAGTTCTCTCAAAAATGAAAATTCTGTCATTTACATTTTTGCATGAAACAAAAATGTTAGTAAGCAAACCATTTAGTTATACACTGACATCCACTGTACGCGCAAAAAATAAATAAATTCATGTGACAGAATAAAGTCACAGAGGTTCAGAACAATATTACTACATTACAACATTACACTACTGGGAGTAAAGTTATGGAATTATGGCTGAATCGTCCCTTGGCCTTGATGCAGAGGGTTGACACTCCTAAAGGTTTTTGACTGGTCTAATGAAGTCCTGTGCTGGCCTCAATGGTTCACCAGTCCTGTTTAGAGTTCACCATATTTTTAGATTGATATATTGTTAATGCTTATCCTTTGTCTGCACTTAAGCTCAGTTGTCCCTTATTTTGCTTATGTTGTTTAGATTTTATAAAGAAAACTAAAATAAGCACTGTTTAACTGGTTTTACTTTATGTATGTAATCTTCTATGAAGTTGCCAAATATTTAAGGAAATATCAGTATATTTAACAGATCCAAGAGATGTATGTATGTATGTATGAAGTTGGCTGTATGGCATTTAATATTGTCTCATAGCGCATCATGTTGCTGTTATCACGCAAGGCCTCATATATTTTGAACTAAAAAAAGTTAAATGATCCAAATCCATTTTGCTGCGTATAATTATTTATATTGCACTAGAGGGTGTGCAGTGCATAAATGAGGATTATGTCTTAAACATGCAAAATGGGAAGTTTTTACACGCTTGGTGCAGTTGGAACTCTTGTGTAATGCAGTAGTGTATATACATTTTAACAAAATGAGAGGGAACATAAACATACATGTTTTATTCAATGCATTAGTGTCTATATATTAACTAAATAAGAGGGAACCTACATTTTTTATTCCATGCTGTCCTCAATAAGCTATTTTTATAAAATCAACTACTATTTTTTTGAAGTATTAGCAAAAAACAAAACAAAAAAAAACGTAATGTGAAATAGGGCAGTGCTAAATTAAAAAAAATAAAATTAAAATAAATAAATGCAATTTGTATGATATCTCTTTTATATTTTGCAGATAGATTTTACAAGGTGAATGTAAACTTATGACTACAATGTACTTTCAGTGATTACTTATTTTTTATTACAATAAATGTTAAAAGATTTTCAAATATCCTTAATTTGATTGAATATATTTAAACATATCCCCCAACATAAGCTATATACAGTTTTGGATTACAACATCTCAGAGAGACATACAGCAGCCTGCAGATATAAACCACATTTTGTGACACATCTGCAAAATCAAAATCATTTTCACATTTTAGTATTGACGTGATTAAAATTTTAGCAATTTCAGCTCTTTCATGGATGCTGACTTTGCAAAGTTTGCAATTTAAATATGCCACACATTTTGAAAAGCAATTCATTGAATATTAAGTAGGCCTAATTCAGCTATAAATAATAAAACCCCACCCGTTTGCAAATTATGGATGTGCTGCCTATTTATTCACGTGCTGTTTTCCTACAGATTAATGCGTTCATTTATGGTTGTTTAACATTTATTCTAGACTTTAGATTTATTCAAGACAGATTTATTTTATTTTATACTCATCTGAATACATTCTGTGCAATTACCTCTGCATGCTTTATTGCTTTTCACTCGATAGACATACTTTAGAGTGGTGCTTTACCTCGAGGTGGCGCGAGATGCTGTTCACATTCAACTAAAGCAACCAAAGAAGAAGAACACGCGGGAACAGTCGTTTCTCAGCAACGAGCAACGTGTTCATCTCTCTCTGCAGGAATTATTAAAACAGCAGAGAATTATTCGGTATAATGGAGCTGCTGGTAAGAACACCGACGAGAAGAAGATGCCGATTAAGGCGATTTAATTCTGGAGAAAATGGCAGGAAAAAAAAGGGAAATAGTGAAGTTCATTCATTTCCTTCATGTAACAGCGAGCAGAATTTAAGTGAGGATTCTGAAAGGTAAGTTAAGCATTTCTTTTTGAGTGTATTGAATGTGTTTTCCATTATTGTATTTATGAAGTTAAAAAGACAAAAAACAATTAATTAAAAATATATACATTTTAAATTCTAGAATTTCATTGTTTATTAATATTTTCTATTTTGATCAATCAAAACTGCAATTTGCAGCAGATTTTTTATTTATTTATTTTATTTAAAAAAAACATAATATACGCATTTATTTACATATTCAACTGCCTAGCTAAATCAATGAAGGGCATTTAAACTGCAACTGTAAGTTACATGGCTTTCTTGCCGCCTTTTACAGTAACTGGTGGATTGCGGAAGCGTGCTGCTTTATGCTAGCCAGCAAAAACACAAATGTACCATAGACTGTAACAAAAAAACATGAAATGTACGCATTTCTTCAGTTTAGATTTGTGACGGTATATTTGTTTGTATGTAAAATGATCTCCGATTCATCAATGAAAAATAAGAGTTGTATTTTTTTGTAGCTAGATTTAGAATAAAACACTGTCATAATACTCTCACTACTTCTATTATATCTTTGTTTGTTAGAAACAATAAGGGTATGCTATTAAGTGTTAAGCCTTCTTTCGCTGTGTGTATCATTCATGCTCGTGCACGACGAACAGGAGTTTTGACAGTGCGCGCGTCCGCGTCGGGGTTGCCATGTACCATAAACTAAACAGCGCATGCAGCTAGAAATGAAAAACGGTGCACATCTACGTATCAGTGGGGCATGGATCGGGCCTGGTAGAGATTAAAACACAGGAAACTAATGATAAGAAAAAAAAAAAGATAATGTTGATAATGACACTATTCAGAGTGTAGTTTGACTTTATGAAAAAGACGCACTTGGCAACATAGCTTGTCGTCGTGACGTAATGCTGGAGACCTGGTTTATTATGTTCAAGTTTGCCGCGAGAAGGCTGCGTGTAGTTTTCGCCAGTGTGAACAAAGTTAATAACGGATTCATTAACACACTGATGGCTACACCATATTCCCACATGGAAACCGACACCAGAGGTGATAAATACTTTATTTGACTTCAGAGTGTTATTAAACTGATCTGTGTAACGTTAGATGTGTAACGTTAGCGG
Organism: Aspiorhynchus laticeps; assembly: GCA_023376895.1. Lineage (NCBI taxonomy): Eukaryota > Metazoa > Chordata > Actinopteri > Cypriniformes > Cyprinidae > Aspiorhynchus > Aspiorhynchus laticeps. Next base: position 11,521,401 of record CM041794.1, read on the forward strand.
CGCGCGACCTGTTTCGTACCTCGACTTCGACTCTCCGGGTATTGTTTGAATGAAATTAATCAAGTTATCATCCACTAAAACTATTTCGGAGTTGATGGTGAAAATTCACACTATTATATACAAAGTAACATCGAAATATAAGTTATTTGTGGACATTAGCGAACAAACGTCTTGAGTTAGCTGCGCCAGCCCAGTAACGTTACACGACGCTTTTCTGATGGTTTCAGTTAAATATAAGTAATTATAAGCGTGTCTATGTCTAGTTTATAGTTTGATCCATTTTTAGATAAGACTAGTACTAAAAAGTGCTCGCTCACGTAGTAATACTGCATCTGATCTTACCGCAGGTGGGGTGTTTGAGTGTCTGTGGAGGCCCCTGAGAAGAGTCTGGAGACTCCTGCGCTGCCGCGAGACTGGTGTGTGTCTCAAAGATTGACAGCAACACTTGAAGTCATTAACTAACATTATAAAGTATACTCATTCATAAATAGGAATTTATATGAAAATGTAACTATTTGAATATTACATTAATACTTATATGTAATTTGAATGAATGATCAATTTAGTACAAAGTGTTACTTATTCTTTATAAACAGTGGCATAAATCATTTCTCTGTATTTATCAGATATAAACCTTTCAGTGGAAGAAACCTCACCACATTTTAGTGGCCATAGCTCCGTCCGTCCGTGGTGAAGATCCTCAAGTTGTTTATCTTCACTGAGGTGAGGTAAGATACAAATTGATTGTCTTTTATCTGCATGCAGAATTGTGGTAATGTGAATTTATCCGCTAGAACAGTGCTTCTGAAACCTGCCCTGGGAACACCATTTTTGATGTCTTCTTTCTCATCTAAAGCCGGGCGCACACTGCGATTTTAATAGTCCTTTACGATTGTTTGTCAGACTGTACGAACATGACGATCATGTCACACTGTGGGATCTCAGTTGTCATTAATGTCAGAATGTACAACAGTCAAGACGAGTTAAAAACAGATGTGTGCAAGAAAACTTCACCAGAGTTTTACATTATCAACCCATACACGTTCAGTGACTATGAGCTGCATTACACGTGAGGTTGAAATGTTGGCTATCATGAAAAGTATATGAATGGCAGCAATACTGGCATATTTAGGAAGAATAGTGTAAGCAGCTGTACACACCCACATGAAAACAGAGGTGCAACCGGTGCTTATCATAGCAAAGGCAACATATCATAGGAATTCTGTGAG
>CM041794.1:11522729-11762728 GCA_023376895.1 Aspiorhynchus laticeps
GAAACTAAGTCGTAATAATGAGAAACTAAGTCATTATTATGAGAAACTAAGTCGTAATAATGAGAAACTAAGTCGTAATAATGAGAAACTAAGTCATTATTATGAGAAACTAAGTCATAATAATGAGAAACTAAGTCGTAATAATGAGAAACTAAGTCGTAATAATGAGAAACTAAGTCATAATAATGAGAAACTAAGTCGTAATAATGAGAAACTAAGTCATTATTATGAGAAACTAAGTCATAATAATGAGAAACTAAGTCGTAATAATGAGAAACTAAGTCATTATTATGAGAAACTAAGTCGTAATAATGAGAAACTAAGTCGTAATAATGAGAAACTAAGTCATTATTATGAGAAACTAAGTCATAATAATGAGAAACTAAGTCGTAATAATGAGAAACTAAGTCGTAATAATGAGAAACTAAGTCATTATTATGAGAAACTAAGTCGTAATAATGAGAAACTAAGTCGTAATAATGAGAAACTAAGTCATTATTATGAGAAACTAAGTCGTAATAATGAGAAACTAAGTCGTAATAATGAGAAACTAAGTCATTATTATGAGAAACTAAGTCATAATAATGAGAAACTAAGTCGTAATAATGAGAAACTAAGTCGTAATAATGATAAACTAAGTCGTAATAATGAGAAACTAAGTCATTATTATGAGAAACTAAGTCATAATAATGATAAACTAAGTCGTAATAATGAGAAACTAAGTCGTAATAATGAGAAACTAAGTCGTAATAATGATAAACTAAGTCGTAATAATGAGAAACTAAGTCATTATTATGAGAAACTAAGTCATAATAATGAGAAACTAAGTCGTAATAATGAGAAACTAAGTCATTATTATGAGAAACTAAGTCATAATAATGAGAAACTAAGTCATAATAATGAGAAACTAAGTCATAATAATGAGAAACTAAGTCGTAATAATGAGAAACTAAGTCATAATAATGAGAAACTAAGTCGTAATAATGAGAAACTAAGTCATTATTATGAGAAACTAAGTCATAATAATGAGAAACTAAGTCGTAATAATGAGAAACTAAGTCATTATTATGAGAAACTAAGTCATAATAATGAGAAACTAAGTCGTAATAATGAGAAACTAAGTCATTATTATGAGAAACTAAGTCGTAATAATGAGAAACTAAGTCGTAATAATGAGAAACTAAGTCGTAATAATGAGAAACTAAGTCATTATTATGAGAAACTAAGTCGTAATAATGAGAAACTAAGTCGTAATAATGAGAAACTAAGTCATTATTATGAGAAACTAAGTCATAATAATGAGAAACTAAGTCATAATAATGAGAAACTAAGTCATTATTATGAGAAACTAAGTCATAATAATGAGAAACTAAGTCGTAATAATGAGAAACTAAGTCATTATTATGAGAAACTAAGTCATAATAATGAGAAACTAAGTCATAATAATGAGAAACTAAGTCATTATTATGAGAAACTAAGTCGTAATAATGAGAAACTAAGTCGTAATAATGAGAAACTAAGTCATTATTATGAGAAACTAAGTCATAATAATGAGAAACTAAGTCGTAATAATGAGAAACTAAGTCATTATTATGAGAAACTAAGTCGTAATAATGAGAAACTAAGTCGTAATAATGAGAAACTAAGTCATTATTATGAGAAACTAAGTCATAATAATGAGAAACTAAGTCGTAATAATGAGAAACTAAGTCGTAATAATGAGAAACTAAGTCATTATTATGAGAAACTAAGTCATAATAATGAGAAACTAAGTCGTAATAATGAGAAACTAAGTCATTATTATGAGAAACTAAGTCATAATAATGAGAAACTAAGTCATAATAATGAGAAACTAAGTCATTATTATGAGAAACTAAGTCGTAATAATGAGAAACTAAGTCGTAATAATGAGAAACTAAGTCGTAATAATGAGAAACTAAGTCATTATTATGAGAAACTAAGTCGTAATAATGAGAAACTAAGTCGTAATAATGAGAAACTAAGTCATTATTATGAGAAACTAAGTCATAATAATGAGAAACTAAGTCGTAATAATGAGAAACTAAGTCATTATTATGAGAAACTAAGTCATTATTATGAGAAACTAAGTCGTAATAATGAGAAACTAAGTCATAATAATGAGAAACTAAGTCATTATTATGAGAAACTAAGTCATAATAATGAGAAACTAAGTCGTAATAATGAGAAACTAAGTCATTATTATGAGAAACTAAGTCATAATAATGAGAAACTAAGTCATAATAATGAGAAACTAAGTCATTATTATGAGAAACTAAGTCGTAATAATGAGAAACTAAGTCGTAATAATGAGAAACTAAGTCGTAATAATGAGAAACTAAGTCATTATTATGAGAAACTAAGTCATAATAATGAGAAACTAAGTCATAATAATGAGAAACTAAGTCATAATAATGAGAAACTAAGTCGTAATAATGAGAAACTAAGTCATAATAATGAGAAACTAAGTCGTAATAATGAGAAACTAAGTCATTATTATGAGAAACTAAGTCATAATAATGAGAAACTAAGTCGTAATAATGAGAAACTAAGTCATTATTATGAGAAACTAAGTCATAATAATGAGAAACTAAGTCGTAATAATGAGAAACTAAGTCATAATAATGAGAAACTAAGTCGTAATAATGAGAAACTAAGTCGTAATAATGAGAAACTAAGTCATTATTATGAGAAACTAAGTCATAATAATGAGAAACTAAGTCATAATAATGAGAAACTAAGTCATTATTATGAGAAACTAAGTCATAATAATGAGAAACTAAGTCGTAATAATGAGAAACTAAGTCGTAATAATGAGAAACTAAGTCATTATTATGAGAAACTAAGTCGTAATAATGAGAAACTAAGTCGTAATAATGAGAAACTAAGTCATAATAATGAGAAACTAAGTCGTAATAATGAGAAACTAAGTCATAATAATGAGAAACTAAGTCATTATTATGAGAAACTAAGTCATAATAATGAGAAACTAAGTCGTAATAATGAGAAACTAAGTCATTATTATGAGAAACTAAGTCATAATAATGAGAAACTAAGTCATAATAATGAGAAACTAAGTCATTATTATGAGAAACTAAGTCGTAATAATGAGAAACTAAGTCGTAATAATGAGAAACTAAGTCGTAATAATGAGAAACTAAGTCATTATTATGAGAAACTAAGTCGTAATAATGAGAAACTAAGTCGTAATAATGAGAAACTAAGTCATTATTATGAGAAACTAAGTCGTAATAATGAGAAACTAAGTCATAATAATGAGAAACTAAGTCATTATTATGAGAAACTAAGTCATAATAATGAGAAACTAAGTCATAATAATGAGAAACTAAGTCATTATTATGAGAAACTAAGTCATAATAATGAGAAACTAAGTCGTAATAATGAGAAACTAAGTCATTATTATGAGAAACTAAGTCATAATAATGAGAAACTAAGTCATTATTATGAGAAACTAAGTCGTAATAATGAGAAACTAAGTCGTAATAATGAGAAACTAAGTCGTAATAATGAGAAACTAAGTCATTATTATGAGAAACTAAGTCATAATAATGAGAAACTAAGTCATAATAATGAGAAACTAAGTCGTAATAATGAGAAACTAAGTCATAATAATGAGAAACTAAGTCATTATTATGAGAAACTAAGTCATAATAATGAGAAACTAAGTCATAATAATGAGAAACTAAGTCATTATTATGAGAAACTAAGTCATAATAATGAGAAACTAAGTCATAATAATGAGAAACTAAGTCATTATTATGAGAAACTAAGTCGTAATAATGAGAAACTAAGTCGTAATAATGAGAAACTAAGTCGTAATAATGAGAAACTAAGTCATTATTATGAGAAACTAAGTCGTAATAATGAGAAACTAAGTCGTAATAATGAGAAACTAAGTCATTATTATGAGAAACTAAGTCGTAATAATGAGAAACTAAGTCATAATAATGAGAAACTAAGTCATTATTATGAGAAACTAAGTCATAATAATGAGAAACTAAGTCATAATAATGAGAAACTAAGTCATTATTATGAGAAACTAAGTCATAATAATGAGAAACTAAGTCGTAATAATGAGAAACTAAGTCATTATTATGAGAAACTAAGTCATAATAATGAGAAACTAAGTCATTATTATGAGAAACTAAGTCGTAATAATGAGAAACTAAGTCGTAATAATGAGAAACTAAGTCGTAATAATGAGAAACTAAGTCATTATTATGAGAAACTAAGTCATAATAATGAGAAACTAAGTCATAATAATGAGAAACTAAGTCGTAATAATGAGAAACTAAGTCATAATAATGAGAAACTAAGTCATTATTATGAGAAACTAAGTCATAATAATGAGAAACTAAGTCATAATAATGAGAAACTAAGTCATTATTATGAGAAACTAAGTCATAATAATGAGAAACTAAGTCATTATTATGAGAAACTAAGTCGTAATAATGAGAAACTAAGTCGTAATAATGAGAAACTAAGTCGTAATAATGAGAAACTAAGTCATAATAATGAGAAACTAAGTCATTATTATGAGAAACTAAGTCATAATAATGAGAAACTAAGTCATTATTATGAGAAACTAAGTCGTAATAATGAGAAACTAAGTCGTAATAATGAGAAACTAAGTCATAATAATGAGAAACTAAGTCATAATAATGAGAAACTAAGTCGTAATAATGAGAAACTAAGTCATAATAATGAGAAACTAAGTCATTATTATGAGAAACTAAGTCATAATAATGAGAAACTAAGTCATTATTATGAGAAACTAAGTCGTAATAATGAGAAACTAAGTCATAATAATGAGAAACTAAGTCGTAATAATGAGAAACTAAGTCGTAATAATGAGAAACTAAGTCATTATTATGAGAAACTAAGTCATAATAATGAGAAACTAAGTCATAATAATGAGAAACTAAGTCATTATTATGAGAAACTAAGTCATAATAATGAGAAACTAAGTCGTAATAATGAGAAACTAAGTCATTATTATGAGAAACTAAGTCATAATAATGAGAAACTAAGTCATAATAATGAGAAACTAAGTCATTATTATGAGAAACTAAGTCGTAATAATGAGAAACTAAGTCGTAATAATGAGAAACTAAGTCGTAATAATGAGAAACTAAGTCATTATTATGAGAAACTAAGTCGTAATAATGAGAAACTAAGTCGTAATAATGAGAAACTAAGTCATTATTATGAGAAACTAAGTCATAATAATGAGAAACTAAGTCGTAATAATGAGAAACTAAGTCATTATTATGAGAAACTAAGTCGTAATAATGAGAAACTAAGTCGTAATAATGAGAAACTAAGTCATTATTATGAGAAACTAAGTCATAATAATGAGAAACTAAGTCGTAATAATGAGAAACTAAGTCATTATTATGAGAAACTAAGTCATAATAATGAGAAACTAAGTCGTAATAATGAGAAACTAAGTCATTATTATGAGAAACTAAGTCATAATAATGAGAAACTAAGTCATAATAATGAGAAACTAAGTCATTATTATGAGAAACTAAGTCGTAATAATGAGAAACTAAGTCGTAATAATGAGAAACTAAGTCGTAATAATGAGAAACTAAGTCATTATTATGAGAAACTAAGTCGTAATAATGAGAAACTAAGTCGTAATAATGAGAAACTAAGTCATTATTATGAGAAACTAAGTCATAATAATGAGAAACTAAGTCGTAATAATGAGAAACTAAGTCATTATTATGAGAAACTAAGTCGTAATAATGAGAAACTAAGTCGTAATAATGAGAAACTAAGTCATTATTATGAGAAACTAAGTCATAATAATGAGAAACTAAGTCGTAATAATGAGAAACTAAGTCATTATTATGAGAAACTAAGTCATTATTATGAGAAACTAAGTCGTAATAATGAGAAACTAAGTCATAATAATGAGAAACTAAGTCATTATTATGAGAAACTAAGTCATAATAATGAGAAACTAAGTCGTAATAATGAGAAACTAAGTCATTATTATGAGAAACTAAGTCATAATAATGAGAAACTAAGTCATAATAATGAGAAACTAAGTCATTATTATGAGAAACTAAGTCGTAATAATGAGAAACTAAGTCGTAATAATGAGAAACTAAGTCGTAATAATGAGAAACTAAGTCATTATTATGAGAAACTAAGTCATAATAATGAGAAACTAAGTCATAATAATGAGAAACTAAGTCATAATAATGAGAAACTAAGTCGTAATAATGAGAAACTAAGTCATAATAATGAGAAACTAAGTCGTAATAATGAGAAACTAAGTCATTATTATGAGAAACTAAGTCATAATAATGAGAAACTAAGTCGTAATAATGAGAAACTAAGTCATTATTATGAGAAACTAAGTCATAATAATGAGAAACTAAGTCGTAATAATGAGAAACTAAGTCATTATTATGAGAAACTAAGTCATAATAATGAGAAACTAAGTCGTAATAATGAGAAACTAAGTCATAATAATGAGAAACTAAGTCGTAATAATGAGAAACTAAGTCATTATTATGAGAAACTAAGTCATAATAATGAGAAACTAAGTCGTAATAATGAGAAACTAAGTCGTAATAATGAGAAACTAAGTCATTATTATGAGAAACTAAGTCATAATAATGAGAAACTAAGTCATAATAATGAGAAACTAAGTCATTATTATGAGAAACTAAGTCATAATAATGAGAAACTAAGTCGTAATAATGAGAAACTAAGTCATTATTATGAGAAACTAAGTCATAATAATGAGAAACTAAGTCATAATAATGAGAAACTAAGTCATTATTATGAGAAACTAAGTCGTAATAATGAGAAACTAAGTCGTAATAATGAGAAACTAAGTCGTAATAATGAGAAACTAAGTCATTATTATGAGAAACTAAGTCGTAATAATGAGAAACTAAGTCGTAATAATGAGAAACTAAGTCATTATTATGAGAAACTAAGTCATAATAATGAGAAACTAAGTCGTAATAATGAGAAACTAAGTCATTATTATGAGAAACTAAGTCATAATAATGAGAAACTAAGTCATTATTATGAGAAACTAAGTCGTAATAATGAGAAACTAAGTCGTAATAATGAGAAACTAAGTCATTATTATGAGAAACTAAGTCATAATAATGAGAAACTAAGTCGTAATAATGAGAAACTAAGTCGTAATAATGAGAAACTAAGTCATTATTATGAGAAACTAAGTCGTAATAATGAGAAACTAAGTCGTAATAATGAGAAACTAAGTCGTAATAATGAGAAACTAAGTCATTATTATGAGAAACTAAGTCATAATAATGAGAAACTAAGTCATTATTATGAGAAACTAAGTCGTAATAATGAGAAACTAAGTCGTAATAATGAGAAACTAAGTCATTATTATGAGAAACTAAGTCGTAATAATGAGAAACTAAGTCATAATAATGAGAAACTAAGTCATTATTATGAGAAACTAAGTCATAATAATGAGAAACTAAGTCGTAATAATGAGAAACTAAGTCATTATTATGAGAAACTAAGTCATAATAATGAGAAACTAAGTCATTATTATGAGAAACTAAGTCGTAATAATGAGAAACTAAGTCGTAATAATGAGAAACTAAGTCGTAATAATGAGAAACTAAGTCATTATTATGAGAAACTAAGTCATAATAATGAGAAACTAAGTCATAATAATGAGAAACTAAGTCGTAATAATGAGAAACTAAGTCATTATTATGAGAAACTAAGTCATAATAATGAGAAACTAAGTCGTAATAATGAGAAACTAAGTCATTATTATGAGAAACTAAGTCATAATAATGAGAAACTAAGTCATTATTATGAGAAACTAAGTCATAATAATGAGAAACTAAGTCATTATTATGAGAAACTAAGTCATAATAATGAGAAACTAAGTCATTATTATGAGAAACTAAGTCATAATAATGAGAAACTAAGTCATTATTATGAGAAACTAAGTCGTAATAATGAGAAACTAAGTCGTAATAATGAGAAACTAAGTCGTAATAATGAGAAACTAAGTCATAATAATGAGAAACTAAGTCATAATAATGAGAAACTAAGTCGTAATAATGAGAAACTAAGTCATAATAATGAGAAACTAAGTCGTAATAATGAGAAACTAAGTCGTAATAATGAGAAACTAAGTCATAATAATGAGAAACTAAGTCATAATAATGAGAAACTAAGTCGTAATAATGAGAAACTAAGTCATAATAATGAGAAACTAAGTCATTATTATGAGAAACTAAGTCGTAATAATGAGAAACTAAGTCATAATAATGAGAAACTAAGTCGTAATAATGAGAAACTAAGTCATTATTATGAGAAACTAAGTCGTAATAATGAGAAACTAAGTCATAATAATGAGAAACTAAGTCATAATAATGAGAAACTAAGTCATTATTATGAGAAACTAAGTCATAATAATGAGAAACTAAGTCGTAATAATGAGAAACTAAGTCATTATTATGAGAAACTAAGTCATAATAATGAGAAACTAAGTCATAATAATGAGAAACTAAGTCATTATTATGAGAAACTAAGTCGTAATAATGAGAAACTAAGTCGTAATAATGAGAAACTAAGTCATTATTATGAGAAACTAAGTCATAATAATGAGAAACTAAGTCATAATAATGAGAAACTAAGTCATTATTATGAGAAACTAAGTCGTAATAATGAGAAACTAAGTCGTAATAATGAGAAACTAAGTCATTATTATGAGAAACTAAGTCATTATTATGAGAAACTAAGTCGTAATAATGAGAAACTAAGTCATTATTATGAGAAACTAAGTCATTATTATGAGAAACTAAGTCGTAATAATGAGAAACTAAGTCATTATTATGAGAAACTAAGTCGTAATAATGAGAAACTAAGTCGTAATAATGAGAAACTAAGTCATTATTATGAGAAACTAAGTCATAATAATGAGAAACTAAGTCATTATTATGAGAAACTAAGTCATTATTATGAGAAACTAAGTCGTAATAATGAGAAACTAAGTCATTATTATGAGAAACTAAGTCGTAATAATGAGAAACTAAGTCGTAATAATGAGAAACTAAGTCATTATTATGAGAAACTAAGTCATAATAATGAGAAACTAAGTCGTAATAATGAGAAACTAAGTCATTATTATGAGAAACTAAGTCATAATAATGAGAAACTAAGTCATAATAATGAGAAACTAAGTCATTATTATGAGAAACTAAGTCATAATAATGAGAAACTAAGTCGTAATAATGAGAAACTAAGTCATTATTATGAGAAACTAAGTCATAATAATGAGAAACTAAGTCATAATAATGAGAAACTAAGTCATTATTATGAGAAACTAAGTCATAATAATGAGAAACTAAGTCATTATTATGAGAAACTAAGTCGTAATAATGAGAAACTAAGTCGTAATAATGAGAAACTAAGTCGTAATAATGAGAAACTAAGTCATAATAATGAGAAACTAAGTCATAATAATGAGAAACTAAGTCATAATAATGAGAAACTAAGTCGTAATAATGAGAAACTAAGTCATAATAATGAGAAACTAAGTCATTATTATGAGAAACTAAGTCATAATAATGAGAAACTAAGTCATAATAATGAGAAACTAAGTCATTATTATGAGAAACTAAGTCATAATAATGAGAAACTAAGTCATTATTATGAGAAACTAAGTCGTAATAATGAGAAACTAAGTCGTAATAATGAGAAACTAAGTCGTAATAATGAGAAACTAAGTCATAATAATGAGAAACTAAGTCATTATTATGAGAAACTAAGTCATAATAATGAGAAACTAAGTCATTATTATGAGAAACTAAGTCGTAATAATGAGAAACTAAGTCGTAATAATGAGAAACTAAGTCATAATAATGAGAAACTAAGTCATAATAATGAGAAACTAAGTCGTAATAATGAGAAACTAAGTCATAATAATGAGAAACTAAGTCATTATTATGAGAAACTAAGTCATAATAATGAGAAACTAAGTCATTATTATGAGAAACTAAGTCGTAATAATGAGAAACTAAGTCATAATAATGAGAAACTAAGTCGTAATAATGAGAAACTAAGTCGTAATAATGAGAAACTAAGTCATTATTATGAGAAACTAAGTCATAATAATGAGAAACTAAGTCATAATAATGAGAAACTAAGTCATTATTATGAGAAACTAAGTCATAATAATGAGAAACTAAGTCGTAATAATGAGAAACTAAGTCATAATAATGAGAAACTAAGTCATAATAATGAGAAACTAAGTCATAATAATGAGAAACTAAGTCGTAATAATGAGAAACTAAGTCATAATAATGAGAAACTAAGTCGTAATAATGAGAAACTAAGTCATTATTATGAGAAACTAAGTCATAATAATGAGAAACTAAGTCGTAATAATGAGAAACTAAGTCATTATTATGAGAAACTAAGTCATAATAATGAGAAACTAAGTCGTAATAATGAGAAACTAAGTCATAATAATGAGAAACTAAGTCGTAATAATGAGAAACTAAGTCGTAATAATGAGAAACTAAGTCATTATTATGAGAAACTAAGTCATAATAATGAGAAACTAAGTCATAATAATGAGAAACTAAGTCATTATTATGAGAAACTAAGTCATAATAATGAGAAACTAAGTCGTAATAATGAGAAACTAAGTCATTATTATGAGAAACTAAGTCATAATAATGAGAAACTAAGTCATAATAATGAGAAACTAAGTCATTATTATGAGAAACTAAGTCGTAATAATGAGAAACTAAGTCGTAATAATGAGAAACTAAGTCGTAATAATGAGAAACTAAGTCATTATTATGAGAAACTAAGTCGTAATAATGAGAAACTAAGTCGTAATAATGAGAAACTAAGTCATTATTATGAGAAACTAAGTCGTAATAATGAGAAACTAAGTCATAATAATGAGAAACTAAGTCATTATTATGAGAAACTAAGTCATAATAATGAGAAACTAAGTCATAATAATGAGAAACTAAGTCATTATTATGAGAAACTAAGTCATAATAATGAGAAACTAAGTCGTAATAATGAGAAACTAAGTCATTATTATGAGAAACTAAGTCATAATAATGAGAAACTAAGTCATTATTATGAGAAACTAAGTCGTAATAATGAGAAACTAAGTCGTAATAATGAGAAACTAAGTCGTAATAATGAGAAACTAAGTCATTATTATGAGAAACTAAGTCATAATAATGAGAAACTAAGTCATAATAATGAGAAACTAAGTCGTAATAATGAGAAACTAAGTCATAATAATGAGAAACTAAGTCATTATTATGAGAAACTAAGTCATAATAATGAGAAACTAAGTCATAATAATGAGAAACTAAGTCATTATTATGAGAAACTAAGTCATAATAATGAGAAACTAAGTCATAATAATGAGAAACTAAGTCATTATTATGAGAAACTAAGTCGTAATAATGAGAAACTAAGTCGTAATAATGAGAAACTAAGTCGTAATAATGAGAAACTAAGTCATTATTATGAGAAACTAAGTCGTAATAATGAGAAACTAAGTCGTAATAATGAGAAACTAAGTCATTATTATGAGAAACTAAGTCGTAATAATGAGAAACTAAGTCATAATAATGAGAAACTAAGTCATTATTATGAGAAACTAAGTCATAATAATGAGAAACTAAGTCATAATAATGAGAAACTAAGTCATTATTATGAGAAACTAAGTCATAATAATGAGAAACTAAGTCGTAATAATGAGAAACTAAGTCATTATTATGAGAAACTAAGTCATAATAATGAGAAACTAAGTCATTATTATGAGAAACTAAGTCGTAATAATGAGAAACTAAGTCGTAATAATGAGAAACTAAGTCGTAATAATGAGAAACTAAGTCATTATTATGAGAAACTAAGTCATAATAATGAGAAACTAAGTCATAATAATGAGAAACTAAGTCGTAATAATGAGAAACTAAGTCATAATAATGAGAAACTAAGTCATTATTATGAGAAACTAAGTCATAATAATGAGAAACTAAGTCATAATAATGAGAAACTAAGTCATTATTATGAGAAACTAAGTCATAATAATGAGAAACTAAGTCATTATTATGAGAAACTAAGTCGTAATAATGAGAAACTAAGTCGTAATAATGAGAAACTAAGTCGTAATAATGAGAAACTAAGTCATAATAATGAGAAACTAAGTCATTATTATGAGAAACTAAGTCATAATAATGAGAAACTAAGTCATTATTATGAGAAACTAAGTCGTAATAATGAGAAACTAAGTCGTAATAATGAGAAACTAAGTCATAATAATGAGAAACTAAGTCATAATAATGAGAAACTAAGTCGTAATAATGAGAAACTAAGTCATAATAATGAGAAACTAAGTCATTATTATGAGAAACTAAGTCATAATAATGAGAAACTAAGTCATTATTATGAGAAACTAAGTCGTAATAATGAGAAACTAAGTCATAATAATGAGAAACTAAGTCGTAATAATGAGAAACTAAGTCGTAATAATGAGAAACTAAGTCATTATTATGAGAAACTAAGTCATAATAATGAGAAACTAAGTCATAATAATGAGAAACTAAGTCATTATTATGAGAAACTAAGTCATAATAATGAGAAACTAAGTCGTAATAATGAGAAACTAAGTCATTATTATGAGAAACTAAGTCATAATAATGAGAAACTAAGTCATAATAATGAGAAACTAAGTCATTATTATGAGAAACTAAGTCGTAATAATGAGAAACTAAGTCGTAATAATGAGAAACTAAGTCGTAATAATGAGAAACTAAGTCATTATTATGAGAAACTAAGTCGTAATAATGAGAAACTAAGTCGTAATAATGAGAAACTAAGTCATTATTATGAGAAACTAAGTCATAATAATGAGAAACTAAGTCGTAATAATGAGAAACTAAGTCATTATTATGAGAAACTAAGTCGTAATAATGAGAAACTAAGTCGTAATAATGAGAAACTAAGTCATTATTATGAGAAACTAAGTCATAATAATGAGAAACTAAGTCGTAATAATGAGAAACTAAGTCATTATTATGAGAAACTAAGTCATAATAATGAGAAACTAAGTCGTAATAATGAGAAACTAAGTCATTATTATGAGAAACTAAGTCATAATAATGAGAAACTAAGTCATAATAATGAGAAACTAAGTCATTATTATGAGAAACTAAGTCGTAATAATGAGAAACTAAGTCGTAATAATGAGAAACTAAGTCGTAATAATGAGAAACTAAGTCATTATTATGAGAAACTAAGTCGTAATAATGAGAAACTAAGTCGTAATAATGAGAAACTAAGTCATTATTATGAGAAACTAAGTCATAATAATGAGAAACTAAGTCGTAATAATGAGAAACTAAGTCATTATTATGAGAAACTAAGTCGTAATAATGAGAAACTAAGTCATTATTATGAGAAACTAAGTCATAATAATGAGAAACTAAGTCGTAATAATGAGAAACTAAGTCATTATTATGAGAAACTAAGTCATTATTATGAGAAACTAAGTCGTAATAATGAGAAACTAAGTCATAATAATGAGAAACTAAGTCATTATTATGAGAAACTAAGTCATAATAATGAGAAACTAAGTCGTAATAATGAGAAACTAAGTCATTATTATGAGAAACTAAGTCGTAATAATGAGAAACTAAGTCATAATAATGAGAAACTAAGTCATTATTATGAGAAACTAAGTCATAATAATGAGAAACTAAGTCGTAATAATGAGAAACTAAGTCGTAATAATGAGAAACTAAGTCATTATTATGAGAAACTAAGTCATAATAATGAGAAACTAAGTCATAATAATGAGAAACTAAGTCATAATAATGAGAAACTAAGTCGTAATAATGAGAAACTAAGTCATAATAATGAGAAACTAAGTCGTAATAATGAGAAACTAAGTCATTATTATGAGAAACTAAGTCATAATAATGAGAAACTAAGTCGTAATAATGAGAAACTAAGTCATTATTATGAGAAACTAAGTCATAATAATGAGAAACTAAGTCGTAATAATGAGAAACTAAGTCATTATTATGAGAAACTAAGTCATAATAATGAGAAACTAAGTCGTAATAATGAGAAACTAAGTCATAATAATGAGAAACTAAGTCGTAATAATGAGAAACTAAGTCATTATTATGAGAAACTAAGTCATAATAATGAGAAACTAAGTCGTAATAATGAGAAACTAAGTCGTAATAATGAGAAACTAAGTCATTATTATGAGAAACTAAGTCATAATAATGAGAAACTAAGTCATAATAATGAGAAACTAAGTCATTATTATGAGAAACTAAGTCATAATAATGAGAAACTAAGTCGTAATAATGAGAAACTAAGTCATTATTATGAGAAACTAAGTCATAATAATGAGAAACTAAGTCATAATAATGAGAAACTAAGTCATAATTATGAGAAACTAAGTCGTAATAATGAGAAACTAAGTCATAATAATGAGAAACTAAGTCGTAATAATGAGAAACTAAGTCATTATTATGAGAAACTAAGTCATAATAATGAGAAACTAAGTCGTAATAATGAGAAACTAAGTCATTATTATGAGAAACTAAGTCATAATAATGAGAAACTAAGTCGTAATAATGAGAAACTAAGTCATTATTATGAGAAACTAAGTCATAATAATGAGAAACTAAGTCATAATAATGAGAAACTAAGTCATAATAATGAGAAACTAAGTCGTAATAATGAGAAACTAAGTCATTATTATGAGAAACTAAGTCATAATAATGAGAAACTAAGTCGTAATAATGAGAAACTAAGTCGTAATAATGAGAAACTAAGTCATTATTATGAGAAACTAAGTCATAATAATGAGAAACTAAGTCATAATAATGAGAAACTAAGTCATTATTATGAGAAACTAAGTCATAATAATGAGAAACTAAGTCGTAATAATGAGAAACTAAGTCATTATTATGAGAAACTAAGTCATAATAATGAGAAACTAAGTCATAATAATGAGAAACTAAGTCATTATTATGAGAAACTAAGTCGTAATAATGAGAAACTAAGTCGTAATAATGAGAAACTAAGTCGTAATAATGAGAAACTAAGTCATTATTATGAGAAACTAAGTCGTAATAATGAGAAACTAAGTCGTAATAATGAGAAACTAAGTCATTATTATGAGAAACTAAGTCATAATAATGAGAAACTAAGTCGTAATAATGAGAAACTAAGTCATTATTATGAGAAACTAAGTCATAATAATGAGAAACTAAGTCATTATTATGAGAAACTAAGTCGTAATAATGAGAAACTAAGTCGTAATAATGAGAAACTAAGTCATTATTATGAGAAACTAAGTCATAATAATGAGAAACTAAGTCGTAATAATGAGAAACTAAGTCGTAATAATGAGAAAACTAAGTCATTATTATGAGAAACTAAGTCGTAATAATGAGAAACTAAGTCGTAATAATGAGAAACTAAGTCGTAATAATGAGAAACTAAGTCATTATTATGAGAAACTAAGTCATAATAATGAGAAACTAAGTCATTATTATGAGAAACTAAGTCGTAATAATGAGAAACTAAGTCGTAATAATGAGAAACTAAGTCATTATTATGAGAAACTAAGTCGTAATAATGAGAAACTAAGTCATAATAATGAGAAACTAAGTCATTAATTATGAGAAACTAAGTCATAATAATGAGAAACTAAGTCGTAATAATGAGAAACTAAGTCATTATTATGAGAAACTAAGTCATAATAATGAGAAACTAAGTCATTATTATGAGAAACTAAGTCGTAATAATGAGAAACTAAGTCGTAATAATGAGAAACTAAGTCGTAATAATGAGAAACTAAGTCATTATTATGAGAAACTAAGTCATAATAATGAGAAACTAAGTCATATAATGAGAAACTAAGTCGTAATAATGAGAAACTAAGTCATTATTATGAGAAACTAAGTCATAATAATGAGAAACTAAGTCGTAATAATGAGAAACTAAGTCATTATTATGAGAAACTAAGTCATAATAATGAGAAACTAAGTCATTATTATGAGAAACTAAGTCTTAATAATGAGAAACTAAGTCATTATTATGAGAAACTAAGTCATAATAATGAGAAACTAAGTCATTATTATGAGAAACTAAGTCATAATAATGAGAAACTAAGTCATTATTATGAGAAACTAAGTCGTAATAATGAGAAACTAAGTCGTAATAATGAGAAACTAAGTCGTAATAATGAGAAACTAAGTCATAATAATGAGAAACTAAGTCATAATAATGAGAAACTAAGTCGTAATAATGAGAAACTAAGTCATAATAATGAGAAACTAAGTCGTAATAATGAGAAACTAAGTCGTAATAATGAGAAACTAAGTCATAATAATGAGAAACTAAGTCATAATAATGAGAAACTAAGTCGTAATAATGAGAAAACTAAGTCATAATAATGAGAAACTAAGTCATTATTATGAGAAACTAAGTCGTAATAATGAGAAACTAAGTCATAATAATGAGAAACTAAGTCGTAATAATGAGAAACTAAGTCATTATTATGAGAAACTAAGTCGTAATAATGAGAAACTAAGTCATAATAATGAGAAACTAAGTCATAATAATGAGAAACTAAGTCATTATTATGAGAAACTAAGTCATAATAATGAGAAACTAAGTCGTAATAATGAGAAACTAAGTCATTATTATGAGAAACTAAGTCATAATAATGAGAAACTAAGTCATAATAATGAGAAACTAAGTCATTATTATGAGAAACTAAGTCGTAATAATGAGAAACTAAGTCGTAATAATGAGAAACTAAGTCATTATTATGAGAAACTAAGTCATAATAATGAGAAACTAAGTCATAATAATGAGAAACTAAGTCATTATTATGAGAAACTAAGTCGTAATAATGAGAAACTAAGTCGTAATAATGAGAAACTAAGTCATTATTATGAGAAACTAAGTCATTATTATGAGAAACTAAGTCGTAATAATGAGAAACTAAGTCATTATTATGAGAAACTAAGTCATTATTATGAGAAACTAAGTCGTAATAATGAGAAACTAAGTCATTATTATGAGAAACTAAGTCGTAATAATGAGAAACTAAGTCGTAATAATGAGAAACTAAGTCATTATTATGAGAAACTAAGTCATAATAATGAGAAACTAAGTCATTATTATGAGAAACTAAGTCATTATTATGAGAAACTAAGTCGTAATAATGAGAAAATAAGTCATTATTATGAGAAACTAAGTCGTAATAATGAGAAACTAAGTCGTAATAATGAGAAACTAAGTCATTATTATGAGAAAACTAAGTCATAATAATGAGAAACTAAGTCGTAATAATGAGAAACTAAGTCATTATTATGAGAAACTAAGTCATAATAATGAGAAACTAAGTCATTATTATGAGAAACTAAGTCGTAATAATGAGAAACTAAGTCGTAATAATGAGAAACTAAGTCGTAATAATGAGAAACTAAGTCATAATAATGAGAAACTAAGTCATAATAATGAGAAACTAAGTCATAATAATGAGAAACTAAGTCGTAATAATGAGAAACTAAGTCATAATAATGAGAAACTAAGTCATTATTATGAGAAACTAAGTCATAATAATGAGAAACTAAGTCGTAATAATGAGAAACTAAGTCATTATTATGAGAAACTAAGTCATAATAATGAGAAACTAAGTCATTATTATGAGAAACTAAGTCATAATAATGAGAAACTAAGTCGTAATAATGAGAAACTAAGTCGTAATAATGAGAAACTAAGTCATAATAATGAGAAACTAAGTCATTATTATGAGAAACTAAGTCATAATAATGAGAAACTAAGTCATTATTATGAGAAACTAAGTCGTAATAATGAGAAACTAAGTCGTAATAATGAGAAACTAAGTCATAATAATGAGAAACTAAGTCATAATAATGAGAAACTAAGTCGTAATAATGAGAAACTAAGTCATAATAATGAGAAACTAAGTCATTATTATGAGAAACTAAGTCATAATAATGAGAAACTAAGTCATTATTATGAGAAACTAAGTCGTAATAATGAGAAACTAAGTCATAATAATGAGAAACTAAGTCGTAATAATGAGAAACTAAGTCGTAATAATGAGAAACTAAGTCATTATTATGAGAAACTAAGTCATAATAATGAGAAACTAAGTCATAATAATGAGAAACTAAGTCATTATTATGAGAAACTAAGTCATAATAATGAGAAACTAAGTCGTAATAATGAGAAACTAAGTCATTTATGAGAAACTAAGTCATAATAATGAGAAACTAAGTCATAATATGAGAAACTAAGTCATTATTATGAGAAACTAAGTCATAATAATGAGAAACTAAGTCGTAATAATGAGAAACTAAGTCGTAATAATGAGAAACTAAGTCATTATTATGAGAAACTAAGTCGTAATAATGAGAAACTAAGTCGTAATAATGAGAAACTAAGTCATTATTATGAGAAACTAAGTCATAATAATGAGAAACTAAGTCGTAATAATGAGAAACTAAGTCATTATTATGAGAAACTAAGTCGTAATAATGAGAAACTAAGTCGTAATAATGAGAAACTAAGTCATTATTATGAGAAACTAAGTCATAATAATGAGAAACTAAGTCGTAATAATGAGAAACTAAGTCATTATTATGAGAAACTAAGTCATAATAATGAGAAACTAAGTCGTAATAATGAGAAACTAAGTCATTATTATGAGAAACTAAGTCATAATAATGAGAAACTAAGTCATAATAATGAGAAACTAAGTCATTATTATGAGAAACTAAGTCGTAATAATGAGAAACTAAGTCGTAATAATGAGAAACTAAGTCGTAATTATGAGAAACTAAGTCATTATTATGAGAAACTAAGTCGTAATAATGAGAAACTAAGTCGTAATAATGAGAAACTAAGTCATTATTATGAGAAACTAAGTCATAATAATGAGAAACTAAGTCGTAATAATGAGAAACTAAGTCATTATTATGAGAAACTAAGTCGTAATAATGAGAAACTAAGTCGTAATAATGAGAAACTAAGTCATTATTATGAGAAACTAAGTCATAATAATGAGAAACTAAGTCGTAATAATGAGAAAACTAAGTCATTATTATGAGAAACTAAGTCATAATAATGAGAAACTAAGTCATTATTATGAGAAACTAAGTCGTAATAATGAGAAACTAAGTCGTAATAATGAGAAACTAAGTCATTATTATGAGAAACTAAGTCATAATAATGAGAAACTAAGTCGTAATAATGAGAAACTAAGTCGTAATAATGAGAAACTAAGTCATTATTATGAGAAACTAAGTCGTAATAATGAGAAACTAAGTCGTAATAATGAGAAACTAAGTCGTAATAATGAGAAACTAAGTCATTATTATGAGAAACTAAGTCATAATAATGAGAAACTAAGTCATTATTATGAGAAACTAAGTCGTAATAATGAGAAACTAAGTCGTAATAATGAGAAACTAAGTCATTATTATGAGAAACTAAGTCGTAATAATGAGAAACTAAGTCAAATAATGAGAAACTAAGTCATTATTATGAGAAACTAAGTCATAATAATGAGAAAACTAAGTCGTAATAATGAGAAACTAAGTCATTATTATGAGAAACTAAGTCATAATAATGAGAAACTAAGTCATTATTATGAGAAACTAAGTCGTAATAATGAGAAACTAAGTCGTAATAATGAGAAACTAAGTCGTAATAATGAGAAACTAAGTCATTATTATGAGAAACTAAGTCATAATAATGAGAAACTAAGTCATTAATAATGAGAAACTAAGTCGTAATAATGAGAAACTAAGTCATTATTATGAGAAACTAAGTCATAATAATGAGAAACTAAGTCGTAATAATGAGAAACTAAGTCATTATTATGAGAAACTAAGTCATAATAATGAGAAACTAAGTCATTATTATGAGAAACTAAGTCATAATAATGAGAAACTAAGTCATTATTATGAGAAACTAAGTCATAATAATGAGAAACTAAGTCATTATTATGAGAAACTAAGTCATAATAATGAGAAACTAAGTCATTATTATGAGAAACTAAGTCGTAATAATGAGAAAACTAAGTCGTAATAATGAGAAACTAAGTCGTAATAATGAGAAACTAAGTCATAATAATGAGAAACTAAGTCATAATAATGAGAAACTAAGTCGTAATAATGAGAAACTAAGTCATAATAATGAGAAACTAAGTCGTAATAATGAGAAACTAAGTCGTAATAATGAGAAACTAAGTCATAATAATGAGAAACTAAGTCATAATAATGAGAAACTAAGTCGTAATAATGAGAAACTAAGTCATAATAATGAGAAACTAAGTCATTATTATGAGAAACTAAGTCGTAATAATGAGAAACTAAGTCATAATAATGAGAAACTAAGTCGTAATAATGAGAAACTAAGTCATTATTATGAGAAACTAAGTCGTAATAATGAGAAACTAAGTCATAATAATGAGAAACTAAGTCATAATAATGAGAAACTAAGTCATTATTATGAGAAACTAAGTCATAATAATGAGAAAACTAAGTCGTAATAATGAGAAACTAAGTCATTATTATGAGAAACTAAGTCATAATAATGAGAAACTAAGTCATAATAATGAGAAACTAAGTCATTATTATGAGAAACTAAGTCGTAATAATGAGAAACTAAGTCGTAATAATGAGAAACTAAGTCATTATTATGAGAAACTAAGTCATAATAATGAGAAACTAAGTCATAATAATGAGAAACTAAGTCATTATTATGAGAAACTAAGTCGTAATAATGAGAAACTAAGTCGTAATAATGAGAAACTAAGTCATTATTATGAGAAACTAAGTCATTATTATGAGAAAACTAAGTCGTAATAATGAGAAACTAAGTCATTATTATGAGAAACTAAGTCATTATTATGAGAAACTAAGTCGTAATAATGAGAAACTAAGTCATTATTATGAGAAACTAAGTCGTAATAATGAGAAACTAAGTCGTAATAATGAGAAACTAAGTCATTATTATGAGAAACTAAGTCATAATAATGAGAAACTAAGTCATTATTATGAGAAACTAAGTCATTATTATGAGAAACTAAGTCGTAATAATGAGAAACTAAGTCATTATTATGAGAAACTAAGTCGTAATAATGAGAAACTAAGTCGTAATAATGAGAAACTAAGTCATTATTATGAGAAACTAAGTCATAATAATGAGAAACTAAGTCGTAATAATGAGAAACTAAGTCATTATTATGAGAAACTAAGTCATAATAATGAGAAACTAAGTCATAATAATGAGAAACTAAGTCATTATTATGAGAAACTAAGTCATAATAATGAGAAACTAAGTCGTAATAATGAGAAACTAAGTCATTATTATGAGAAACTAAGTCATAATAATGAGAAACTAAGTCATAATAATGAGAAACTAAGTCATTATTATGAGAAACTAAGTCATAATAATGAGAAACTAAGTCATTATTATGAGAAACTAAGTCGTAATAATGAGAAACTAAGTCGTAATAATGAGAAACTAAGTCGTAATAATGAGAAACTAAGTCATAATAATGAGAAACTAAGTCATAATAATGAGAAACTAAGTCATAATAATGAGAAACTAAGTCGTAATAATGAGAAACTAAGTCATAATAATGAGAAACTAAGTCATTATTATGAGAAACTAAGTCATAATAATGAGAAACTAAGTCATAATAATGAGAAACTAAGTCATTATTATGAGAAACTAAGTCATAATAATGAGAAACTAAGTCATTATTATGAGAAACTAAGTCGTAATAATGAGAAACTAAGTCGTAATAATGAGAAACTAAGTCGTAATAATGAGAAACTAAGTCATAATAATGAGAAACTAAGTCATTATTATGAGAAACTAAGTCATAATAATGAGAAACTAAGTCATTATTATGAGAAACTAAGTCGTAATAATGAGAAACTAAGTCGTAATAATGAGAAACTAAGTCATAATAATGAGAAACTAAGTCATAATAATGAGAAACTAAGTCGTTATTATGAGAAACTAAGTCATAATAATGAGAAACTAAGTCATTATTATGAGAAACTAAGTCATAATAATGAGAAACTAAGTCATTATTATGAGAAACTAAGTCGTAATAATGAGAAACTAAGTCATAATAATGAGAAACTAAGTCGTAATAATGAGAAACTAAGTCGTAATAATGAGAAACTAAGTCATTATTATGAGAAACTAAGTCATAATAATGAGAAACTAAGTCATAATAATGAGAAACTAAGTCATTATTATGAGAAACTAAGTCATAATAATGAGAAACTAAGTCGTAATAATGAGAAACTAAGTCATTATTATGAGAAACTAAGTCATAATAATGAGAAACTAAGTCATAATAATGAGAAACTAAGTCATTATTATGAGAAACTAAGTCGTAATAATGAGAAACTAAGTCGTAATAATGAGAAACTAAGTCGTAATAATGAGAAACTAAGTCATTATTATGAGAAACTAAGTCGTAATAATGAGAAACTAAGTCGTAATAATGAGAAACTAAGTCATTATTATGAGAAACTAAGTCATAATAATGAGAAACTAAGTCGTAATAATGAGAAACTAAGTCATTATTATGAGAAAACTAAGTCATAATAATGAGAAACTAAGTCGTAATAATGAGAAACTAAGTCATTATTATGAGAAACTAAGTCATAATAATGAGAAACTAAGTCGTAATAATGAGAAACTAAGTCATTATTATGAGAAACTAAGTCATAATAATGAGAAACTAAGTCATTATTATGAGAAACTAAGTCGTAATAATGAGAAACTAAGTCGTAATAATGAGAAACTAAGTCATAATAATGAGAAACTAAGTCATTATTATGAGAAACTAAGTCATAATAATGAGAAACTAAGTCGTAATAATGAGAAACTAAGTCGTAATAATGAGAAACTAAGTCATAATAATGAGAAACTAAGTCGTTATTATGAGAAACTAAGTCATAATAATGAGAAACTAAGTCATAATAATGAGAAACTAAGTCATTATTATGAGAAACTAAGTCATAATAATGAGAAACTAAGTCATTATTATGAGAAACTAAGTCGTAATAATGAGAAACTAAGTCGTAATAATGAGAAACTAAGTCGTAATAATGAGAAACTAAGTCATAATAATGAGAAACTAAGTCGTAATTATGAGAAACTAAGTCATAATAATGAGAAACTAAGTCATTATTATGAGAAACTAAGTCGTAATAATGAGAAACTAAGTCATAATAATGAGAAACTAAGTCATAATAATGAGAAACTAAGTCATAATAATGAGAAACTAAGTCGTAATAATGAGAAACTAAGTCATAATAATGAGAAACTAAGTCATTATTATGAGAAACTAAGTCATAATAATGAGAAACTAAGTCATTATTATGAGAAACTAAGTCGTAATAATGAGAAACTAAGTCATAATAATGAGAAACTAAGTCGTAATAATGAGAAACTAAGTCGTAATAATGAGAAACTAAGTCATTAATATGAGAAACTAAGTCATAATAATGAGAAACTAAGTCATAATAATGAGAAACTAAGTCATTATTATGAGAAACTAAGTCATAATAATGAGAAACTAAGTCGTAATAATGAGAAACTAAGTCATTATTATGAGAAACTAAGTCATAATAATGAGAAACTAAGTCATAATAATGAGAAACTAAGTCATTATTATGAGAAACTAAGTCGTAATAATGAGAAACTAAGTCGTAATAATGAGAAACTAAGTCGTAATAATGAGAAACTAAGTCATTATTATGAGAAACTAAGTCGTAATAATGAGAAACTAAGTCGTAATAATGAGAAACTAAGTCATTATTATGAGAAACTAAGTCATAATAATGAGAAACTAAGTCGTAATAATGAGAAACTAAGTCATATTATGAGAAACTAAGTCGTAATAATGAGAAACTAAGTCGTAATAATGAGAAACTAAGTCATTATTATGAGAAACTAAGTCATAATAATGAGAAACTAAGTCGTAATAATGAGAAACTAAGTCATTATTATGAGAAACTAAGTCATAATAATGAGAAACTAAGTCGTAATAATGAGAAACTAAGTCATTATTATGAGAAACTAAGTCATAATAATGAGAAACTAAGTCATAATAATGAGAAACTAAGTCATTATTATGAGAAACTAAGTCGTAATAATGAGAAACTAAGTCGTAATAATGAGAAACTAAGTCGTAATAATGAGAAACTAAGTCATTATTATGAGAAACTAAGTCGTAATAATGAGAAACTAAGTCGTAATAATGAGAAACTAAGTCATTATTATGAGAAACTAAGTCATAATAATGAGAAACTAAGTCGTAATAATGAGAAACTAAGTCATTATTATGAGAAACTAAGTCATAATAATGAGAAACTAAGTCGTAATAATGAGAAACTAAGTCATTATTATGAGAAACTAAGTCATAATAATGAGAAACTAAGTCGTAATAATGAGAAACTAAGTCATTATATGAGAAACTAAGTCAATATTATGAGAAACTAAGTCGTAATAATGAGAAACTAAGTCATAATAATGAGAAACTAAGTCATTATAATGAGAAACTAAGTCATAATAATGAGAAACTAAGTCGTAATAATGAGAAACTAAGTCATTATTATGAGAAACTAAGTCATAATAATGAGAAACTAAGTCATAATAATGAGAAACTAAGTCATTATTATGAGAAACTAAGTCGTAATAATGAGAAACTAAGTCGTAATAATGAGAAACTAAGTCGTAATAATGAGAAACTAAGTCATTATTATGAGAAACTAAGTCATAATTATGAGAAACTAAGTCATAATAATGAGAAACTAAGTCATAATAATGAGAAACTAAGTCGTAATAATGAGAAACTAAGTCATAATAATGAGAAACTAAGTCGTAATAATGAGAAACTAAGTCATTATTATGAGAAACTAAGTCATAATAATGAGAAACTAAGTCGTAATAATGAGAAACTAAGTCATTATTATGAGAAACTAAGTCATAATAATGAGAAACTAAGTCGTAATAATGAGAAACTAAGTCATTATTATGAGAAACTAAGTCATAATAATGAGAAACTAAGTCGTAATAATGAGAAACTAAGTCATAATAATGAGAAACTAAGTCGTAATAATGAGAAACTAAGTCATTATTATGAAAACTAAGTCATAATAATGAGAAACTAAGTCGTAATAATGAGAAACTAAGTCGTAATAATGAGAAACTAAGTCATTATTATGAGAAACTAAGTCATAATAATGAGAAACTAAGTCATAATAATGAGAAACTAAGTCATTATTATGAGAAACTAAGTCATAATAATGAGAAACTAAGTCGTAATAATGAGAAACTAAGTCATTATTATGAGAAACTAAGTCATAATAATGAGAAACTAAGTCATAATAATGAGAAACTAAGTCATATTATGAGAAACTAAGTCGTAATAATGAGAAACTAAGTCGTAATAATGAGAAACTAAGTCGTAATAATGAGAAACTAAGTCATTATTATGAGAAACTAAGTCGTAATAATGAGAAACTAAGTCGTAATAATGAGAAACTAAGTCATTATTATGAGAAACTAAGTCATAATAATGAGAAACTAAGTCGTAATAATGAGAAACTAAGTCATTATTATGAGAAACTAAGTCATAATAATGAGAAACTAAGTCATTATTATGAGAAAACTAAGTCGTAATAATGAGAAACTAAGTCGTAATAATGAGAAACTAAGTCATTATTATGAGAAACTAAGTCATAATAATGAGAAACTAAGTCGTAATAATGAGAAACTAAGTCGTAATAATGAGAAACTAAGTCATTATTATGAGAAACTAAGTCGTAATAATGAGAAACTAAGTCGTAATAATGAGAAACTAAGTCGTAATAATGAGAAACTAAGTCATTATTATGAAAACTAAGTCATAATAATGAGAAACTAAGTCATTATTATGAGAAACTAAGTCATAATAATGAGAAACTAAGTCGTAATAATGAGAAACTAAGTCATTATTATGAGAAACTAAGTCGAAATAATGAGAAACTAAGTCATAATAATGAGAAACTAAGTCATTATTATGAGAAACTAAGTCATAATAATGAGAAACTAAGTCGTAATAATGAGAAACTAAGTCATTATTATGAGAAACTAAGTCATAATAATGAGAAACTAAGTCATTATTATGAGAAACTAAGTCAAATAATGAGAAACTAAGTCGTAATAATGAGAAACTAAGTCGTAATAATGAGAAACTAAGTCATTATTATGAGAAACTAAGTCATAATAATGAGAAACTAAGTCATAATAATGAGAAACTAAGTCGTAATAATGAGAAACTAAGTCATTATTATGAGAAACTAAGTCATAATAATGAGAAACTAAGTCGTAATAATGAGAAACTAAGTCATTATTATGAGAAACTAAGTCATAATAATGAGAAACTAAGTCATTATTATGAGAAACTAAGTCATAATAATGAGAAACTAAGTCATTATTATGAGAAACTAAGTCATAATAATGAGAAACTAAGTCATTATTATGAGAAACTAAGTCATAATAATGAGAAACTAAGTCATTAATATGAGAAACTAAGTCGTAATAATGAGAAACTAAGTCGTAATAATGAGAAACTAAGTCGTAATAATGAGAAACTAAGTCATAATAATGAGAAACTAAGTCATAATAATGAGAAACTAAGTCGTAATAATGAGAAACTAAGTCATAATAATGAGAAACTAAGTCATAATAATGAGAAACTAAGTCGTAATAATGAGAAACTAAGTCATAATAATGAGAAACTAAGTCATTATTATGAGAAACTAAGTCGTAATAATGAGAAACTAAGTCATAATAATGAGAAACTAAGTCATTATTATGAGAAACTAAGTCATTATTATGAGAAACTAAGTCGTAATAATGAGAAACTAAGTCGTAATAATGAGAAACTAAGTCATAATAATGAGAAACTAAGTCATAATAATGAGAAACTAAGTAATAATGAGAAACTAAGTCATAATAATGAGAAACTAAGTCATTATTATGAGAAACTAAGTCGTAATAATGAGAAACTAAGTCATAATAATGAGAAACTAAGTCGTAATAATGAGAAACTAAGTCATTATTATGAGAAACTAAGTCGTAATAATGAGAAACTAAGTCATAATAATGAGAAACTAAGTCATAATAATGAGAAACTAAGTCATTATTATGAGAAACTAAGTCATAATAATGAGAAACTAAGTCGTAATAATGAGAAACTAAGTCATTATTATGAGAAACTAAGTCATAATAATGAGAAACTAAGTCATAATAATGAGAAACTAAGTCATTATTATGAGAAACTAAGTCGTAATAATGAGAAACTAAGTCGTAATAATGAGAAACTAAGTCATTATTATGAGAAACTAAGTCATAATAATGAGAAACTAAGTCATAATAATGAGAAACTAAGTCATTATTATGAGAAAACTAAGTCGTAATAATGAGAAACTAAGTCGTAATAATGAGAAACTAAGTCATTATTATGAGAAACTAAGTCATTATTATGAGAAACTAAGTCGTAATAATGAGAAACTAAGTCATTATTATGAGAAACTAAGTCATTATTATGAGAAACTAAGTCGTAATAATGAGAAACTAAGTCATTATTATGAGAAACTAAGTCGTAATAATGAGAAACTAAGTCGTAATAATGAGAAACTAAGTCATATTATGAGAAACTAAGTCATAATAATGAGAAACTAAGTCATTATTATGAGAAACTAAGTCATTATTATGAGAAACTAAGTCTAATAATGAGAAACTAAGTCATTATTATGAGAAACTAAGTCGTAATAATGAGAAACTAAGTCGTAATAATGAGAAACTAAGTCATTATTATGAGAAACTAAGTCATAATAATGAGAAACTAAGTCGTAATAATGAGAAACTAAGTCATTATTATGAGAAACTAAGTCATAATAATGAGAAACTAAGTCATAATAATGAGAAACTAAGTCATTATTATGAGAAACTAAGTCATAATAATGAGAAACTAAGTCGTAATAATGAGAAACTAAGTCATTATTATGAGAAACTAAGTCATAATAATGAGAAACTAAGTCATAATAATGAGAAACTAAGTCATTATTATGAGAAACTAAGTCATAATAATGAGAAACTAAGTCATTATTATGAGAAACTAAGTCGTAATAATGAGAAACTAAGTCGTAATAATGAGAAACTAAGTCGTAATAATGAGAAACTAAGTCATAATAATGAGAAACTAAGTCATAATAATGAGAAACTAAGTCATAATAATGAGAAACTAAGTCGTAATAATGAGAAACTAAGTCATAATAATGAGAAACTAAGTCATTATTATGAGAAACTAAGTCATAATAATGAGAAACTAAGTCATAATAATGAGAAACTAAGTCATTATTATGAGAAACTAAGTCATAATAATGAGAAACTAAGTCATTATTATGAGAAACTAAGTCGTAATAATGAGAAACTAAGTCGTAATAATGAGAAACTAAGTCAAATAATGAGAAACTAAGTCATAATAATGAGAAACTAAGTCATTATTATGAGAAACTAAGTCATAATAATGAGAAACTAAGTCATTATTATGAGAAACTAAGTCGTAATAATGAGAAACTAAGTCGTAATAATGAGAAACTAAGTCATAATAATGAGAAACTAAGTCATAATAATGAGAAACTAAGTCGTAATAATGAGAAACTAAGTCATAATAATGAGAAACTAAGTCATTATTATGAGAAACTAAGTCATAATAATGAGAAACTAAGTCATTATTATGAGAAACTAAGTCGTAATAATGAGAAACTAAGTCATAATAATGAGAAACTAAGTCGTAATAATGAGAAACTAAGTCGTAATAATGAGAAACTAAGTCATTATTATGAGAAACTAAGTCATAATAATGAGAAACTAAGTCATAATAATGAGAAACTAAGTCATTATTATGAGAAACTAAGTCATAATAATGAGAAACTAAGTCGTAATAATGAGAAACTAAGTCATTATTATGAGAAACTAAGTCATAATAATGAGAAACTAAGTCATAATAATGAGAAACTAAGTCATTATTATGAGAAACTAAGTCGTAATAATGAGAAACTAAGTCGTAATAATGAGAAACTAAGTCGTAATAATGAGAAACTAAGTCATTATTATGAGAAACTAAGTCGTAATAATGAGAAACTAAGTCGTAATAATGAGAAACTAAGTCATTATTATGAGAAACTAAGTCATAATAATGAGAAACTAAGTCGTAATAATGAGAAACTAAGTCATTATTATGAGAAACTAAGTCATAATAATGAGAAACTAAGTCGTAATAATGAGAAACTAAGTCATTATTATGAGAAACTAAGTCATAATAATGAGAAACTAAGTCATAATAATGAGAAACTAAGTCATTATTATGAGAAACTAAGTCGTAATAATGAGAAACTAAGTCATTATTATGAGAAACTAAGTCGTAATAATGAGAAACTAAGTCGTAATAATGAGAAACTAAGTCGTAATAATGAGAAACTAAGTCATTATTATGAGAAACTAAGTCGTAATAATGAGAAACTAAGTCGTAATAATGAGAAACTAAGTCATTATTATGAGAAACTAAGTCATAATAATGAGAAACTAAGTCGTAATAATGAGAAACTAAGTCATTATTATGAGAAACTAAGTCGTAATAATGAGAAACTAAGTCGTAATAATGAGAAACTAAGTCATTATTATGAGAAACTAAGTCATAATAATGAGAAACTAAGTCGTAATAATGAGAAACTAAGTCATTATTATGAGAAACTAAGTCATTATTATGAGAAACTAAGTCGTAATAATGAGAAACTAAGTCATAATAATGAGAAACTAAGTCATTATTATGAGAAACTAAGTCATAATAATGAGAAACTAAGTCGTAATAATGAGAAACTAAGTCATTATTATGAGAAACTAAGTCATAATAATGAGAAACTAAGTCATAATAATGAGAAACTAAGTCATTATTATGAGAAACTAAGTCGTAATAATGAGAAACTAAGTCGTAATAATGAGAAACTAAGTCGTAATAATGAGAAACTAAGTCATTATTATGAGAAACTAAGTCATAATAATGAGAAACTAAGTCATAATAATGAGAAACTAAGTCATAATAATGAGAAACTAAGTCGTAATAATGAGAAACTAAGTCATAATAATGAGAAACTAAGTCGTAATAATGAGAAACTAAGTCATTATTATGAGAAACTAAGTCATAATAATGAGAAACTAAGTCGTAATAATGAGAAACTACTAAGTCATTATTATGAGAAACTAAGTCATAATAATGAGAAACTAAGTCGTAATAATGAGAAACTAAGTCATTATTATGAGAAACTAAGTCATAATAATGAGAAACTAAGTCGTAATAATGAGAAACTAAGTCATAATAATGAGAAACTAAGTCGTAATAATGAGAAACTAAGTCATTATTATGAGAAACTAAGTCATAATAATGAGAAACTAAGTCGTAATAATGAGAAACTAAGTCGTAATAATGAGAAACTAAGTCATTATTATGAGAAACTAAGTCATAATAATGAGAAACTAAGTCATAATAATGAGAAACTAAGTCATTATTATGAGAAACTAAGTCATAATAATGAGAAACTAAGTCGTAATAATGAGAAACTAAGTCATTATTATGAGAAACTAAGTCATAATAATGAGAAACTAAGTCATAATAATGAGAAACTAAGTCATTATTATGAGAAACTAAGTCGTAATAATGAGAAACTAAGTCGTAATAATGAGAAACTAAGTCGTAATAATGAGAAACTAAGTCATTATTATGAGAAACTAAGTCGTAATAATGAGAAACTAAGTCGTAATAATGAGAAACTAAGTCATTATTATGAGAAACTAAGTCATAATAATGAGAAACTAAGTCGTAATAATGAGAAACTAAGTCATTATTATGAGAAACTAAGTCATAATAATGAGAAACTAAGTCATTATTATGAGAAACTAAGTCGTAATAATGAGAAACTAAGTCGTAATAATGAGAAACTAAGTCATTATTATGAGAAACTAAGTCATAATAATGAGAAACTAAGTCGTAATAATGAGAAACTAAGTCGTAATAATGAGAAACTAAGTCATTATTATGAGAAACTAAGTCGTAATAATGAGAAACTAAGTCGTAATAATGAGAAACTAAGTCGTAATAATGAGAAACTAAGTCATTATTATGAGAAACTAAGTCATAATAATGAGAAACTAAGTCATTATTATGAGAAACTAAGTCGTAATAATGAGAAACTAAGTCGTAATAATGAGAAACTAAGTCATTATTATGAGAAACTAAGTCATAATAATGAGAAACTAAGTCATAATAATGAGAAACTAAGTCATTATTATGAGAAACTAAGTCATAATAATGAGAAACTAAGTCGTAATAATGAGAAACTAAGTCATTATTATGAGAAACTAAGTCATAATAATGAGAAACTAAGTCATTATTATGAGAAACTAAGTCGTAATAATGAGAAACTAAGTCGTAATAATGAGAAACTAAGTCGTAATAATGAGAAACTAAGTCATTATTATGAGAAACTAAGTCATAATAATGAGAAACTAAGTCATAATAATGAGAAACTAAGTCGTAATAATGAGAAACTAAGTCATTATTATGAGAAACTAAGTCATAATAATGAGAAACTAAGTCGTAATAATGAGAAACTAAGTCATTATTATGAGAAACTAAGTCATAATAATGAGAAACTAAGTCATTATTATGAGAAACTAAGTCATAATAATGAGAAACTAAGTCATTATTATGAGAAACTAAGTCATAATAATGAGAAACTAAGTCATTATTATGAGAAACTAAGTCATAATAATGAGAAACTAAGTCATTATTATGAGAAACTAAGTCGTAATAATGAGAAACTAAGTCGTAATAATGAGAAACTAAGTCGTAATAATGAGAAACTAAGTCATAATAATGAGAAACTAAGTCATAATAATGAGAAACTAAGTCGTAATAATGAGAAACTAAGTCATAATAATGAGAAACTAAGTCATAATAATGAGAAACTAAGTCGTAATAATGAGAAACTAAGTCATAATAATGAGAAACTAAGTCATTATTATGAGAAACTAAGTCGTAATAATGAGAAACTAAGTCATAATAATGAGAAACTAAGTCATTATTATGAGAAACTAAGTCATTATTATGAGAAACTAAGTCGTAATAATGAGAAACTAAGTCGTAATAATGAGAAACTAAGTCATAATAATGAGAAACTAAGTCATAATAATGAGAAACTAAGTCGTAATAATGAGAAACTAAGTCATAATAATGAGAAACTAAGTCATTATTATGAGAAACTAAGTCGTAATAATGAGAAACTAAGTCATAATAATGAGAAACTAAGTCATTATTATGAGAAACTAAGTCGTAATAATGAGAAACTAAGTCATAATAATGAGAAACTAAGTCATAATAATGAGAAACTAAGTCATTATTATGAGAAACTAAGTCATAATAATGAGAAACTAAGTCGTAATAATGAGAAACTAAGTCATTATTATGAGAAACTAAGTCATAATAATGAGAAACTAAGTCATAATAATGAGAAACTAAGTCATTATTATGAGAAACTAAGTCGTAATAATGAGAAACTAAGTCATTATTATGAGAAACTAAGTCATAATAATGAGAAACTAAGTCATAATAATGAGAAACTAAGTCATTATTATGAGAAACTAAGTCGTAATAATGAGAAACTAAGTCGTAATAATGAGAAACTAAGTCATTATTATGAGAAACTAAGTCATTATTATGAGAAACTAAGTCGTAATAATGAGAAACTAAGTCATTATTATGAGAAACTAAGTCATTATTATGAGAAACTAAGTCGTAATAATGAGAAACTAAGTCATTATTATGAGAAACTAAGTCGTAATAATGAGAAACTAAGTCGTAATAATGAGAAACTAAGTCATTATTATGAGAAACTAAGTCATAATAATGAGAAACTAAGTCATTATTATGAGAAACTAAGTCATTATTATGAGAAACTAAGTCGTAATAATGAGAAACTAAGTCATTATTATGAGAAACTAAGTCGTAATAATGAGAAACTAAGTCGTAATAATGAGAAACTAAGTCATTATTATGAGAAACTAAGTCATAATAATGAGAAACTAAGTCATAATAATGAGAAACTAAGTCATTATTATGAGAAACTAAGTCATAATAATGAGAAACTAAGTCGTAATAATGAGAAACTAAGTCATTATTATGAGAAACTAAGTCATAATAATGAGAAACTAAGTCATAATAATGAGAAACTAAGTCATTATTATGAGAAACTAAGTCATAATAATGAGAAACTAAGTCATTATTATGAGAAACTAAGTCGTAATAATGAGAAACTAAGTCGTAATAATGAGAAACTAAGTCGTAATAATGAGAAACTAAGTCATAATAATGAGAAACTAAGTCATAATAATGAGAAACTAAGTCATAATAATGAGAAACTAAGTCATTATTATGAGAAACTAAGTCATAATAATGAGAAACTAAGTCATTATTATGAGAAACTAAGTCATTATTATGAGAAAATAAGTCATTATTATGAGAAACTAAGTCGTAATAATGAGAAACTAAGTCGTAATAATGAGAAACTAAGTCATAATAATGAGAAACTAAGTCATAATAATGAGAAACTAAGTCATAATAATGAGAAACTAAGTCATTATTATGAGAAACTAAGTCATAATAATGAGAAACTAAGTCATAATAATGAGAAACTAAGTCATTATTATGAGAAACTAAGTCATAATAATGAGAAACTAAGTCATAATAATGAGAAACTAAGTCATTATTATGAGAAACTAAGTCATAATAATGAGAAACTAAGTCATAATAATGAGAAACTAAGTCATTATTATGAGAAACTAAGTCGTAATAATGAGAAACTAAGTCGTAATAATGAGAAACTAAGTCATAATAATGAGAAACTAAGTCATAATAATGAGAAACTAAGTCGTAATAATGAGAAACTAAGTCATAATAATGAGAAACTAAGTCGTAATAATGAGAAACTAAGTCGTAATAATGAGAAACTAAGTCATTATTATGAGAAACTAAGTCGTAATAATGAGAAACTAAGTCGTAATAATGAGAAACTAAGTCGTAATAATGAGAAACTAAGTCATTATTATGAGAAACTAAGTCATTATTATGAGAAAATAAGTCATTATTATGAGAAACTAAGTCGTAATAATGAGAAACTAAGTCGTAATAATGAGAAACTAAGTCATAATAATGAGAAACTAAGTCATAATAATGAGAAACTAAGTCATAATAATGAGAAACTAAGTCATAATAATGAGAAACTAAGTCATTATTATGAGAAACTAAGTCGTAATAATGAGAAACTAAGTCATAATAATGAGAAACTAAGTCATAATAATGAGAAACTAAGTCGTAATAATGAGAAACTAAGTCATTATTATGAGAAACTAAGTCATTATTATGAGAAAATAAGTCATAATAATGAGAAAATAAGTCATTATTATGAGAAACTAAGTCGTAATAATGAGAAACTAAGTCGTAATAATGAGAAACTAAGTCATAATAATGAGAAACTAAGTCGTAATAATGACTTACTCCTTAAAAAAAAAAAAAAAAAAAAAAAAAAAAGACTTCCTCTACGCATGCGCAATGCATGAGTGACGGCACGCTAGCGACATCTGCTGGTCAAAGCCATGCCGCAAACATTGCTTGTTCTGTAATCTATAACTGTATAATCTATCTGTAAATGACGATTTCAGATAAATGATCTACATGTAGTCTTTTGTTAATTTGTAGATGTCTATTTCATTGATCTATTAGTTTTATTAGCTGTCCCTTTCATGCATCACATGCTTCGTACAGTAAGCCATCTCATTTCAAAAGCACAAAGCATCTTTGTTCGTTACCACGGCAACCGCTTGGTCTTCAGCATCCCACACCGCTTCTTGCAGGACAAACGCTTAACGTGACAAATGCTTAACGTGGCTTGAAGTACAGAGACAGATTGAACCAAATTCAGTATACACAACTTAATGACATGCATACTGTATATATAGGCATTCAGGTGGACCCAAAATATGAATGCAACGCAAAACAGCAACGCTTATGCAGCATTTTCTATAATGGTTTTCTAAAGGAAATCGCTTAACATGCAAGTTTGGGTGTTATGTTCAAATTCTGGGTTCTTATGCTTGCCTGTATGAATGACTAATAGTACTGTATCCTGAATTAGTCATTGTACTTTAAGCCACATTAAGCATTTTTCACGTTCACATGTCCTGCAAGAAGCAGGTGTGGGATGCTGAAGACCAAGCGGTTGCCGTGGTAACGAACAACGATGATTTGTGCTCGCGAGATGAGATTGGGCTTCTGTATAAACATTGTGGGCTTATGCATGTGATGCATGAAAGTGACAGCTAATAAAAACTAACAAATCATCGAAATGAACATCTATTCGTTAAGTTTATGTGTGTAATAGCTTTCATTTCTTCATAAAATGCGTGTGATTTTTGTTGGAATATATTCCTCTATATCTGAAGCCATGAAATTCATTGTCTGGCAGAGTAAATTGCTGGTACGTGCTACAAATTATCAAAAGACTACATGCAGATAATTTATCTGAAATCGTCATTTAAAGATAGATTATACAGTTATAGATTACAGAACAAGCAATGTTTGCGGCATGGCTTTGACCAGCAGATGTCGCTAGCGTGCCGTCACTCATGCATTGCGCATGCGTAGAGGAAGTCTTTTTTTTTTTTTTTTTTTAAGGAGTAAGTCATTATTATGAGAAGCTAAGTCATTATTATGAGAAACTAAGTCATTATTATGAGAAAGTTTCTCATTATTATGAGAAAATAAGTCATTATTATGAGAAAGTTTCTCATTATTATGAGAAAATAAGTAATTATTATGAGAAACTAAGTCATTATTATGAGAAAGTTTCTCATTATTATGAGAAAATAAGTCATTATTATGAGAAACTAAGTCATTATTATGAGAAAGTTTCTCATTATTATGAGAAAATAAGTCATTATTATGAGAAACTAAGTCATTATTATGAGAAATTTTCTCATTATTATGAGAAATTAACTCATTATTATGAGAAAGTTTCTCATTATTACGAGAAACTAAGTCATTATTATGAGAAATTAACTCATTATTATGAGAAAGTTTCTCATTATTACGAGAAACTAAGTCATTATTACGAGAAACTAAGTCATTATTATGAGAAAGTTTCTCATTATTACGAGAAACTAAGTCATTATTATGAGAAACTAAGTCATAATTATGAGAAACTAAGTCATAATTATGAGAAAGTTTCTCAATATAACGAGATACTAAGTCATTATTATGAGAAAGTATCTCATTATTATGACTTACAGAATTATATTTTTTCTTAAGGTGGCGGGAACGGGCTTCCATACTTAGTTGAAGAGTGCTCAAAATCCCCTATAAAACAGACAGCCCGAACAGACCTTAGATTTTGTATTGCATGTTTGTTGTAATGTTGTATTTACAGTATATGTTTTTAATTTTGTCACCATTATTAATGTGGGGGTTCGACAGCTTAAAGAGGTTTTTAGCTTGGTTACTGTACACCTGGTCACCTGGTCACACAGCAGCGTTTAGGCATTGTTCTGGTTTTGTTATGAGTCAGAAATCGAGGGAGCTTCCCGCGATAGATGGGAACTTTTCGCATGCACATATCTGAATGACTGAATGTCCTTTGCTCCTCCTTCGACAAATAGAACGGGCACTCATGCACTATTAGTGCATGGCACTACCCGGGAAATCTGTAGCAGCTTGTTTGTTGTTGTATTTAAAGTTCCGGAATTACTAAAGACATTAACCAGAGACTGACATGGAGTTGAATAAAGAAGGTGAGTATTGTGTACCATTGCATTATCTTTTTAAACGTTGTCATATAGACATGACGGCTTGGCATTTCTGTTCTACTTTCTATCCGCTATAACTTATTTATATAGGCTATATTTGGAGTTAATGTCCAACTTCACACTCATGAATGCCAACGTCAAATAATATTGCAACTAAAATAAATAGTAGCTCGTGGTAGCCTACCGGTCACCGGAATGTGTTGATAACTTTTGAACTGGTTTTGATTAGGTCTTAAGTTAATTTACTTGATTTAGCTATAAACTTGTCCGAGGGACGAATGTTTTCACTAACATAGTGAAATATCACGACAACCGACAAGTGAGGACATTTTACGTGTCTTCGCTAAAAAAACTCATAAACCGAGCAAATTAGGTTTCTATGTAAATCTAGTGATTTTATAGAGGGTTGAGGTTAGGGGTCGGGTTTTAGATCTAGGAGATAAATTATACTATTAGCCCGATAGAAAAACAATGCAATACAAATAGGCGACCAAGAAATGTCTTTTTTTTAGCACGCTCTTTCTTCTTTCTTTCAAACAGGCACAGAGACGTGCACAGAAACTTGTCAGGGCTGTCTCTGTACTTATAAATAAAATAGTTGAAAGACTGAAAATCTCAATGTTATTTCTCAGTTGCATCGCTGTTTTAGAAACACTCACTGCTATATTTACTTAATGCTTTTAGATTCAGCCTATTTTTTATTAAATCTGATGGATAACAAGACAATTCATAAAGGGATCATCTGTTTAAAGTGATCATCTGTCATGTTTTAAGATTACGAGTCATCTTTTTACATTATCTCACAGTTTGCTGGTCAACTCAAAAGCGCCCTGAAAGCACAGCTTCTGCCTTTTCAGCTTCAGCCTGGAGATATGTCAGCTTTTGCAGAAATTACCGTAATCATATTAATGTGCGCGCACTTTTTTTATAGCGACTGTCTTGGTTGTGTTTTTCTATTTTACTGTAATTTAAATGTAGAAGTGGTTTGGCAAGATTTTGCACAGTCTCCATGGTGTCTCGGCGTGCGGAGACTCACAGAAATCAATGTAGGTTATTTGAATTTTAAAGACGTGTACGACCCTCTTCAAGCTCTGCTTTGCTATTGTTGGGGACACCTGGTTGAAGGATAAAGTATTTGTACTGTACTGCAGGTACCGTTCTTGAATGTCTGTGGAGGCCACTACTAAGAGTCTGGAGACTCCTGTGCTGCCATGTGACTGATGACTCTGGTATGTATCTAAAGGATTTCCGAAATATTATTTCAGTGTTTGAGGCTTATATATAGCTAATGCTTTACAAATGAGTTTGTTCTTCTTATTCAAAAGCTTAAGAAACACAATGAAAACATGTGGCCAATGTAAATTCTATATGTGATGTCTCACCAGAAATAAAATGTTCAGAAGAAGAAACAGAGCCAGTGTCCATTATCACCCGTGTCCCTCGGTCTGTCCATCCATGGTTTTGAGAGTTATGGAGAAGATGATGGCGTGTGCATACATGAATATTGCTTCATGTTTCTTTGGGTCGTTGCTCATGGGCTCCCTACCTGTGGATGCATTAGGAGCACATGCCTTCACTTTGTGGAACAGCTCTCCTGGAATCTGAAGGACAAGACATTCCCAAAAGGGCCAGATTGTAAATAGCTTTACCTCCAGTTCATTTGTTACACTGGAAATGGAAAATTGAGTCAAGGCACTGTTATTCTGATAATACTCAACTGTAACCTCATGAGCATTCAAACTTGATAGGTATTCTCTTTTATTGCCTGGAAATTAGTGTCTTCAAATTTTACTATTTCAAATTATAGATTTTCATTTTTAGCCCAACTGGATTGTTATAGGAAACAAAAACAACACTGAGCCTCAGAAATGTGCATCTTAAAATCTGGGAGGGATGATATATTTTTTGTAGGCCTACCCAGAAGTTCGCATCACCCTGGTTCCGTACACAAAAACCCAATGGGATTTTTCCATTGGCTTTTAGATTATTGCAGAAAATAAGTTCTGTGACCAACAAAAGTTTATGATTCTTACATGTTGTCACACAGAGCGCTCCTACGGCTCCCTCTTCGGGTCATCAACGGGAACCGTCACCCGAGTTTTAGTTTAGACTACATTTCCCAGTAGCCCCGTACCTGGCACTGATTATCAGTCTCACCTGTAGCTCATTACCTGGACTATTTAACCAGCCATCCAGTGCTGGCTCAGTGCGAAGTCTTGTTTTGCCTAGCTGACATTTCTGAGCGTTATTATATTTCTGGACTGCCTTTCGTTTGTGACCTTGCCCGTTTATAGTTTCTCTGTTGGATTGCCGCCTACCTCATTGAACCCCGCTCTGGACATTGACTACTGCACTGGATAGCCGCCTGCCTCGACCTCTGAACTGTTATACGATACTGTATCTGTCATTGCCCCTGACTAACCTGCTCAGTGAGTTTACCTGTGTTTTTACTCAGTGTTGTCTAATAAAGCTGCAAATGGATCCCGGATCTGGTAGTGAATCATTACAGAAGACTTCGCCAAGACACGATCCAGCAGCTATCTATCAGCTATCATCAGAGGTATCATCACAAGCACAGCAACTGGCAGCTCACCACCAACAGCTCCAGAAACTTACCTCTCTGACCGAGGAGCTGGTGAAGACTCTGCAACCCAGTGCTAGCCTGGCGGTCCTACCGACTCAATCCACCAGCGTGAATCCAAGATTAGCGTTTCCGGACAAGTATGATGGTAATCCCACACACTGCAGAGGTTTTCTCCTTCAATGCACCCTGTTCGTGAACCAACAGCCCGCGCTATATGTCTCCGAGGAGGGAAAGATCTCTTTCGTTTGCTCTCTGCTTACCGGAAAGGCGCTGGAGTGGATAACAGCGGTCTGGAGAAGCGGCAGGTCTCCGTTTCGCTCACTGGAGGAGTTTCTACAACGCTTTCGAGAGATATTCGATCATCCCAGGGATGGGAGGAGCCCTGACGAACTTCTCACGATGTTATCACAGGGAAGTAAATCAGCAGCCGAATATGCTCTTGCCTTTCGCACACTCGCCGCACAGACAACATGGACAGAGGATCCCTTAAAGTTGCACTACAGGAGGGGGCTGAATCAGGATCTTCAGACTGAACTGGCATGCCGTGATGAAGGGAAGTCCCTTGAGCAATACATTGAACTATCCATTCAGATTGACAATCTCCTCAGAACTCGGCGACCCACTATCAGTACTGTACCCAGAGCACCCTCTGACCTTCAGGAACCGATGCAGGTGAATTCATGCCCCTCTCGACCCAACATTGATCCAGCTGTCAGGGTGAGTGTAACTTTATGTACCCTCAATAAGGATGATTGCCTCACTGTTCCTGTTGCACTGGAAACCCCGTCAGGCATTGTACAAATACCAGCCATGATAGATTCTGGAGCAGCGGGGAATTTCATGTCACTGAACTTTGCTCAAAAACACAATATTTCTCTAATTCGTTGTCCTTCTCCCCTGGCAGTCGAGGCAGTCGATGGGCGCCCCCTGGGCACAGGCAAAATAACTCACCTGACATCACGACTCTCGCTAACCACCGGCGCCCTTCATCACGAGTCTATACAGTTTTATATCATCCCCACGGCACACGCATCAATTATTCTGGGCCTCCCTTGGCTACGTAGACACAACCCAAGTATTTCCTGGCGAGATTCTCAGATTACCAACTGGGGCACGAACTGTTTCACCCAATGTATATCCCAGGTTAAACCTCTAGTCTGTCAGACGGTTTCTGTGACCGAACCAGACGTAGATGCTCAGGCACTACCCAGTGTCTATCATGATTTGAT
Organism: Aspiorhynchus laticeps; assembly: GCA_023376895.1. NCBI lineage: Eukaryota > Metazoa > Chordata > Actinopteri > Cypriniformes > Cyprinidae > Aspiorhynchus > Aspiorhynchus laticeps. Next base: position 11,563,647 of record CM041794.1, read on the forward strand.
AGTAGCCTTCAGTAAGGCTAAGGCCTCGCAATTACCGCCTCATAGACCCTCAGATTGCGCTATCGATTTACTGCCCGACACCGTTCCCCCCAGAGGTCGCATATTTCCCTTATCTCAACCCGAATCCGAGGCCATGAACCATTATATTCAGGAGGAGTTAGCCAAAGGTTTCATTCGACCCTCCACCTCACCAGCTTCCGCAGGATTCTTCTTCGTGAAGAAGAAAGGTGGCGACCTCCGTCCATGTATTGATTACCGAGGATTAAATGAGATCACCGTGAAGTTCAGATACCCTTTACCACTGGTGCCATCTGCATTAGAACAGTTAAGATCAGCCCAGTTCTTCACAAAGCTCGATTTACGCTGTGCATATAACCTCATCAGAATCAGGGAGGGCGATGAATGGAAGACAGCATTCTCAACTACTACAGGGCACTATGAATATCTGGTCATGCCGTTCGGCCTTGTCAACAGTCCATCCGTCTTCCAATCCTTCATCAATGATGTCTTCAGAGATATGCTTGATCACTACGTCATAGTGTACATAGACGACATACTCATTTATTCTGAAACTCTCCAGGAACACATCCAGCACGTCAGATCGGTACTTCAGCGCCTAATCAAGTACCAACTATACGCCAAGCTTGAGAAATGTGAGTTTCATACAACCTCGGTCGCCTTCCTAGGATACGTAATCAGTCACGAGGGGGTTGCTATGGATGAAAGCAAGGTTCATGCAGTACTAAACTGGCCTCTGCCTTCCAATCTCAAGGAGCTCCAACGCTTTCTAGGATTCGCAAACTTCTATCGTCGCTTCATCAGAGGTTTCAGCTCCGTCGCTGCTCCCCTCACGAACATGACCAAGAAGGGTTCACATCGTCTCCAATGGACAGCCTTAGCTCATCAGGCCTTTGAACAGTTAAAACATCAGTTTACCACAGCCCCCATCCTTCATCATCCAGACCCCAATTCACCTTTCGTGGTGGAGGTGGACGCCTCGAATATCGGGATAGGGGCCATACTATCCCAGCGACAAGGTGATCCCGCTAAATTGTACCCCTGTGCCTACTATTCACGGAAACTAAACCCCGCAGAACGTAATTACGACGTGGGTGATCGTGAACTCCTCGCCATCAAATCCGCTCTCGAGGAATGGCGTCATTGGTTGGAGGGGGCACGTCATCCTTTCACGGTGTTGACAGATCACCGTAACTTGGAATACCTCAAGACAGCCCGTAGACTTAACCCTAGACAAGCCAGATGGTCACTATTCTTCTCTCGCTTTGTCTTCACGGTAACATACCGACCAGGCACCAAGAACATCAAGGCCGATGCTCTTTCTCGACAGTTTGAAAAGGGTCCGGAATTCACTGAACCTGAAAATGTGATCTCTCCAACGATCATCATCTCTCCCATTCAGTGGGATATCATCACAGAAATTGATCAGGCCAACACTGGACAAGCGATACCCCCTGAATGTCCCCAAGATAAACTATTCGTTCCTGAGGAGCTTCGCAAACGTACCGTTGATCAGGTCCACACGGCTCTCAGCTCAGGCCACCCAGGAATAAACGCCACAATTCAACTTTTGCAGAACAAATTCTGGTGGCCCACGCTAAGGAAGGATACCATTACTCAGGTTCATCAATGTCAAGTTTGTCAAACTCAGAAACCCTCTCGCCAGTTACCTGCAGGTCTACTCCAACCTCTACCCATACCACACCGCCCCTGGTCCCACATTGCTATAGATTTTGTCACTGACTTACCCAACTCCAACGGCCACACCACCATCCTTACCGTTATTGATCGCTTCTCCAAGGCCTGTCGTCTCATTCCTCTGCCCAAATTACCGACCGCTCTGGAGACGGCCGAGCATCTCTGTAACCAAGTCTTCCGCTTCTATGGATTGCCCGAGGATATTGTCTCTGATCGAGGGCCCCAATTCACCTCACGGCTTTGGGCCGCGTTCTTCAAGGCCCTAGAAGTTAACGTCAGCCTCACCTCGGGGTACCATCCCCAATCAAACGGACAAGCAGAGAGGCTCAATCAGGAGCTCGTTCGATTTCTTCGCTCATATTGCAGCACCAATCAATTGGACTGGAGTCGCTATCTCCTATGGGCCGAATACGCTCAGAATTCCCTCCGAAAACCTGCCACAGGTATCACCCCATTCCAATGTATCCTAGGCTATCAACCTCCGCTATTTCCCTGGTCAGGAGAACCCTCTAATGTCCCCGCCGTAAATGATTGGATTCAACGTAGCGAGGAGACTTGGAATCAGGCTCATCATCACCTTCGACACGCAGTCAGACGGCAACAAGTACAAGCCGACAGACACCGAAGACGCAACCCCGAATACACTGTTGGACAATGGGTATGGTTGTCTACTCGTGACCTGCGACTACATCTACCATGTCGCAAACTCAGTCCCAGGTACGTGGGTCCCTTCCAAATTACTCGTCAAATAACCCCTGTTTCTTTTGAATTGAATTTACCTAACCATTATCGTATTTCTCCCACTTTTCATGTCTCGCTCCTTAAACCCGCTGATGATCCCGGGGAGGGATCCGAGGAGCTGCCCGAGGACGAGGACCCCCTGCCCATCTCAAGGGAGGACGAGGAGATATATCAGGTGCGAGAGCTTCTCGACTCCAGACGCCGGGGACGCACTCTTCAATATCTGGTCGATTGGGAGGGTTACGGCCCGGAGGAAAGGTCCTGGGTCGATGCAGAGGACATCCTGGACCCCAGTTTGGTGGACGAGTTCCACAGAGACCACCCGGAAAGACCGGCCCCCAGACCACGCGGTAGACCCCGGCGTCGACCACCTCCTCGCTTCCGGAGCCGCTCGCAGGGAGGGGGGCTCTGTCACACAGAGCGCTCCTACGGCTCCCTCTTCGGGTCATCAACGGGAACCGTCACCCGAGTTTTAGTTTAGACTACATTTCCCAGTAGCCCCGTACCTGGCACTGATTATCAGTCTCACCTGTAGCTCATTACCTGGACTATTTAACCAGCCATCCAGTGCTGGCTCAGTGCGAAGTCTTGTTTTGCCTAGCTGACATTTCTGAGCGTTATTATATTTCTGGACTGCCTTTCGTTTGTGACCTTGCCCGTTTATAGTTTCTCTGTTGGATTGCCGCCTACCTCATTGAACCCCGCTCTGGACATTGACTACTGCACTGGATAGCCGCCTGCCTCGACCTCTGAACTGTTCTACGATACTGTATCTGTCATTGCCCCTGACTAACCTGCTCAGTGAGTTTACCTGTGTTTTTACTCAGTGTTGTCTAATAAAGCTGCAAATGGATCCCGGATCTGGTAGTGAATCATTACACATGTTTTGTTCATCATGAAGATCTTCACAATTGAAGCCTACTTCTGAAGCCTAAATACAACCAGCAGAAGTAAAAAGCTAAACGTAGACTAAACAAATTAAACCGTGGTTGCATGCCCTCAGCGTCACCATTCCTGTAAGCTTCCGACATCTCTTCAGTCTTTATTAAAAAAAAAAAAAAACCTTTTCCCTGAAAGTTTGAGCTTGAATAGTTTGCAATTATAAAAACAACATGGCTTTTAAAGTGGACTAGTGAGTAGATGAGTTTACTTGTTTGGTGAACCTCTGTAGTCTCATTTAGCCACTTGTTAGCAATCAAGACATGTAAAAGCATAAAGGAGTAAAACATAAGGAGTATTACTGATGGATTTTATGTCACAGAATAAAACATGAAAATGTCTTCAGCTTCAGAATGGAACTGGAAGTGCTAAAATGTGAACTTGTTTCCAGCTTTTGACCTACAAAACCACATCTTTGTTTTCCTTAGTTTTCTTTTGTTTTATGGTTTAAGTTAGTATCATGTTACAGCACTTTGTTCAACAACCTACAAATAAGCACTTTTTTGCACATTTTTATGTAATGAAGTTAGCAAAAATGTAGTTTGGATTTTTTTTTTTTTTTGATTGGCACAGTTGAAACTGTTGAGAATGTATTTTCCCCCAATAAAAACGAAATTACATTTGTAGTATGTTTATTTTCTGTTTTCATAACACCTACTAATTTAACTCTAAAGTCATCTCAACTTTTAGCAGTAAATCAGAAATAATGTTGAAGTCATAATATATGGAAATCTGCCTTTGATGCTCAATGGACACATTACATTGATGATTCAAGGGAAATTCCTATTGTCACACTGTCAACATTGAAAAAATCTTTAACATCCAAGAACCTTTAACATCCATGAATTACATTGCACAAAATGTTCTATATAATGGAAAAGTTATTTAGATTCTTCAGATTTCTAAGAACTGTTCACTGAAAGCTTCTTTGGGAAACCAAAATCTGTTCTTCTATTACATTCATGTGAAAACCCCCTTATGAAACCTTCATTTGTAAGAGTGTACAAAAATGTACTAAAGGACATGTAACTGTCGTCTAACATTTTCACAGGTGATGTACAACCAACTAGTGTATGTACATTCCCCCCCCCCCCCTCACATTTTCTGACTTGTGATTTCAATGCACACTTGGAAAATGGTCAGCCTGCAGCACCAGCCATTTACAATTTCTAAACAGGTGCTGTATTGTTTTTTCCTTATTGCACTGACACATGCAGGGTAATACGAACAGTTCTTGCAAACCACATCCTCTTCCACATGACGATTCATTTCAGGCACATTTTTCACGTGTGCACTATGGTAGCAGTATCAGATAACCAACACATTCACAAAAAAAAACATTTTTTTTTAAATGTTTAAAAAAATGTGGTTTAGTAAAGTAATGAAGACTGCTAAAACTGTATGTGGTAATTTCTGTTCTAAATAATTTCACTTGAATAAAGTATAAGGGCATGAAATATAATGACTTTTTTCAGGAGGAAGTCTGGTTGTGCACAGTTCATTCAGCTCATTGTGGTTTTGTTGTTTTTGTATGTCTGCAGTTGTGATATTAATGGAAATGGATGAGTCATCATCCTCTGACATTGCACCCACACATATATGTAAGTTCTTAACATAATGTATCAAAAACATAAAGATATTGTTCTTAAAACACCAAAAAAAAATTGGGCTGTTGGGCTAAACAGGCTTCCATGATTTGGCCTGTTTGGAAGTCTGATAAGTCACTCATTGTATCCATGACTTGTACTAAACACTGCTGAATACAGCTTGCACTACTGATATGCAACCTAGAGAACAAGAAAAGACAAATAAAAAATATTTACAACATTTGTTTTATTCATTGTAGCATATTACACAAATTACATTAACCCCTATAATAATGGGTGTTCATATTATTTTGTCCAACCCCTTTATATCGATTTTACATTTTGCCATGTGACAAAAAATGTCAAAACATTCTATAGAGGTAAGATCTTTAATATTATATATAATGCTTAACAGATACAGGTGCATCTCTATAAATTAGAATGTTGTGGAAAAGTTTTAAGGTTTTAAAAGTTAAAAGTTCAGTAATTCAACTCAAATTGTGAAACTCATGTATTAAATAAATTCAATGCACACAGACTGAAGTAGTTTAAGTCTTTGGTTCTTCTAATTGTGATGATTTAGGCTCACATTTAACAAAAACCCACCAATTCACTATCTCAACAAATTAGAATATGGTGACATGCCAATCAGCTAATCAACTCAAAACACCTGCAAAGGTTTCCTGAGCCTTCAAAATGGTCTCTCAGTTTGGTTCACTGGGCTACACAATCATGGGGAAGACTGCTGATCTGACAGTTGTCCAGAAGACAATCATTGACACCCTTCACAAGGAGGGTAAGCCACAAACATTCATTGCCAAAGAAGCTGGCTGTTCACAGAGTGCTGTATCCAAGCATGTTAACAGAAAGTTGAGTGGAAGGAAAAAGTGTGGAAGAAAAAGATGCACAACCAACCGAGAGAACCGCAGCCTTATGAAGATTGTCAAGCAAAATCGATTCAAGAATTTGGGTGAACTTCACAAGGAATGGACTGAGGCTGGGGTCAAAGCATCAAGAGCCACCACACACAGACGTGTCAAGGAATTTGGCTACAGTTGTCGTATTCCTCTTGTTAAGCCACTCCTGAACCACAGACAACGTCAGAGGCGTCTTACCTGGGCTAAGGAGAAGAACTGGACTGTTGCCCAGTGGCCCAAAGTCCTCTTTTCAGATGAGAGCAAGTTTTGTATTTCATTTGGAAACCAAGGTCCTAGAGTCTGGAGGAAGGGTGGAGAAGCTCATAGCCCAAGTTGCATGAAGTCCAGTGTTAAGTTTCCACAGTCTGTGATGATTTGGGGTGAAATGTCATCTGCTGGTGTTGGTCCATTGTGTTTTTTGAAAACCAACGTCACTGCACCCGTTTACCAAGAAATTTTAGAGCACTTCATGCTTCCTTCTGCTGACCAGCTTTTTAAAGACGCTGATTTCATTTTCCAGCAGGATTTGGCACCTGCCCACACTGCCAAAAGCACCAAAAGTTGGTTAAATGACCATGGTGTTGGTGTGCTTGATTGGCCAGCAAACTCACCAGACCTGAATCCCATCGAGAATCTATGTCAAGCGGAAAATGAGAAACAAGAGACCAAAAAATGCAGATGAGCTGAAGGCCACTGTCAAAGAAACCTGGGCTTCCATACCACCTCAGCAGTGCCACAAACTGATCACCTCCATGCCACGCCGAATTGAGGCAGTAATTAAAGCAAAAGGAGCCCCTACCAAGTATTGAGTACATATACAATAAATGAACATACTTTCCAGATTCCAACAGTTCACTAAAAAAAAAATTTTTATTTGGTCTTATGAAGTATTCTAATTTGTTGAGATAGTGAATTGGTGGGTTTTTGTTAAATGTGAGCCTACATCATCACAATTAAAAAACAAAGACTTAAACTACTTCAGTCTGTGTGCATTGAATTTATTTAATACACCAGTTTCACAATTTGAGTTGAATTACTGAAATAAATGAACTTTTCCACGACATTCTAATTTATTGAGATGCACCTGTATGTACTATTAATGTGCATATGGGCTAGTATTTGGTAGCGTTTTTCTAAATTATAATTTTTTATTCCTTATAAACACCATGAAAATGGCCAAATATAAATTCCATATGTCTTAACAGAAATAAAACTTCCAGTTGAAGAAACAGCGCCACTGTCTGACCCGACCTCTGTCAATGGTTTGAGAATCAAGGAGATGATGGTGGAGTTTAGTACGGTGGCATAAACACTCGATTAATGCTTCATATGTAATTATAACTCCTCGTTGCTCAGTTTAAGAGTCCTTTCCCAGACAGCTGCCCATTTTTTGAAGTGTTGGACTTTGGAAAGTTTGTAAGTTTAAAACGGATCATGCCTTCCTATAACAATCCCAGAGCAAGACTCACAACAGGACCGGATTTTAAAAGCTGAAGTAGCCTACAGTTGATGACAATTGCTGCAGACCTCAGGTGTTTTATGGCACATAACGAGTGCCACGATGAAGGCAGCAACGCAGACGCGGGTTCCCAATAGGCTAACTTACCTTCTGCCACAGCTCTTCAAGCACAAGACCCCAAAAATTCAAACTGAATGTGAAAATGTACACAACTGTTGTATGGTTGCTTTATCAGCTGGTTTCGTGACTAATGCAGCGATCTTCCAACAAACCTGGTATAGCCAGATGTAAAAGACACCTCGGGAATAAAATTGTAATATTCAGATTATGTAATCACTGATAATTTCCACTGTTAAGGTGCGGTCACATTTACAGTTGTTCGGTGAGATTTCGTGGGCGAAATTGAGTCATGAAACCGCGCGATAGGGAATTTTAGGTAAGCAAGGGGTAAGAGTTAACTGCACAGATTTCGCTCATTTTCAATTCGCTGTCCAACAGAAAGCTGCTTGATTTGAAAGTGAGTTTTGTGTGAGCAGTTCTTCGGCTGGTTCTTCGTATGTCAAGGGACAATAATGGACTTTTTTGCAAGCGAAATTTCGCTGAAATATCCAACCCAGCCTCACGGCAGAAATGTAATCTATTGCTTCGTGTTCATGGACACGGATTTCCTTTCTTTCGTGTCACTCAGCACGACTTTCAATATAATGTATTTCAATAGGGAGTAATTTTATGACGAGCAGGGGCTATAGCCTACCCATTCAGCATCATTTCTCTACACACAGAGTTCTCCGTTACTTTCGGTTGTTTGCCTTATGCGTTTATATCTTTGCATTTGTAAAACTAGAAATGATTTTATAATATTAGCTAATTATTTTTACTGATATTTTGGAACACCTAACTCCACTCCTACCCGAAACATAAACCTACACACTTCTCAGCGATATAAAACACAGGCAAATATAAATTCAGGCACATACATTTATTGCAAAAACTGGCCACGAACAGTATAAAAGTATTTTATCAATATCGGTAATTTGGCCGCAACTTTAAGTGAGAATGAGCGTGCAGTTGGTCCAGATATTGTAAATTGCACTTTCATTGGTGTTTTTTTTTTTTTTGCTCTGTTTCAAGACCAAAAATCTACAATTAACCTTAGTTTCAAAACTGTTATTTATATACAATAATATTTAGAAGACTGAATATGTCATATGACCTACTTTTTTGTAAGTTAAGTTAAATAAGCCTATGTAAAATAGAATGTATTAAATAATCACATTCCAAACCAGCTGTTAAAGATCAGACTTGTATTACCTCAGGTTCATTTACACTGGAATGGAAAATTAAGTGTATTGCATTAGGCTTGGAATGCAGTATTTTCTTTGTAAGCTTCCTTTTTACTTATCAGTTATATTCTGAAACTTGACTGATCTATTCTTTTAAATGCTTTTTTTTTGATTGCCTGAAATGATCAATGTCTTAAAGGGATAGTTCACCCAAAAATGAAAATTCTGTCATTTACTCACCCTCAAGTAGTTCTAAACCTGTATGAATGTCTTTGTTCTGCTGAACACAAAGGAAGATATTTTGAAGAAAGTTTGTAACCAGGCTGTTTCGGGGCACCATTGACTTCCATAGTAGGAAAAAAAATACTATGGAAGTCAATGGTGCCCCAGAACTGCTCTGTTTCCCACATTCTTCAGAATATCTTCCTCTGTGTTCAGCAGAACAAAGACATTCATACAGGTTTAGAACTACTTGAGGGTGAGTAAATGACAGAATTTTCATTTTTGGGTGAACTATCCCTTTAAAGCTTTTTCCAATTACATGAGAATAAAACCGATTGCTATTTCTGGCCCTACTGACTTAACCAACATCGGCCTCCACCGATGTGCATCTTCAAAATCTGGCTAGTAAAAACTGTTTCAGCTCTTAAAACTGACTAGCAGATTAATGCTGTTGTGACAACTACTTTCCTCCAGCTTAGGGCTATCAACACACTGAAATCTGTTTTCTCAGTAAAGAGAAGAAGACTTGAGTGACATTGATTTTTATGTTCATATATCCTTCTGTTCAGGGAGTCTCTCTTGGTTGTTGTGACCAGTGGGCTCCTGGCCATGAATAAACTTTCATTCCTGCAAAGAGCAATTTGGAAGTGGTGTCTGGAATATGCTACACAGCTGAGGAATAGAAGTTCTAAAGATTCTAGACTATAGAGCCGTCCTTGGGCTGAGGCTGTAATACTTGGAGTTAGTATTAAAGATCCCGTGTCGCACCAGCATACAGCTGAGAAGGGCAGTGAGAGTATAGATGCTAAAGACCTGTGTGCTCATGTGTGATTGAGCTAGTGATAGTAGCTTCTTGATGGGCCGTTACTGTTACTGTTGTTACTGAGTTACTGTTGTGACACTGTAATGTTTTTCACCACAATATGTCAACCCACATGTCTTTCAGAGAGTAATATGATGGTCACTGTGTTGTCTAATGAAATTACAAGTGTATAAAAGTGTTTAATAATTAAATCCAGAGGATGTGCAAATATTTATATATTATTTATCAAAGAATCATTATTTGATCAAAATAAAAGTAATATGCTTTCCTGCTTTTATTTTCTAAACAGGTACTGTATTTTTCCCTAAGTGCCACGCAACAAAGCAGACCAGCAGTTCTTGTAAACCACATCCTCTGATCCATTTTTAGATGAGAATTGCGATAGTGATAAACTGTGGTAGTGAATTAAAAACAGTACATTCTTAGTAATTCTCACTTTTCAAAAACAACGATATAGTAAAACAATTACAGCATGCTAAATGCCCAAATTAAACCAGATTCTGTTCTAAATAATTTCACTTGAACAAAACTTAAAAGGCATGAAGTATAATGACATTTACCCTCAGGAGCTGAAGACAAGAGGATGTGGGTTCAGATTATTCAGCCTGTTGTTTTGTTCCTGTGTGGAAACAATATTAGAAACTGAAGTGTCATCATCTGCCATATCCACGTAGGTATATTTCTCTTTGAAGTTCATAACATGCAAATTGAAATGCCAAAGTCGTGGCCTAATGGATAGCGAGTCAGACTTGTAACCGGAAGGTTGTGGGTTCGAATCTCAGGTCCGGCAGGGATTGTTGGTGGGGGGAGTATCCTCCTTCAATACCACGACTGAGGTGTCCTTGAGCAAGGCACTGAACCCCCAACTGCTCCCGGGCGCTGTAACATGGCTGCCCACTGCTCCGGGTGTGTGTTCACTTAGGATGGGTTAAATGCAGAGAATACATTTCACTACTGGTTATATACTCTCTGTGTAATTGTGTGTGACAAATAAAAATAATCTTAATCTTAAAGACGAAGGTCACAGGCACAACAATACAGCATGCAGAAGTTACTGCTCGAAATGAAAATTATAAGTTCATATGCATTTAAATTTGAATATATTAATTTATATTAAAGGCATTTCTGATGTACCTTAATGTGTAGCATTATATAATGATGTTTGTGTTACTAATGAAGAATTTTAAAGTATTAACTACTTGATTAAGGTCTGACCACACAGATAATAATGAAAATAATTATTATAATGTATTTTGTCTGATGAATGTTGTATTTTTAAAATAAACTTTGTATTATTTGACCAGCAATGTCTGTACAAAAAAAAATCTTAATCTTAATCTTGAAAAGATATTGAATATTAAATAATGACACTCTTTTTAAGAAAAATAAAACACTAAAATATAAATGATGAAAAATTTGGTGTATTCTTGTTGCATTTCAGATAACACTTATAAGACTTAAGTTTATTTAAGTTTTTTTTTCTTCCCATAAATATTTTTATTTAATATTTATAAATTTTACAAGGATATTTATTTTAGACTGATCTTTATATTGATTAATTTGGTATTTGATGTAAGTGTGTAACAGGATCACCATCAGAAATGTATCAAGAGTCATATATTCACATATTCCTTTGTGGATTATTCCATGTCCAAGCATAGATCTAACTTTATTGGAAATGAGAGAAAAAGACAGGGAGATAAGGTAATGGAGGTAGTAAGAGGAAAGGAATATACAAAGATATTATATTCCATATAGAATAAATATATTCTTACATTCACAGATGCTTCCAGAAGTGGAGGACGAGTAGCAGTGGCAGTAAATATCCCAAAGTTACAGATAAAGAAAAAGGCTAGAATAACTGATCAGATGTCAGTGTATACAGGTGAAATGATGGCTATTCTGCTAGCGGTACAGTTGATCAAAGAAACTGAAATTCAAGATCCGGTCATATGCTCAGATTCATGTTCAGCGTTAGTTAGTATCGAAAATCAACAATCAGAAGCAAGACCAGATTTAGTTATGGAAGTCCTTCAAAATCTTTTTGTTGTACAGCAAAGGAGAATAAAAATGCAGTTTATGTGGGTTCCAACTCATGTGGGAATTAATGGTAATGAAGAGGCAGATAAGTTGGCTAAACAAGCAGTAGAGGACAAAAGAGTTGAAACTGTATGAGAGAAATAAAGTCTGTAATAAGAGAGAAAGTACTACATAAATGGCAGCAGTATTGGGATAATGAGACTAAAGGGAGACATTTACATGCAATACAAAGAGAGGTTGGAAGACGTAGTGGAAGAAATAAGAAAATATAATATCAAGATTAAGAATGGGACATACAGGCAGGGGCGGATCTACCGGGGTGGCGCGGGGTGGCAACTGCCACCCTATAAGAAAAAGCTGTGCCACCCCACCTGCCACCCCAGAATTATCACAGAATAAAATATAAATGTAAGCAGTGTTTCATGTGCTACTTTTCAGCTGTGGCGATGACAGCGTAACGGAAAATAATGGGGAAAAAAAACACGTCTTTCACTAAACTGTGCAGGGGCGAAATGGCGTTACGAGGGCACAATCGTGGACAGGGGGGTTGTTTGTTCCCCCTCGGCTAGGGGTATCACGATTTTATCACGATTCTTTGTCATGTTGGTTTTTCTATTTTGCAAGCTGTTTCAAAACCCAAACTAATGTCCCTATTATAAAGACAAAGCCTTTCAAGGTAACAAAATATTAAAAAGTATGATATTTATGCCAAAGTGGGTGAAGATAAAAATATTTGTCATTATTTTATCTTTGTTATAAAAAAATAAGAACAAAGATGCACATTACAAATACACACAATATAACAAATACAATAAACCGTGTTTTATTTTCAGGTAGCTACAGTAGGTGTATTTAGCAGGAGCATTCTAGAAACTGAACAAGTATAAAAATAAAACACTATATAGTGTCACACAACAGAAGGAGGCAGACAGGTGAGTAGAAAAAACAGAGTTTATTGAGCAGAGGCACGGAATGGAGTAGGAAATGTCAAGAGGATCCAATGCAGACTTAGCTGATGGTAATGGGAAGGTCTCTCTCTTGCCGAGGGATGGACATGAAGCAGATGAAGGGTAGAGGATGGATACTGGATGACAGAAGACGGGAAGAGTTTCCAAGGCGATGGTTAGTAATAGGTAAGGAGTCTGTAGAGTACGTATAGACGAGAAAAATAAAACACTATATAGATTGATTCCTATTAAAGAAACTGTATTAAAGTTTTTCAGTCAAGAGTGATTTTTCTCTTTGTGTTTGGTGTTTTATTAACATTAAAGGAATAATTCACCCAAGAATTAAAATAGGCTAGTGTTTTATTTTTATACCTTCATTTACTCACTCAAAAGTTGTTTTAAACCTGAGTTTCCTTCTTCTGCTAAACATAAACGCTATTTTGAAGAAGGTGGAAAACCAAACAGTTGCTGGTCCACAGTGTTCCCTGCTGTCAAAGTCAATGTGGACCAGAAACTGTTTGGTTACCCACATTCTTCAAAATATCTTCTTACTGATGTGAATGTATGTGGCGCTGTACAGTATATTGATATGGCGGCGCCAGAACTGCAGCTGATAGAATGTGCTCTGTAGCAAGATACTACGATATTTCTGTAAAAGCAGATCGTGGAGACATTTTTATCAGAGCCGCTGCTGGCCAAATGGGTGCCTAAGCAGGATTTTATTGTGCCCCTTCCCTCCTAAAAAGCACCTACCATAGGGGTCAAAATAGAACTTTAATAAAATATAAAAGTAAATAAATTGTAATTAAATTGTATAATTTACAAATTACAATTGTAGCTCTAGGCAGTTACCTATGGCAGTAATACAGTTGTCTGATTTTATGGTCTCAAGCATTCAGAAATCACGCAAAAGAAAATTAAGCAGTTTTACCACGAAAACCATGGTTCATTTTTGTAAGGATTGTGATGTCCACATGTTTTTTTGTTGAAGAAATTATAGAGGCTGTGTCATCTATAGCAAAAAGTTGGCCAAAAAATAAAGATTAAGTGGATATTTGAATGAAATGTTTGGTCAATAGCCTATTAAACAAGGATATGATCGTCCTGTAAGTGTAACAGCAGCAACCAGGCCTTTGGCTCCCTTTACAGGCATTTATAACATGTAATGTTGAAAAAAACAATAGACACATCACAAAATTAGTAATGGTTTTACTGGTTATAATGGGACTTGTATTGGTTTTAATGGAAACATAATGGACCCTGTGGGTCTCCACTGGTAATTGGTCACCTACTATTGGTGGCTTGTTAAAACCAATAAATCCTAATGGAATATGTCCCAAAACATTCTACAGAAAACCTTTTTTTAATGGTTTTAATGGTTAAAAGTTGATGGTTTGTAATGGCATTTGTGATTTATTTGTGATTTCTTTGTGATGGTGTTAGAATTTTCTGTGATGGTTCTGATTTTTCAGCAGGGTTGCCTCATTGTTTTTATATCATTCATTTTAAAGGATGTTGTTGGCTTAGGTCTGTTTTTATAACCACAAAAAAAAATATATATATTATCTTAATACTTCTTTAATTATGAATGTAGCCAGGGCTGGACTGGGACAAAAAATCGGCCCTGGCATTTTTTGGTCCAGGCGGCCCACCACCACCACCATATTTATTTATTTATATATATATAAGATATACACTACCATTCAAAAGTTTTTGAACAGTAAGATTTTAATTATTTTTTTAAAGAAGTCTGTTCTGTTCACCAAGCCTGTAGTTGTTTGATCCAAAATACAGCAAAAACAGTAATATTGTGAAATGTTTTTAATATTTAAAATATATTTTAAAATGTAATTTATTCCTGTGATCAAAGCTGAATTTTCAGCATCATTACTCCAGTCACATGATGTTCAGAAATCATTCAAATATTCTGATTTGCTGCTCAAAATACATTTATTATTATTATTATTATTATGTATTATGAAAACAGCTGAGTAGATTTTATTTCAGGTTTCTTTGATGAATAGAAAGTTCAGAAGAACAGCATTTATCTGAAATATAAATCTTTTGTAACATTATAAATGTCTTTTCATCATTTTTGATCAATTTAAAGCATCCTTGCTAAATAAAAGTATTAATTTCTATAATTTCTTTCCCAAAAAACAAAACAAAAATTATACTGACTCCAATCTTTTGACTATAGAGTATAATGTTACAAAAGCTTTTTTATTTCAGATAAACGCTGACCTTTGGATCTTTCTATTCATCAAAGAATCCAGAAGAAAAAAAATACTCTACTGTTTTAAATATTGATAATAATAATAATAATAATAACATTTTTTTCTTGAGCAGCAAATCAGTATATTAGAATGATTTCTGAAGGATCATGTGACCCTGAAGACTGGAGCAATGATGCCGAATATACAGATTTGATCACAGGAATAAATGACATCTTAAAATATATTCAAATAGAAAGCAGTTATTTTAAATAGTAAAAATATTTCACAATATTACTGCTTTTACTGTATTTTGGATAAAATAAACGCAGGCTTAGTGAGCAGAAGAGAATTCTTTAAAAAAAAAATCTCAATCTTACTGTTCAAGAACTCTTGACTGGTAGTGTAGATATGTATCATTGCATCTAGTTGTTTTGGATAAGAATAAAACATCAGGTCCGACAATATCGTGTCTTTTCGAATTTAAATCTAGATTTATTCGCATTGGCCCATGGAAACCTCTATGAACACACTTGACTTGACTTGGCTAAAAAATCGCGGGGGACGAATTTACGGTTTATTAAAAAAGTGTTAAATTAAAAAATAAAAAAAAATATTACAAAGTGTATTCTGCACTCATGGCGCGCGCGCACACACTAGATGCCTGCCTCCGTTGCGAGTCCCTTATCAAGCACTTTACCGATTCAACTGCTCTCCTCTCCCCTCCTGCCTGGCTCTTTGTCCCGCATCACTCACCGCAGAGCAAGCCTGTTTTTATAAAGCTGCTGTGAAACGTGGGGAAAGCCGATACGGAAGAAGTTGGGGTTTATTTAGGCGGAGCAAAATACTTCATCGCTCCGTCTATAGCGCGTTGTGATTGGGTGGTTTACGCTGTCAATGCAGGAGACAAACCAATGGGCCACTGACTGCTCGCTGTCCCTGCGTGATTGTCCTTGCCAAAAAAAAATATATATATTCTGTCGGCCCCTTCAGTGCGTCGGCCCACCGGGAAAATGCCCGGTATGCCCGATTACCAGTCCAGCCCTGAATGTAGCCTACCTGAAAGTGACGTGCGGGCTTCGTTTTCATCTTTTTTTTTTTTTTTTTCGGCGCCGGACTGCTGATGTCTTTTCACGGGCATAGTTGTCCATCAATTATGATCATCTGCATTCAGTTATCAAGAGGGTACTTCTTCAAAAAAGCATGCGGTTGTGACGAGTCCCTGATTTACTAAATAAAATTTGTCTTTGTCTTACTAAATAAAATACTTTTTCACTGTACGTCGAATCTTTCACATTAAATGCGTGATATTTTTTTCATTGTCTCTCATTCCAATGCTTAAATTTATCACAAGGGTTTTATTCTCCCTAAAAAGCATGCAGTCTTGATGAGCCCGTGATTTAAATCGATCTTACTATATTCAAAATCGAATGGCTCCCAGTAAATGGGTGATAATTTCTTCATTGTCTGTGATTTCGCTGAGCATAACGTTATCAAAAATGTTTTCTTAAGCCCGAGACACACTGCACGATTTTCGGCTGTCCCATTTCTGATTCACCACGATTGTTTCAAGATGCCAGTCTTTCGTCTGGGACAGCCGAAAATCGTGCAGTGTGTCTCGGGCTTTATAGGTCAACTCTATTACTATATTAAAGTTTTGTGTAATAGCCTACTTTGTATTTTTACACAAGGTAGTTGTTGACGTTTTAAGTGGGCTACTCTTTAAAACAGATTGTTTGTGAGCCTGTGATATTCAGGCTAAATATGTAATAAGTTTTTCAATCATTAATTTCACTATGATTTTAAGCTTTGACATGGTCTTACTCAGTCAATATGAAAGATATCAATGTTATCATGTTTTTATTGTTTTATTGTGTTAGCTGTAATTTTTAGTTATTTCTTAACCTAATCAAAATAACCCAACTGCAGTTAGATTGAGATTAATTGGAATATACAATGGAAAAACATCATTTTTGAAAATTGTTAAATTGTCAGAAATCTGTTTTTGCATATGAACTCTTCATATATATGTATGTATATACAGTGGGTACGGAAAGTATTCAGACCCCCTTAAATTTTTCACTCTTTGTTATATTGCAGCCATTTGCTACAGTCATTTTAAGTTCATTTTTTTCCTCATTAATGTACACACAGCACCCCATATTGACAGAAAAACACAGAATTGTTGACATTTTTGCAGATTTATTAAAAAAGAAAAACTGAAATATCACATGGTCCTAAGTATTCAGACCCTTTGCTCAGTATTTAGTAGAAGCACCCTTTTGATTTAATACAGCCATGAGTCTTTTTGGGAAAGATGCAACAAGTTTATTTGGGGATCCTCTGCCATTCCTTCTCGCAGATCCTCTCCAGTTCTGTCAGGTTGGATAGTAAACGTTGGTGGACAGCTATTTTTAGGTCTCTCCAGAGATGCTCAATTGGGTTTAAGTCAGGGCTCTGGCTGGGCCATTCAAGAACAGTCACGGAGTTGTTGTGAAGCCACTCCTTCGTTATTTTAGCTGTGTGCTTAGGGTCATTGTCTTGTTGGAAGGTAAACCTTCGGCCCAGTCCACTCTGGAGAAGGTTTTCGTCCAGGATATCCCTGTACTTGGCCGCATTCATCTTTCCCTCGATTGCAACCAGTCGTCCTGTCCCTGCAGCTGAAAAACACCCCCACAGCATGATGCTGCCACCACCATGCTTCACTGTTGGGACTGTATTGGACAGGTGATGAGCAGTGCCTGGTTTTCTCCACACATACCGCTTAGAATTAAGGCCAAAAAGTTCTATCTTGGTCTCATCAGACCAGAGAATCCTTCAGGTGTTTTTTAGCAAACTCCATGTGGGCTTTCATGTGTCTTGCACTGAGGAGAGGCTTCCGTCGGGCCACTCTGCCATAAAGCCCCGACTGGTGGAGGGCTGCAGTGATGGTTGACTTTCTACAACTTTCTCCCATCTCCCGAATGCATCTCTGGAGCTCAGCCACAGTGATCTTTGGGTTCTTCTTTACCTCTCTCACCAAGGCTCTTCTCCCCCGATAGCTCAGTTTGGCCGGACGGCCAGCTCTAGGAAGGGTTCTGGTCGTCCCAAACGTCTTCCATTTAAGGATTATGGAGGCCACTGTGCTCTTAGGAACCTTAAGTGCAGCAGAAATTTTTTTGTAACCTTGGCCAGATCTGTGCCTTGCCACAATTCTGTCTCTGAGCTCTTCAGGCAGTTCCTTTGACCTCATGATTCTCATTTGCTCTGACATGCACTGTGAGCTGTAAGGTCTTATATAGACAGGTGTGTGGCTTTCCTAATCAAGTCCAATCAGTATAATCAAACACAGCTGGACTCAAATGAAAGTGTAGAACATCTCAAGGATGATCAGAAGAAACGGACAGCACCTGAGTTAAATATACGAGTGTCACAGCAAAGGGTCTGAATACTTAGGACCATGTGATATTTCAGTTTTTCTTTTTTAATAAATCTGCAAAAATGTCAACAATTCTGTGTTTTTCTGTCAATATGGGGTGCTGTGTGTACATTAATGAGGAAAAAAAATGAACTTAAATGATTTTAGCAAATGGCTGCAATATAACAAAGAGTGAAAAATTTAAGAGGGTCTGAATACTTTCCGTACCCACTGTATATATATATATGTATGTGTATATATATATATGATATATATATATCTTTTTAGTTAGCACCCACACGAAAAAATAATATTGTAATTTATAGTAAATACTATAGTGTTTTTGAACCACTATAAAGTGTATTATACTGCATATATTTAAGTATTTACAACATTTTGTTAATGAATGCTACAGCATACTGTATTAACTATAGTGAACTGATAAACTGTAATAAAAACTTTAGTTTTTACTACAGTAAACTGTAGTGTATTGTATAATATTCCCTATAGCTGTAGAAAAATTAGTACAGTATTGTGTAAAGTCATTTGTTTATATTACTATAGTTGTTATATAACCACAGCAACTATAGAATTACCACAACAAATTAATTCAAGTACTTTTCTATAGTATGGTTCAAAAACACTATAGTATTTACTATAAATTACTATAGTATTTGTTTCATGATTTATTGTATAATTTTTAGTAACGGTTGTGACATAACCAATAAAAAACAATAACTGTCTATGTGAGTAATCTGTCTGCTTCTTCTTTTCTTCTGAAAGCATTGTAGATAGTATCACGGAGAGAAGATTTGAAGAGGTGATCGCTTTCCTCTCTACAAATGTGTACCCAACACAATATACTAAAACTGAAACTACTGGTAGCACATCCTGAGCGGGTAGGACAGATCGTCAGAACACCGGCGCCAAGGGGGGGCATTCGCGGGCCATGCCCTCCCCCCAAACGAGTTACTGTGCCCCCCACTTTTCATCCTCTCCCCTCGATCCTTGCTGAACGTGATCGATTTCGAAAGCGAAAGTGAAACCAATAAAAAAACGCACATAAGAAAGCAATTGCATGCTTTAGGGAGCGTCAGCAACTGCACGCGATCACAGATTGCACGCTTCCCATTCGAATCCTCCCCCCCCCCCCCCGACACACACACACACACACACACACACACACACAACGTGATTTGTGCCCCCCCCCCCCCCAAGAAATTCAAATGCCCCCCTGATGGAGGTGCCCTGGCGCCGTCTCTGCCGCAAGGGCTCTTTAGCGTCGAGCCCCCCACCCCCTCCCTCCTCCCTGTGCACTCCACTGGGGCCAAGCATATTTTGAGGGGGGCCATGCCACCCCGTGCCCCCCCTCTAGACACGCCCCTGTATGCAACACACACATATTCTACAAGGATCAAAGCTTGAGTTGACAGAAAGTTGTTGATCAGCGTCACACCATCAAAGCTGATTGGACTGGTTTGGTTTTGTCAACTCAAAAATAATTCTGTAACCCAGATTGTTCAGCCACCATCATGGTACAAGCCCCTGGCGTCCCCCACCTTGAGTTTGTGGAGGATTTATTTGACTAAAGAAAAAGTTACTAATGGCAAATGTTATTATGTCTTTTAAATAAAAACCATATTTATGTTACATGTAAGTTGTTTTTGAGCTAAATCTGCTGTGCAGGCAGGTGCGGGGGGTGGGGGGGTTTGGGGGGGGGGCTGCCCCTTTTCCCCTTGATGCCCAAAGTGCCCTTTTGTCAAGGCGATTAATTTTTATTTATTTTTGTAATTAAAGTCAAGTCAAGTCAAGTCACATATAGCGCTTTTAACAATACAAATTTTGACAAAGCAACTGCACACTATCAAAATGGGAAAATAGTGTCAATAATGTAAAATGACAAGATTAAACACTCAATTTTCAGTTAAAGGCATTTCATTATTGAATTCAGTGATGGCATCGTCCAGCTCAGTTCAGTTCAAAAAGTTTCTGTTCAATCAAGTCGACGATATTGCTGGAAATGATGTTTCCCCAACTAAGCAAGCCAGAGGCAACAGCGGCAAGGAACCAAAACTCCATTGGTGACAGAACGGAGAAAAAAACCTTGGGAGAAACCAGGCTCAGTCGGGGGGCCATTTCTCCTCTGGCCAGACAACACAGCAGTTCAATTCCAACTGCTGCAAAGTCAGAATGGAGGGCTCAACTGGTTGCCGAGGTCTTTTCCTGATGGCTGTCTAGGTGACGGGGTCCTCACTGGGGGTCTGTCTCTGGGGCTCATCTAGGTGTCCTGGTCTCCGCTGACATTCAGGGCTGTAGAGGTCGTCTCTAGGTGCTGATCCACCATCTGATCTGGTGAATGCAGTGACCTCGGAATAAGAAAGAAACAGACTAATATTAGCGTAGATGTCAATCTTTTCACGATGTAACAAGTACATCATGTGTTATGGGAAGTGTTCCCGGTTTCGGTTGATCTAATTAATGCAGCCTAACAATCCTTTAACGGATTTGAATAATAGAAGTGTATTAGTGTGTTATGTGTACGCCAGGTTAAAGAGATGGGTCTTTAATCTAGATTTAAACGGACAGAGTGTGTCTGCCTCCCGAACAGTGTTTGGTAGATTGTTCCAGAGTTTGGGCGCTAAATAGGAAAAAGATCTGCCGCCCGCAGTTGATTTTGATATTCTAGGTATTATCAAATGGCCAGAGTTTTGAGAACGCAGCGGACGTGAAGGACTATAATGCGATAAGAGCTCGCTCAAGTACTGAGGAGCTAAACCATTCAGGGCTTTATAAGTAATTAACAAGATTTTAAAATCTATACGATGTTTAGTAGGGAGCCAGTGCAGTGTTGACAGAACCGGGCTAATGTGCTCATACTTCCTGGTTCTAGTAAGAACTCTAGCTGCTGCATTTTGAACCATCTGTAATTTGTTTATTAAGCGTGCAGAACAACCACCCAATAAAGCATTACAATAATCTAACCTTGAGGTCATAAACGCATGAATTAATATTTCTGCATTTGACATTGAGAGCATAGGTCTCAGTTTAGATATATTTTTAAGATGAAAAAATGCAGTTTTACAAATGCTAGAAACGTGGCTGTCAAAGGAGAGATTACTATTAAATAGCACACCTAGGTTCCTGACTGATGACGAAGAATTTACAGAGCAGCCATCAAGTGTTAGACAGTGTTCTAGGTTATTAATTGTGGGGGTTTTAGGTCCGATAATTAACACCTCTGTTTTTTCAGAATTTAGCAGTAAGAAATTACTCGTCATCCAGTTTTTTGTATCGACTATGCATTCCATAAGTTTCTCAATTTGGTGTGTTTCACCGGCCGTGAAGAAATATAGAGCTGAGTATCATCAGCATAACAGTGAAAGCTAACCCCGTGTTTCCTAATGATATTTCCCAAGGGTAACATATAAAGCATGAAAAGTAACAGCCCTAGTACTGAGCCTTGAGGAACTCCATACTGCACTTGTGATCGATATGATACCTCTTCATTCACTGCTACGAATTGATGGCGGTCAGATAGGTACGATTTGAACCATGCTAATGCACTTCCACTAATGCCAACAAAGTTTTCTAGTCTATTCAAAAGAATGTTGTGATCGAAAGTGTCGAACGCAGCGCTAAGATCCAGTAGAACTAATAGAGAGATACAACCACGTAATTAAGTAATTAAACACCCTTTTGTGAAGGCTTGCCCAGTCTAACTATTAGTAAAATTAATTAATAATAGTTTAGCCGTAAATTAAATTATCCACATGATGACCTTTCACCTGACGATCTCATCCGGGACATCCCTCACATTCAGACACCTTTAGGATGCCTTCAATAACGTCCGCGGCTGCCGGTAAGTGGAGTTCTCAGCGAGTGGTGTGCTTGTAAACTTATATTATTGAATTATTATTATTTTACGAACAGCGTGAAGAGATCATGCACAGCTGTTGTTTATATTGCTGTGTGTAGCCTGTGGAAGCACTTTAGCTGCAGCAAGGGGCTACAATATTTTTGTTCAATGTTTTCCTAATGACAATTTTATGATTGGTTTATAAAGGCTCGAACACCCTTTTCCCATTTTTATCACAGAATAATTCAGGAAATATATTTTATAGATTCTATACTAAATGATGTCAATCAGTACTGCATTTTTCATATAGTGTATTTATTTATTACCCGAAGATAACTTGAAAAACACATAAACCATATATTTTCGCAATCGTGTGTTTATTGTCTTCACCTTTCATCAGTAAAAACGTTTCTGCTTTTTATTCAGCTCAGCTGTCCTGCACGTCAAATGTTTCTGCGGGAGAGCGCCCTCTGACTTAGAGTATGAATGAAACATGCACTGCAGGAGAGTGTTCAGCTCTTCAGATCTCCTCATTTTGGATATGAATAAAACGTCAGGTCATGTCTCTTTTAATTTAAATCTAGATTTAAACCTAGAAACCTCTATGTGAAAACACCTGCTCGAGCTTGAATAAAGTGCTGGGGATGAATTTACATTTTTATTAAAATGAATATTAAATATTAAAAATGCAGCTAACGTAGTTACAGCAATAAAAACAAAGGTGCTTGTTCTCTTTCGTTCTTGGTGTTTAATTGGGAAAAGTTTAAAGCGAGTCGAGATGCCTTGTCTTTTTTATGTTATCTGACTAAAAACTATTCATACTTTGAACTATTATTACTACAGTATTTATATAAAAAACGTTGAGTGCCTTAAAAATAATTATCACAACACTGGTAAAACAGGCTTATTTTCTCGTCCTCCGTATTATAGTTATCAATCCTGTTTTTATAATCATTATCATTCAAAAAATGAATAAATTCAGGATTAGAATATAATTCTATTTTAAGTAAGACAGGAATATTTTTTCTACAACAACAACAGTAGTGTTTACAACTGCAAACCCACCATACCCTGTAAACACAATAACAATAATAAAAATAATAATATAATTCCAGATTAATTAAGAGGTGCAAAAAATGTCTTTAACATTTAAACTTAAAATGTTTCTTTCTGTTCTGTGTTTCTTTCTCAAACCTGCGTCATGGCATTTGCTGCTGTATCAATACAGAAGCATCCATTTCGATGCACATATCAGCAAGGAGCACAGCCCTATTAAAAGCCGTGTTCCATGTGCCCCTTTTATACTTTGAGCACCTGCCCCTCCAAAGGTCTCTGCACGGCCCTGCTGCTGTAAAAGGGTGAACTGTTCAGGCTTGGTATGAAATGGTTGAATACACATAAACCTGGTATACTAGGTAATCATTGAAAACAATCATTTAAAATAATGTCTAATCCCCTCTGCCCTAGCAGTTTGAAATTATATAATAAATGCATAATTCAAAAACACCATGTTTGTTTGAGTTCTTAAAACATTCACAATTTGCCCCATGTTAGTTCATTTTGCTTAAAACTTGCTGAATCAGCTTAAGATGGTTAGCTGGTTTAAGATGGTCTCTTGTCCAGCTGATCTCTCAGTTGAAGAGTGCTCAAAACCCTCTCTATAACAGACCAGCTTGAACAGGCTGGTAGTAGACCTTATGTTTTTGTATTGCATGTTGTTGTGTTGTTGCATTTTTATGTGGCCAGTTTTGTCACCATACATTATTAATAGTAGCCTACTGTTTTATGTGTTTTGTTTTGTGCACACATTTGAATTAACTTGATATTAAACGTTTTAACATTTGATAGTGCGTGCATGATATAGGCTGATTCCTTTTAGTAAAAATATTTGCTAATTTGCAGACCATGCATAAACTAGTACTTCTCAATTCATGACATCAGACTGAGAGCTCATTCTCTGTCTATATTTCATTTCGTAATAGACCGCAGGGCAGAGCGAAAAGGAAATCGTCGACTATGTCTTGACTCAAACTCACCCCGTCAAAACAGACAGCTCTCCAACCATTGGTTCACACAACATTACACTCCACCAATAGCTGAAGTTTTCACATGCAAACTTCCTTCCCGCAGATCTCTCAATGACTTTCGCTCCTCCTTTAACACAAAATCAAACATCGATCTCTTATTTCACGCGCTGTATGGCACTACCCAGGGAAATTCGCAGCAGCTTGTCGCTTATTTAAAGATCGTAAGGAATTACTAAAGTCAAAAACCAGTGACTGACATGGAAATCAATCACGAGGGTGAGAACTGTGTACTTTTAATTACAGTGTCTTATTAAACGCTTGCCATATATAGGCTGGCACTTGTTTTTCTGTTCTGCTTTCTATCCGCTATAACATATTTATATATAAATATAACTATTTTGGTGTTAATTGTTAACTTCACACGCATAAATGCCAATATTTCAACTAAAATAAATAGACTGTTTTGATTAGATCTTAAGCTAGTTTGCTTTAAAGTGTTTAAGTGTACTTGTTTTAGCTGCAGGCTTGTACGAGGTGGCTTCACTTACAGTGAAATATCACGACAACCGACAAGTGAGGACATCGCTGAAAAAACTCATAAACCGCCCAAATTAGGTTTCTGTTTAAATCTAGTGATTTTTATGGTTTTCTGTGAGGGTTAAGTTTGAGGTTAGAGGTTAGTTCTCGGAGATAAAAAAAATATCATTATCATTAACCTGATAGAAAACACTGCAATCCAAATTCAAATCTCTCTCTCTCACGCACATAGAGAGACATTTACTTGCACAGCAACTTGCCAGGGCTGTCCCGGCCGCTACTTATCAATAAAATAGCTTAAGACTGGAAAGCAATCTTACTTATAGCCTATTTATTATTAAATCTGATTGCTTACAAAAAGGCTATCAATTCATAAAATGATCAGGTATCATAAACTGGACGCGTCGTCTTAGAGCATCACATCTTGTTACAATATCTCACGATTTGCTGTGCAACTCATAAAGCGCCCTGAAAGCGCACTCTCTTACTTGCTTACTTGCGCTGAAATTACCGTAATCATAGTAATACGCGCACACTATTTTATCGCGTCTGGCTTGGGCGTGTGTGGAAAATAAATAAGTGGAGCGGCAAGATTTTAAAACAGGATGCAATGGTGCCTCGGCGTGTGGACACTCATGTAGCCTACAGTAGTCAACATTTGAAGTGGATCAAAAAAGTTCATCAAAGTTGTCCTAAGACAAGAACGCATTTTGGTTTTAGATTTTAAGGACAACTTTGATGCAATGTTTTGATCCACTTCAAATGTTGACCACTATATTTGAATTTTAAAGACGTGGCACTTCTCGTCCAATGTGCAACCCTTAAGCTTTGCTTTTGTTAGAGGCACTTATATTAAAATAAATTGTACTGCAGGTCCCATGTTTGAATGTCTGTGGAGGCCACTAGTAGGAGTCTGGAGACTCCTGTGCAGGCATGTGACTGATGACTCTGGTATGAGATTTCCAAAAATATTATTGCAATGTATAAGGCTAACATAAAATGCTTTACAGACCATTTAACTTGCAGTGTTTGTTCTTGTTATTCAAAAGCTTAAGAAGCACAATGAAAACATGTAGCCAAAGTAAATTCTATATAAATGTCTTACCAGAAATAAAACTTTCAGAAGAGGAAACAGAACCAGTGTCCGTCGTCACCAATGTCCCTAGCTCTGTCCATCCATGGTTTGAGAGTTATGGAGAAGATGATGGAGTTTAGTGTGGAGGGGTGAATACATGACAATTGTTTCATATGTTATTATGGTTCTTTGGCTGGTGGCTCATGGGCTCCCCGCCTCTTTCCCCACCTGTGCATATATTAGGAGCACATGCCTTCACTTTGTGGAACAGCTCTCCAGGAATCTGAAGGACAAGACTTTCCCAAAAGGGCCAGACTGTAAAAACTGCTGTGGGCATTTACCTCCAGTTCATTTGTTACACTGGAGATGGAAAATTGAGTCAAGCACATGGTACTGTTATTCTGACAATACTCAATTGTAACTTTGAGTATCCAAACTCAATGAGTTTTCTTTTTTTTACTGGAAATGAGTGTCTAAAACCTTTTACTATTTTAAATTACAGATTGTCACTTTTAGCCCAACTGTACTGTTATAGGGATCAAAAACAACATTGAGCCTCAGCAATGTGCATAAAATATGGGTAATGGTGATGTATTTTTGTAGACCACCCCAGAAGTTCACATCGCCTTGCATGTTCCCTTGACAAAAACCCCATGAGATTTTTCCATTGACTTTTGGATTATTGCAGAAAATACGTTTTGTGACCAAGAAAAGTATGATTCTTACATGTTGTGTTCATCATGATAATCTTCACAAATGAAGCCTTCTGAAGCCTAAATGCAATGAGCAGAAGTAAAAAGCTAAACGTAGACTATAAATGAAATAAACCGTGGTCACATGCCTTCACCGTCACCATCATGAAGCTCCTGACATCTCCTTAAGTCTTTAAAATAAAGACATTTTCCCTGACGATTTGACTTTGAATAGTTTGCAAGAGTGTGTATATAAAAACAATGTGGCTGTTAAAGTGGACTATAGTGAGATGGGTGTACCTAGATGGTTTGGTGACAACCACTGTAGTCTCATTTATCCACTTGTTACCAACCTTTTACATTAAAGCATAAAGGATTATTACTGATGTATTTTATGTCACAGAATAAAATTTGAACATCAGCTTTAGAATTGGAACTGGAAGTGATAAAATGCAAACTTGTTTCCAGCCTTTGCCCTACAAAACCACATCTTCCCTGCAGCTCTCTACACATGGCATGCATCTTGTCAGTTTCCATTACAGCCAAAAGGTCTTTTAGATGTCAGCCAGTTGGTCATTGCTACTCCTCAATCACACTTACACCTTAAGTGTAATGCTCCATTATGAACATGTTACAAACCTGCCTTAGACTTAAGTCTTTGTTAATTTTTCTTTGTTTTCCTAAGTTTTCTTTTGTTTTATGCTTTAAGGTAAGTTTGTATCTGTCTAATGTTATTCTTACCACACTTTGGTCAAAAATCTGTTTGGGTTCTGATATTTGTTTTTTGGAATATAAATGTAAGCACTTTTTTTTGCAACTTTTTGCAAATTGTATTTTGGATAATTTTTTCCTTTGTTAAATGGCAGTTGAAACAGTTAAGAATGTATTTTTCCACAAATTTAATAAAAATGTAAGTGACATTTGTAATATGTTTATTTTATGTATTCATAACAGCTACTAATTTAACTCAAATTCATCTCAACTCTCAGCAGTCAATCAGAAATAATGTTGAAATCATTATATAAAGAAATCTGCCTTTGATGCTCAATGGATTTCATTGATGATTAAAGAGAAATTCCACTAACATGTCAACATTGACATTCAGCTCTCGAAAATCTGTCACATGGTGTTATTATCCTGCATTATGACAGCATCAGTCTGATGTGTTTTTTTGAAGTGTCTTGTCTGTTGGACCACAGTAGCAAAGGCAACTCTAAGCAACCCAAAAATATGTTAAGAGTGTTTAATGGTGGTGCATGTGGATCAAATGGGTTTTCTATGACATTGCTGCGAAAATCCCCTTATGAAACCTTTATTTGTAAGAGTGCATTATTAAAATGTAGTAATAATAATAATAATAATAATAATTCATTTTATTTAATTTCACCTTTCTAAACACCCAAGGTCACCTTACAGCAAGCAAATTGGTTAAAACAGTAACAATAAATAAACAAGTCATGCCCGCATTACAAAATTCAACAGCACAACTACATACATCATAAATACAATAAAGGCTTAATAAGAGCAAGTCATAAGAAAGCCTGGGTAAAAAGATAAGTCTTAAGACAAGATTTAAAAGTATGAAGGCTGTCACTGTTCCGTATATTGGGGGGAAGAGAGTTCCATAGGCGAGGGGCTGCAAAAATAAAAGTTCTTGCTCCCATGGTGCTTAAACGTATACGCGGGCACGGTGACAAGAGAGATCGAGTGTAAATATCTGAGAGTGCAAGGAGGAGTATAGATGTGGAGAAGGTCAGTAAGATACGGTAGAGCAAGGTTGTGAAGTGCCCTAAATGTGAGAAGGAAAACATTTTAATTAATGTGATACTTTACTGGGAGCCAGTGTAAACGTTGGAAAACTGGAGAAATGTGCTTGATTGCTGAGTTCTGAACCAATTGGAGTTTATAGAGAAGTTTAGAAGGAAGACCAGTAAGGAGACCATTACAATAGTCATTACGTGAGGTAACCAGTGCATGAATAAGAACTGCAGTATTATTCATTGTGAGAGAGGGATGGAGGCGATTAATATTACGCAGGTAAAAATACGCAGTACGCGTAATATTATTGACATGAGCTTCAAAAGAAAGTGTCCTATCCAGAATGACACCTGAACTCATAACCTGCTGAGAAGGATAAATTGCATTATTATTGATATCCACAGTAAAACAATCAGATTTAGTAAAAGTAGATTTTGTACCAATAAGTAAGACCTCGGTTTCATCACTGTTAAGTTTTAGAAAGTTGGCTGAAAGCCAGTCTTTAATTTCAGCCAAACATCTGGTCAAGAAAGGTGGAGGAAAAGAACTAGAGTGTTTGGAAGACATAGAGCTGGGTGTCGTCGGCATAGCAGTGAAAATGGATACCATATTTCCTGAAAATATGGCCGAGAGGAAGTAAATAGATGATTAATAAGAGTGGGCCCAAAACAGAACCTTGAGGGACACCAGTAGTAACTGTAGATGGTCTTGATTTAAAAAATTTAATTTGAACAAACTGAGTGACCAGTATGATAAGACCTAAACCAGGGGGTGCCAGTGATCCATATAAACTAAACTGTCCAGGAGTAACTTGTGTGAGATCGTATCAAAAGCCGCACTCAGGCCAATAAGGACAAGTATTTTTAATAAACCAGAATCAGCTACCAATAACAAATCATTAGTAATTCTGACAAGAGCAGTCTCTGTACTATGACGGGGATGGAAACCAGATTGGAGTTGCTCAAACAATTTATTATTGGAGAGATTGTGAACTTGAGCTGCAACACATTTTTCCAATTTTTTTTAAATGAATGGCAAATTAGAAATTGGTCGATAATTTTCAAAATTTTATGTATCAGTCCCTGATTTCTTTAGTATAAGGGTAATAATAGCAGTTTTAAGAGAAGAAGGTACAGAACCAGAAACAAGTAAAGAGTGAATAATTTTAGTAATTAATGAAGACAGAGATGGTAGACAGACTTTAACTAAGCGAGTAGGCAGTGGGTCGAGCTGACAAGTGGTAGTTTTAGATTTCTGAATATAATACAATATCTCCGCACCAGTTGGTAAAATAAAAGTAGTAAAAGTAGAGTGCACAGTCACTTGGAAGACTTGATAACTGGAATCATAACCTAAATTGCTTGAAAGTAATTGCTCATGAATCTTTTTAATCTTAGACTCAAAGAAAGTCATAAAACTGTAGCATTGTTTTGTAGAAGTTTAATGGCAGAGTGTCGGATGGACAAAGAAAATTCTTCACCACAGAAAAAATAAATCAAGAGTTCCCTTCGCTAGCTCCAATTATATTAGAATAGTAGTCTAATTTTGCTTTGGACAATGCTTCTTTTTAATGATGGACATGGTCAGTGAGCATTTCTTTATGTACAGCAAGACTGGATTTAGCGTATAAACGCTCTAGCCTATGGCCTTTAGTTTAGACGCAAATTAGAGGTAAACCAGGAAGCAGAGAGAGTAAAAGAAATAGTCTGAGTTTTGACAGGTGCAAAAACATTCAAGATCCCAGTTAGTCCATTATTATAATAGGAAACCAAAGCATCTGTAGAGGACAACTATCATCTAACATTTTCACAGGAGATCCGCAACAAAGTAGCGCATGTACTTTTTTTTCTCCTTATAATTTCTATGCACACTTGGAAAATAGTTAGTTTGCAACAACCATTTATATTTTCTAAACAGGAGCTGTTGTTGTTTTTCTTTTTTGTTTTATTGAAACATTCAAAGTAATACAAAACCACAAACCACATCCTCTTCCAGCTTGATTCAACTAATTTTTATAGTGTGCACTGTGGTAGCGGTGCAGAAAACCAATACAATCTTTTATGGTAATTCTCAATTTACAAAAAAAAAAGTAAAATAGTGAATAGAAAAATAATGATTGACAAAACCACGTGATAATTTATATTCTAAATCATTATACTTGAATAAAATTTACAGGCATGACATTTTCTCTCAGGAGCTCACAGGATGTCAGGCTGTAGAGTTCATTCAGCTCAGTGTTTTTTTGTTTGTTTTGCTTTTGTCAATGTAGTCTGCAGTGATGATGAGTCATCCAACACTTACACCCACATATTTGATGTAAAGTTCATAACATGACTGAAACAAAGATGATTTATATAGTAGTCTTCTTACACTGGAATGGCACTTGTTAGAGATAAAGCTTATTTTTCATATGCACAACAATACAACATGCCACAGTAACTGTGCATTCAAATATAAATATATTACACATTATGGCATTTCTGATGTACTTTTATGGTGTGTGTAGTGTTATATGATGTCATGATTCTTATTAAATGTTATTAATTAAAAATATAATAAAATTGCTGTTTAAATGTTGAGGTTTGCTCAGTTTGCTGCAGTAGTTCTGTGTTATTTGGTCACAACCATTAGATTTCAACAGTCCCTATCATTCACTCTCATTTCACCCACTATTCTTATGCACTGTTTAAACAAAGACTAGCCTATGGTTCTTAAAACACCAAACAATTAGGCTGTTAACTCTTTCACTGGTCAGTTTAAGATATTCTAGCTGTCCCCCCAGAGTGAGTCAGAGAGTCCTGTTAGTCAGATTTACAGCATGTGAATTCATCAGTTTCTCCCAAAATACATGTAAGTAAGTGGCCGGTGAACTGGGAGAAGAATAGAGTGAACTTTATAGTTACTTACACTATGTTAAATTATATTTGAATGGATTGTTATTGCTGCTTCCATAGACATCTGTGTGTATTTTAAAAACTCTTAATGTATTGTTTTACTTGTACTTATGTGCATTTAAATATCTGAAACCTAAAATAAACATGTGGTTAAAAACACTACAGTTGTGATTATGTCACAAGTGCAGAGCGCGTCTCAGCGCCAGCCAAAGCACAAACCACAGTTTCAATGGACTACTTGCACTGAGCCTCGTGACGCACTTCCGTGTTGAAATAACACAGCTCAGTTATTTCCGGTTATGTATATTTTCGGTGTGCTGTAATCATCTAGTTGAATTGAACGCTTAATAAAATGAGAGTCCAGGGATGATTTCAAAATCCGTACATGGCAAGGACAAGAGAAGAAGAGATATTCTGATGTGTACAGAATTTTCCAAACTTGACAGAATTTTAAAATAAGATTTAATCCAACAAACCAATCTGAGAAAGCAGTGGCTGGATTGTTTCACCACAGGGTGTCAGTGCCACCTTTTTTTTCCCGTAAAAATGGGCATGGCCATTTGTAAATTCTATAGGTCTAGCTTCTGGTCTCATCTGCGTCCAGTCAGAGATTGTCTTATATGTGTCCAAAAGCAAAATACTTCCTTCGAAGGCAGCATTCCAAGGCGGGAAGGCATCAAGGCACGCCCGAATCCAAATACTGCTTTACTTCCTGTCCCCGGAGGTACCTTCTTCTGATCTGTCTGAAGGCAGCATAGATGTATCCTTTGCTACCTTTGATATCCCACAATCCTGTGCGTTCCATTCCATGACTGTTGAGCTAAAAAATAAAGATGGCGTCTGAAAGTTGCGTTGGAGGTCAGCTTGTGTGTAAATGTATATTTCTGACTAACTTTTTGCACTTTTGGTGATATTTCTAGCGAGAAATCAATATTATAGTAATTAAATATTTGTTTAGTTATCTTCTATTTTGTTTTAGATCATTAAACCGTCACTCTGTCTCAGAAGCAATCAGTTTCGTGAGGGGCCTTCGTGCAAAAACGCTGCCTGTGAAGTCATTGCCTCATAAGTCAGCTCCATATGTTTCAGATGCAGCCATAGGGAGACGAGAGGTCTGTATTACATTGGAGAAATCGTAATACTAACTTGGATCAAGTGTGCCTTAATAACCAATCACATTACAGCTTTGACGTCATTGAATTTGCGACACTCAGTCGCCGTTTACGGATACCATAGGAATGAATGGGAAGTGCCTGAAGCTGAATCCCACCTGTCGCTCTTATAAAACAGCATTTTTTCTTGGTCTAAAAATAGTTCAATCCAAAAGTATTGTTTAGTGTAAAACATGCTGAAGAATGGCAGATAGGCTGTCGATTCATTTAATGATAAGCCGTTTTCCTCTAAAAAGCTTTTTATTCAGCGTATGAAGCCTCTCCTCCATTGACATTTTATGACATTTATAAAGATCTTTATGATCTACTCAGGGCAGACTTTTTTTTTATTTACGTCTGCATGTAGTATCGTTATACACAAATAAACTTTATGTAATGTTTGCTCTTTTTAATTTAAATTATACATTTTGGAAAGCAATATATTAAATGCTAAGTAATGGGGGGGGGGGCATAGAATATAGAAATGCATCTTTTAAAGGGACTTTGGTGGACCTCAGAGAACAGTACAAAATCAAAGGTAGTTCATGACCCTTTTAAAAAACACCAATTTGCAGATTATGGATTATTAGGTGTATCTGTTTTCTTACATATTCATGCATTCATTTGTTTAGGTTGTTTAACATTTATTTTAGACTTGTCAGATGGTATTTCACACTCATCTGAAAATTTCATTCTGAGCAACTACTTGCTTTTTTATTATTAATTTGGCAAACTTTGGTGTGATTTAACTAGCATAGACAGGTGTTAGACACCAACAGCAGGTGGCGCGATGCTCCAGTTTCAACTAAAGCAACCAAAGGAAGCAATTATGCGCGGGAACAGACATCTCTCTGCAATGAGCAACTTCATCTCTCTCTGCAGGAATTATTAAAACAGCAGAGATTTGATCAGTATAATGGAGCTGCTGGTAAAAACACCGACGAGAAGAAGATACCGATTAAGGCGATTTAATTCTGGAGAAAGTGGTGAAAAAAAAGAAAAATAGTGAAGTTCATTCACTTCCTTCATGCACCAGTGAGCAGAACTTCAGCGAGAAGAGGGGTTTAGAAAGGTAAGCACTTCTTTAGTGAATGTGTTTCCATTATTAGACGGAGCACTTGTTGAACTTTAGTGTTTATGCGGAACAGAATAGCTGATCAGATCTCGGAAGAGAAAGCAGCTGCTTATAAAATGAAGTGCAAAATAAAACACTTGCTTCACGAACACACGAACTTTTTTAAAAAAAAGAATGTTATTGATCAAAATAGAAATTAGAACCAATTCTAAACTGCAGTTTGCTGGGTGGAACGCGGAAGCGAGACGGATTCACTACAAGAAGTAGTTAAGCTTAAGTCACCTCTGATTCCTCAGTGGAAAAAAAATGATTTTGTCTTTATTTGTAATAAAACACTGTCATCCTATTCGTAGTATTTCTAACACATAAAGATATAGAACTCGTAAGAGTAGCGCACGAGTGGTTAACAACAACCAGGGCTAGAGTGACTGACAGCAGCTTGAAGATCCCGTCTGTCAGTCGCGGGTTGCCATGTCCCGTGTTAAGCTAAACAGCGCACACAAGTAAAAACAGAAAACAACGCATGTTTACGTATCAGTGGGGTAGAGGGCTCGGGCCAGGTGAAGACAGAAACACGGGAAAATAATGACAAACAACAACCGATTAATGATGACAGTTTGCAGAGTGTGACTATCTTTATTATAAAGAACGGACCTGGCAACACTGACGTGTCGTGCGCGTGATCCCTCCCCCCCAAACCAGTTAAGCGCAATCAGGCTCTCCAAAAGAGAAAAGCAGGTCCGAAACACGTCTCAGTTCCACAAAAGCAGGCTGCGCCGCCAGACCTAAATCAGATGCGCGTTGAAGTTTGCCGCAAGAAGTTTGTCTGTACGCCTACGGTCAGCAGCGCAAACAAGGTTTATAACGAAAGAAATAACACACTGATCAACACACCAAATTCTAATAACATGGACACCAACACCAGAGGTGAGAAATACTTAGTTTTTACTGTAGCGGTGTTTGATCTGATGGGACGCGTCCATCTCTCAACCTGGGGTGCGTTTCCCAAAAGCAACTATGGTCGCAAGTTCCGTCGTTACCAATAGAGTTCAATGGGACTTACCACCATAGTTAGCTAACGATGCTTTTGGGAAACGCACGAGTTATCATCCACTGTAAATATTTCGATTTCAATTTCATACTATTAAATACAAAATAACATTGTAATAGAAGTTATTTGTGGAAGTTAGCGAACATCTTTGGCGCCGATCCCGGGTGCTCCGGGGCTCGAGCAGACGAGCACCCACGAGAAAACACCATGTGCACCATTCATTTGAACCAAGTTACCTATAGCTTGTGTGTGTGCGTTTCTTATAGAAGCTGTCGATATGTTTGTTCATTTCTTGTGAATATGCTCTGTATGTGAATGAAGATCGGGAGCATTGGGAATTATTCGGTGGATTTTAAGTTAATTTGGAGTAAGAATGTAAAAATGTTATTATTCATGTATTTATATGTAAAGAAAAGAAAAGAAAAAAAAGCCGTCTGCGTTTCTAGTCGATCGTAATTTAAAGCTTATAGGCTAAATCATATTTTTCATAGAAGCAGTCAATGTGTTAGTTTTGTGTGTGGCACCGCAGCTCCGGTGACTGAAGATGTGGAGAAATATAATTATTCGTTCTATTGCTAATTGTTAAGGGATAATGTTATGGTTAAGTCATTATTTGTCCATGTAGAGATGAAATTCAAAATGAAAATGTGTATGTGTTTCTAACCAAAGCGTGCATAATATATCAGGCCGTATCATAATATATTATAAATGTATAATTTGTCATTATGCGAATTTATTATATCTAGCTCCGTGTCTATAACTGAAGTTCTGGAGCAAAACAATTATTCGGTGGATTTTAAACAATGGTTGTTAAATGTTTTAAGTTATCATTTGCTCCTGGTGAGCTGAATTAAACAAATAATAAATAAATAAAAGGCGTAAGTTTAAGTCAATCGTAAGTGCACTCTAAAAAAAAATATCTGTAAAAATAGTGCACAATATACTGTATAATTTGAAGATTATTTTACGTATTTATTTTTTTAGCCTATTCTGAATTGTACACCATAGCATTGTGTTTTAGAGTTAACAGAAATGTCCGTAAAACTAATGGATAATGTCGTGTGTAATGAGCTGCCATACTTTTTCTGTTATTTTACGGATTTCTTTTTTACAACATGCAATATTTACAGAAGCCGTCAATAAGTTTCATACAAAATCGGCGCCTATTTAACTTGAATTGTTTGTATCAATAACCTACACGACACTTGATGCTTTCGTTTAAATAGAAGTGATTATAACCTAGTTTAAGTCTAGTTTATTGTTCGATCTATTTTTAGATTAGTTTATTAACAAGTGATCGCTCACAATATCTGATCTTACCTCAGGTGGGGTGTTTGAGTGTCTGTGGAGGCCTCTGAGAAGAGTCTGGAGACTGCTGCGCTGCTGTGAGTCTGGTGAGTATCTGAAAGATTGACACTATATCATTAAGAAACACTTTATAATAGTTTTAAGTCGTTAACTAACAGTATATAGCCTAATGCTGAATAGATCAGTAGAATCAGTAGATCAGCAGAACAGCAAATAAGTATTGTATATGGAAGAAGTAACATTTGAATATTAGGCCTACATACTTAATATGTAGTATAGTATAAAGTGTTGCATATTCATAATAAACACCATTAAACCCTGTGGCAAAAAAATAATTCTGTATGCAATTTTACCAGAAATAAAACTTTCAGTGGAAGAAACGACACCAGAATTCAGTGGTCAAAGCTCTGTCCGTCCGTGGTGAAGACCTCAAGTTATCTTCACTGAGGTGAGGTGAGATATTACCCTGGTTTTTATTTGCAGCTGAAATGTGATCATGTCAATGTCCTTTTTGTCCCTTTTGTTGTTTGAGGAAAGTGTCCTTTAAATTTAGTTTTGATCATTTTCTTCTGGCTAAAATGGCATATAATTTTAATAAAGAAAAATATAATCTAAACTAAATGTAAAAATGGGTTTTAAAACAGTGCACGCAGTTAACCTTTTTTTATATATATTTGGACAATCTACATGTCAAACATATACAAGATTTATCAACATAAAATACAAATGAAATGTTTCTTT
The DNA here is from genome assembly GCA_023376895.1 of Aspiorhynchus laticeps. Taxonomy (NCBI): domain Eukaryota; kingdom Metazoa; phylum Chordata; class Actinopteri; order Cypriniformes; family Cyprinidae; genus Aspiorhynchus; species Aspiorhynchus laticeps. The sequence continues at coordinate 11,600,095 of CM041794.1, forward strand.
TGAAAACCTCAGCTCCTGAAAAATAGTAAGTGTTAGCTACTTAGTTTCTTTAGGGAGCAAATATTAATTTGATTTCCTTGGACATTTTTACCTTTTATAATGCCAATTTTTGTAATTACCTTATTAAATATTTGTGTTGTTTTATTTCAAATTTTTAAATTTAACAAATTACATCAATTGCTCAGAATAGCCTGCATCAGGAACTCAATACAGCTGCAACATTATCACAAAAATCATTGTCGGTTATTGCTCTTGATATTGTAATGATTATTACATTTCAAATACATAAAAACATTTTATGTTCGACACGTCATATTCTGGCTACACAGACAAAAGCTAGTTTCAAGCAAGTTTTTGTGCAAATGCGCAAATATATTAGGGATCCGCTGATAGATGCAGCTATCAAGCGCTCTCGTGTGAAGCGATGATCATTGTTGTCATTTTTAAGTCATTTATTATCATGTGGTGATTCGAGGGAAATGAGATAATACGCTCAAATGGAGATCAAAGACTATATAAAAAGGGATGTCGGAGATGGAGAATAGACACGAGTCAGTGGTCTGAGTAGCCATATAAAAGTTACAAACAAGTAAAATGTTATTTTTTTTATAGATTATATAATAACAACTTGGAAAACAGACAAAACAGAAAAGGTAAGAAACATTATTTGAGAAAAGGGCAAAATATAATAGGTGCAGACCTGTAACGGAACTAACTTTAGCTGTGCTGACTTAATTTCTTAAGATTTTTGTGAAAAAGGCTAGATTAGCAGATCAGATTGGGGGAATTGTATTATTTAATAATTTTTTCCATTAAAAATATGTAGATTTTTGTTTGTATATGCTGTCAGTTATAGTTTTTAGAAATAAATTTTAATTCGGCAAAAATTAGTATTGGCTGGTCACATTTACAAAAAAAAAAAAAAAGTAAATCGGAATCGCCCAAGAAAATTGCAGTCGGTGCATCTCTAACGAAAATGACAGCTGTGAGAAAACGTTAAAGTGTATGATCACACCGATGAGATTAGCATTCACACCATGTCTATAATACCATGTTCATTACCAGTGTTGGGCAGTAACTAGTTACTAGTAACTTAGTTACTGTAATAATATTACTTTTTGCAGTAACTAGTAGTGTAACTAATTACTAATAAGATTTCAGTAATAATATTACAGTTACCATCCGTAAAACAGCTTAGTTACTTATAGAGGTCGACCGATATTGGATTTTACCGATACCGATAGCTAGGTTGGACCACACTGGCAGATACCGATTAATCAACCGATAGTTTTTAAAATGGATACTGAACGAAAACTAAATAGAGCTTTACTATTTTTAAAAAAGCAGTAACAGTACTGAACCATACTTTGTAAATGAATACAAATTTAGTATTAATATTAATTATTATATTGATCATTAAAGTTATTTCATAGTTTACTAATGTTAAAAGAAGAAACTTTAAAATTAAAAAATGAAGCCTATTAGTAATAGTAAATGTTGAAATGAAATGAACACTCTAACAAGGAACATCTTGTTAGATGCTCTTATTATTAAGTATTACCATTTAATTTCAACAGTCATGCTTAAAGATGGCCATCTTGAAATACCTACACAAGGCCATATTAAAATTACATGCACAGGTTATTGATATTGTATGTGTACTCTCACATTTTATTTGCTGCTATTTTAGAACACTGCATTATTATCTAATCAAAATATAAAATAAATGCAAGTGACACACTGTGCAAAAGCGAAGCGCTGCGTCTTGGAGAAGTCACGGGTATCACACACACCGGACGCGTCACGTTCAATTAAAGCAACGGTCCAAAACGGTTTATTTAATCACCAAACGGACATAAGTTTGCTTCAAGAATGAACTATGTGGCATAAATGAGTTTGAAGTTCGGTGTTTAAAAAAAACAGAGCAAACGGAAAGAGAAAGCGCGATCTGTATTACAGCTCTCTATATGAAGCATACAGAATGTATTAAGAGTCACAGAAAGACAAACGTTTTGCTGAAAAATGCACAATACATACTTTATCACCTAGGGTGAAGTAATTATATTTGTCCCAAATCATTGTTAATGTACATAATGTAATTTAATAGAAAACTATGTGAATGGCGCTCTGTTCCGGGGCAGGATTTTCTGTCGGCTGTATTTAAATGCGAGTCTGGAGTTTCCCTCTCTGTGCAGTGCGCACTGTCACATGCCAAAACAAACAACACGTGCTGTCAGTGATTTCCGCCTCTAGAGGCTGCTCTCGTACTGCAGACCATTCTCAACCACTCCAGCAACAGATGCAACACGGAAAACTATCGGCATGGATTTTTGCCGATAACCGATAGTTCCGCAAATCGACTATCGGTGCCGATTAATCGGCAAAACCAATTAATCGGTCTACCTCTAGTTACTTAGTTACTTTTGATGCCTCAACCCCGCTGATTTAAAATCCAACAATCAAATAATTCCAAGATTTTCATAATTTTCACAACTCGCACATGCATGTGATGTCCCCAGTGCAGCAGGCAAGCTTGGAATATGGAAAAGCTTACATTCTGCAGATAGAAATATTGCATTATATTGATTTTGTCAGGAAAAAAGATGATCTGAACACTGTTGTGTAAGTTGTGGCTTTACTTTACTCTGGCATTACATCCCACCCACATCCCTCTGATCAGCATGTACATTATATTACAAGAATTAAAAATATTTTTGGAAAATTAAACAGTTTCTTACAAACTTATGTGATTTGATAAAATACATAATGAAATATAATCGTATATGGGAAACGGAGAAATGACAATTAGCATCAAGCTACACATGACAATTAATGAGATTAATACAACACTTACTATCAGTCACTATTGAGTGTGTAATAACTTCCGACTGAGATCCAATGTGGATTTTGGTCAAATGATGAGGCAGAAATGTTGTTAGTAACATTCTAGAATAATTTTATGTGGAAGATACACAGTTACAACTTCTGTGGGGCGTGAAGAAAAAGTAATGTAACTAGTAGTGTAACTAATTACTGTTGCCAAAAAGTAATAAGTAAAGTAACAATATTACTTTTGAAAGGAGTAACTAGTAATGAATAATATATTACATTCTTTGAGTAACTAGCCCAACACTGTTCATTACAAATGTGTTGAATGGAGAAAACACATTCACTTACACTTATTTGAGAATCGGAATATCAGGATAGTTCATGATTCACATGATCCACCTTATTTTCCCCGTAAGAGCAGGCGTGGCCATTTGTCAATTTAATGTGTCTGGCTTCCGGTCTCATCCGTCTCCAGCTATTTTTAGCTGTAAAAAACAGCTCGTTTTGCTGCTTGATATTGCAAACTGGTGTGTCTTACCATATTACTGTAATGTATTATCTTAATTATGAACACAGTGGTTGGTAATGCAAAACAGTTTTACAGTTTACTGCACTTCGTTATTCTTCTCGTTACAGTGGCTTGTGAACCGGAATTCTAACACATTACTAGAAAACAGTTTACTTCCGCATTAAAAAATAAGGTGGATAAGCGAAGTAGGCAGCTGCCTAGGGCGGCAGCACAAGTTAGAGGCAAGAAGGAGAGAGATTTAATTTTATTGGACATTAGTTTAGAATTATTGCAATTATTATATATTATGTCTGTCTGTCTGTCTGTCTGTCTGTCTGTCTATACACACCAATGAGCCATTACATTATGACCACCTATCTAATAACCTGTAGGACAATGCTGAAAACGAGAATACAGTAAATACAAGTATTTGTGTTTGTCATACATAAAGGATTCCAACCATTCAAATAAACCTGGTTTGTGACGAGACGTTTTTTTCTTCTTCTACATTTAGCATTATTAATTAGCATGTTAAGAGCATTTCATTATAAACGCTTTTTATGATTGGGGGAATTATATATAGATGGCAAGGAAAGACAACTAAAACTTTGAAATTACTAGTTAACTTTGTTTTCTGCTTATGATGAGTGTTTAGATTATGTACATTGTTTGTTTGTGTTTAGTAGAATACCTGAACCCCCATACCTTATATTTTCTGTCATATAGCCTTCTGCCATATAGATATCTACATTTAATATCATCTAATAATAATAGCCTGATAAAATATCTTATCTTGCATTTTAATATTCATGCCCAGATGGCAATGTATAACTGTTCCAGAACCCTATTGTCCAGACCCCTGCTGGGAAGGAAATATAGAGACTGGACCTCTTGGAACTTTAATTGAATATTCCTGGTCTTGGTAATTAATGGAATGGAAACACTGGACTGGATTATATGAATCAATTATTTCTAGATTTTTTTTTTTATGTCAGTGCATTATTAATATTATCTTGCAGGGTTTTTTCAAATAATTTAGTTATCATTGTCATGTGTCATTTCTCTTGGTTATTGTATTTAAAAAAAACATTTCACCAGTATTTTTGTTAGCAACATTAATGGTAGCTGTTTAGTCTGTGCATGGGAATTGATAGCATTCATTTAAAAACACTGACTAAACAACAGGCCAAACTTCCAAAGTAATAAAACTACATTTCACAAGAAATTAATAATGTAAACAAGACACACAAGCGTATTCCTAATGAGCTCTTCATATATTTCCTTTATAGATGATCATTTTGGATAAACTGATGACCAGCCAAAATTGCAGAATTCTTGGACCTACATTTCAAGCCAAGTTTAAAAGACTTCCCCCTCAAATCATCGGCCCAGATGTCCGACATGTCCATCACAGTGCTTTACTGACAGGGAATGGGTTTTTACTGCCAAGGTACTTCATCATTCCTGTCTGGCCCTACTCAGGAGACCACACTATGCATAAGCTTTTCAGCGACTGACCCTTCACTTTAAACTTCTGGACACCTCACTTTTGCCAAACTGACAAAAACGGTGTACTAAGCTACGCTGGTATAGGCCATTAGATCATCAGCCTGTCAACTTGAAGATAATGAAGCATCGCTCCACTGTTACATTTTAGACGGGTACTACTGTTTCATGAAATCACTGAAACATCTTGTTTTGTGTGCTCTCAGGTGAGAATGCACCTCTCAAAAACCCTTATGGGGGTGTTTTATGTCATTTATTACCTGCAGGTAAACATTCCCTCACTTGTAAGAACAAATACCAATTGTGAATCTGCAAGAACTTTGTGAACTTCATGCACTTAAATTTGCATCTTTAAAGGGATACTATTATGCTTTTTTACACCTTCAATTTCCTTTAGAGCATAATGTTGCTGTTTGAGCTTGAATAGAAGTAACAAAGCACACAGTCCACTCCAAAATGATTTATTCTCTGTATCAGTAAGTACTGTTTCTGAACTACCTCGATTGTAGTCCTGAGTTTTCTTCTGGGAATGTACGTCACAACATTCCAAATCTAAATAATTTCTGGCCATGTTAATGATAGTTAATGATTTTGACTAGTACTTAGAATGGATTGTACCACTGCTGTTACATTATTTATGCTGTTCTACTTGAACCTCTTAAAGGGATAGTTCACCCAAAAATGAAAATTCTGTCATTTACTTTTTTTTGTGTGGGAAACAAAAAAATGAAGATTTTAAGATACTAACAAAACAGTTTTGGTTACAATTGGGAGAAAAAAAGAGGGGAAAAAGCTATGTTACACGGTAGTAGTCATCAAGAACAACAATAGTGAGTAAAGTGATAGAATTTTGACTGAACTGTCCCTTTTAAGCAGAGGGTTGACATTCAGGGCATGAGCATGATTGTTTACATTCTGAGAATTGAATATGTAATTAATAATATGTGGAGATAAAATTCTAAACATTATTATTATTATTATTATTTAGATTATACTCTGTTCTACCTTACTCTAAAACTCAGTAATTTCTAAAATATCAACCAAGTTTGGATATGGATAGATGAAGTTCAGTTCATTTAAATAGGAACATTTAAATAGCCCTCTTGGTGATAATAAAACCAACAGTTTAGGGGCCCTTTCTGCTAATATACACACCCATATTAAAAACCTGTCCAGTAAAATTAGAGACAAACCATATCCAAACCAGTCGGTACCAACAAAGGCACTGGCAGTGATGATATGTCACATTAACTCATGTTACCCTTTATTTATTATTACTTGTGGGTTGTTTTAACAGAACACCGGTTGATTTGTTTGATTCAGCCCCAAAATATGATAAGCACAATGTTGTGAAACTTCCCTTCATACTGGGAATAATGGCTGACTGAAATCTGTCCTCTCACTTTGTCATCTGGTGAAAGCCTGTGTTAAACAATATTTCAACTGCTGCTTGTCCTAAAGCCCTAAACACACTGCACGATTTTCGGCTGTCCCAGACGAAAGATTGGCATCATGAAACAATCGTGGTGATTTCTGTGATCATGGCACATGCACACATTTTTGCACACTAAAGTGTGAATTATCAAGCTCTTTTAGTTTACTAGCGCATGCTGATGACATTAAACTTGCTTCGTAGCGTACGAGTCAACAGGTGTCCTCATTGTACAGTCTACACACTTGTCGTACCCAAGTTTATTGGATCCATGTCGCACAGTGTGACATGCAGTGATCTTATAGGATTGCTAAATTTGTGCAGTGTGTTTTGGGCTTCAAGCAGGGTTTCTCAGCTCTGGCCCTCGAGAGCCACTGATCAAACTCACTGCTTGTAATTTTCTAGTGATCCTGAAGATCTTGATTAAGTAGTTCAGGTGGATTTGATGAGTTTGATCAGGATCAGTTGAGAAATCCAGTCCTAAAGGTTTGGTCTAATGAAGACCAGTGCTGGCCTCATTGGTTCACCAGTCCTGTTTAGAGTTCATGTTTTTAGATGTGTATATAGTGTTAGTTGTTATACTTTGTCTGCACTTAAACTTAAGCTCAGTGTTTCCTTATTTTGCTTATTTATTTAGACTTTGTAAAGAAAACTGTTCTGCATATCCATCTTTTTCTTGCCGTAAAAATGGGCGTGGCCATTTGTAAATTCTATGGGTCTAGCTTCCGGTCTCCGCGTCCAGCTATTTTTAGTTCGTTTTGCTGCTTGATATTGAAGATTTGTGTGTCTTACTATATTATTTTATGTATTATCTTAATTATGAACGCACTGGTTTGTAGTGCAAACAGTTTTACCGTTTACTGCACTTTGTTATTCTTCTCGTTATTTTTCTATAACGGCTAATGAACCGGAAGTCTCACCCATAGGCTTACTTCTGCGTTGAAGAAAAAGGTGGATAAGCGCTGTTTAAATTAGTTGTTTCACATTATGGATGTTATATATTATGAAGTTGTCAAATATTTAAAGAAATCTCAGTAGGCCATATGAAGTATCAAAATGCAAAACTGATTTCTGTAAGGAAATTGGCTGTACGGCATGTGTTCGTTTTTTGCTTGTTTGTGTGTTTTGTGTGTTTCATGTGACATTACACACATCCTCAGTGTTACATGCTTTGAACAAATAAAGTTTAATTATCTAAATCCATTTTGCTGCACTTATTTACATTGCACTAGAGGGTGTGCACCGCTAATGCAAATGGCCATCATGATGTGGATTCATTGTAGTTTTGTTTTGGTGTGATAGCGATGTTAACTTAGTCATTATCTGGTATAGCACATCCACATGTAAAAATTTGTCACAAACAATACAGCATGAATAAGTTATTCCTTAAAATTAAATATTAGATCATTAATACATCAGAAGTTCATGCATTAAATTTGAATACATGAAATTACATTAAAGGCATTTATTGCAGCATTATATAATGTAATGATGTTTATGTTACTAATGAAGAATTTAAGGGTTCGGTTGAGAAGCGAGCAATCTGTGATCGCGTGCAGTTGCTGACGCTCGCTAAAGCATGCGATTGCTTTCTTATGTGCGCTGTTTTATCGGTTTCACTTTCGCTTTTGAAATCGATCACGTTCAGCAAGGAGGGGAGAGGATGGAAACGGCCCGCGAATGCCCCCCCCCCCCGGCTCTTCAAACTCTTCAAACACAAAAACTTTAGCCTATACAGACATAGTGTTTGAGTAAAGAAAACGTTGTACTTTTTTCAAACATCAGTTATTTATTGCATTGCGAACAAGCGGAGATCTGTCTCCAGGCTGTGCGCGGTGTGTCAGTCTGATTGGGGCAGCAGGATGAAGTTTCCAGCGAGGTTTTGCTGACAGTTTGAGGATCATGTTGCACAAACTCAAATTATCCACGTGACTGGGCGACTGCCATCATGCCATACAACGCCGCCTCGATCTGGAGGATACCCGCCCCCTCTTCGGGTTTGCTAGTGACAGACTAACTTTGGGACTTTTTCTGCTGCATAAATTCATAAAGAGTAACTGAGCAAGTTGATCGCAACACCCAAGACTAATGATATGGAAACCAACATCAGAGGTGAGAAATATGGTTTCAATTTAAGCTGGGTTCGTAACCCGGCATCATGTTTATAAACACCGGCGCGTGTGCCGCTCATCAGTCTCGCATCACTGTTGAACCTGTCCTGTTTCCTACTTAAAGAGTCCATTTACACTGCTCCGACAGACGGTAACAGACACTTTGTCGGTTTTTGAGCTTTTTTCGCCGATTGAACATGCTGATTTTGGGATCATGTCTGAGACGCCCGCGGTGACTTCGGCGCGCCGGTTTGCGCAGGGCTCAAGGGTCTTGGTGTGGTGTAATTGGCCTAAAGACAGTAACGTTATTAACTTACGTTATTATTCTACTGTAAGTAGCTCGGTGTTGATGTGATTTTAAATGAGTAAATGCAAAATAACATCGAAATAGATGCAGTTTGTGGATATTAGTGAGAAACTTGAGCTACCTGTTATCAGAAATACGAATTTATATCCTGGTCCCGAATTTATTTATATTGTCTACTTTATGGTGTAGTTTATAGTTCGGTCTGTCTTTAAAGATGTTTCACGAGTTCACACTTACATATAATAAACTGAGTAAAGGGTTATGCATATTTGGCGTGCTGTCCGAGGAGAGGGCTCCGAGCTCGGTAATTATTCCCCCCGACCGGGGAGAGGGCTCCGAGCTCGGCGTATAGCCCGGACCCAGAATGCCCCCAACCCCCACCCCCCACGAGTGCTCCTCCCTGTGCTGGGATATAAACGGGCTGAAGGTGCGGAGTCGGGGTGGTGGAGGGACAAAAAGTGCTCGCCTGGCTCGCCTGTGTAACGGAAGCCAGCTAGTAAGCGATGTGCGTAACCTCAGCACTGATCTCAGCAGCACCGAAAGACGCATGAGTCACTGCAGACTTAATCGAGCCTGAATGGCTGCCTAAAGTAACTAAAGTAACTGAAGCATGCTCGAAAAGTCGCAAAACATCGCTGAATGACGACTTTTAATACTGCCAAATTCAAAGTAAAACTGTTTTCATTTATTACTTTTTTTTTTCTGTTGTCAGACAACGAGGTGAGTATGAAATAGTGACTAAAACGAGGCCCATTAGACTGCATAACCGGCTGCTCTCCCTTCCAAGCTGTTAATCTGCACTAAAATCATGATTTATAATGGAGACGTCGAATGACAAAATCACTTACGATAAAGACAATGGCTGTGCTGTCTATATCGACTATATTTACATGTAAAATGATCATTCGGGTTAGAAGGTCAGATCTGTTTTAACTGAAAGCACTGCTCTTTTCTTTTGGAAAAAAAGTCGCTAAAGGTGTATAAAAAGACACCAAATCTAGCGACAAAGTCACTAAATTGGCAACATTGAGCAGAACCGGAGGGATTCCACCTACTGGCTATAGAGAAATATTGTGATTTTATCGTGTCGCAGGTGTGGTTATTGAGTGTCTGTTGAGGCATCTGAGAAGAGTCTGGAGACTCCTGCGCTGCCGTGGACCTGATGAGACTGGTGTGTATCATTAGTGTTACTTATTCATAATAAACAACATGTAACACTGTGGCAAAAAATAATTTCTGTATGTAATGTTTTATCAGAAATAAAACTTTCAGTGGAAGAAACATCACCAGTATTCAGTGGCCAAAGCTCCGTCCGTCCGTCCGTGGTGAAGACCAAGTTGTTTTCTTCACTGAGGTGAGACAAATTAACTACAGTATTAAACAGTACATTTGAAAACCTAAGCTCATGAAAAATAACATTTACATTTACATTGTCATTTTGCAATAGCATATAATAAATGCTACCTACTTTGTGTGTGTGTGTATGTGTGTTTTAAAGCAACACCATGCATTGGATTTATGGTCTCTTCAAATATAAATTTTAATAGCACGTTTATGTTGTGGCTCAAGTAGATTATTCATAAAATATTTCTATAATTAACCTGCCAGTAAAAAAATGCAGAGTTTACCAGCATTCAACTCAACATGTGAATGGTTATTTTGAATCAATTATTTCTACTTTTTTTTAACTAAAAACATTGTTAGTGTATTGTGAAACAGCAGCATATTAATATTTTCATCAACAGTGAGTTCAAATAGTTTATAGTCGTATCATTTTTGTCTTCATTATTGTTGAGAAAATAAAAAAACCTTCAATATTTTTTTTTTATTTTTATAAATCTATAAATGAACTATTAATAATGTAACTAAGACATACATGCTTATTGCTCATGAGGTCTCCACATATTTCTTATAGATGATCATTATTGATGAATGGATGACCAGCCAAACAACAGAATTCTTGGACCAACATTTAAAGTATTTAAAAGACTGTCAAGATGGATCACTTCCCTTTAAGCTGTCTCCAAAGCAGAAGCACCGTTACTGAATAATGCTGACCGCACATGATGTGTAACTTCGTGCCTCATCTCTACTGCCCTAGTGCCTTTGTATTCTCAGGACACCAAACCCGTCCTCTTTGGAGCCGTTGGCTGGTCCTATGGATTCAGACCTCAGGAAATGTGACCACCTCTTTTGCTAACTACCAAAGACAGTGTACTCTTCTTTCATCAGGTCAAATAGGTCAAATAGTTGTAAGAGTACAAGTGCACAAAACAGACCTAATTTTGTTTAGGTCCATCTAAAGCCCTATTCGGACATTACTGATTTTACATGGAGAGGTAAGGTAAAGTAATTATTACCAGAGCTTCTCAGTGATTTTAGTCCCATCTGAATGCGTCATCTCAGTAATCATTATGGTCAATGTCAGTATATATATATATTTACATACACACACACACACTTACACTTAATCATTTAGCAGACACTTTTATCCAAAGTGACTTACAAATGAGAACTATGGAGGCAATTAAAATCAACAAAAGAGCAATGATATGCAAGTGCTAAGACAAGTCTCAGTTAGCTTAACACAGTACACATAGCAAGTTTTTTTAAAATTATATAATAAAAAGAAAACAGAAAGAATAGAAAAAGAATAGAGCAAGCTAGTGTTGGAGGCTTTTTTTTGCTTTTTGTTAATGGCATAATAAATAAAAAGAAAACAGATAGAATACAAGACGAATAGAGAAGCTATAGTGTTAGTTTTTTTTAAATAAAGAAAACAAGCAGTTAGTAGGCCTAAATGAATAGACCGCAAGTCTAAAAATTTTTTTTATTTTTTTATTGTTTTATTTTTTTTAAGAAATAGAATTAGAATAGAGAGTGCTAGAGTTAGAGGGTCAAATAAAGATGGAAGAGATGTGTTTTTAGCCGTTTCTTGAAGATGGGTAAGGATTCAGCTGCTGGGATTGAGTTGGGCAGGTCATTCCACCAGATGGGAACAGTTTATGAAAAAGTCTTTGAAAGCGATTTTGTGCCTCTTTGGGATGAACAATAATGCGTCGTTCACTTGCAGAACACAAGCTTCTAGAGGGCACATAGGACAAGTACTGAATTTAGGTAAAAAGGTTCAGAGCCAGAGGTGGTTTTGTAGGCAAACATTAATGCCTTGAATTTTATGCGAGCAGCTATTGGTAGCCAGTGCAAATTGATGAACAGAGGTGTGACGTGCGTTCCTTTTGACTCATTAAAAATGAATCTTTCTGCTGCGTTCTGGATTGATTGTAAAGGTTTGATGGAATTGGCTGGAAGACCTGCCAGAGAGCATTACAATAGTCCAACCTGGACAGAATAAGAGCTTGAACAAGGAGTTGTGAAGCATGTTCCGAAAGAAAGGGCCTGATCTTCTTGATGTTGAATAAAGCAAATCTGCAGGACTGGGTAGTTTTAGCAATGTGGTCTGAGAAATTCAGCTTATCATCAATCACAACTCCAAGGTTTCTGGCTGTATGGTTGATGTGCCTAACTTGAACCACAAGCAGTTCTGCCTTGGCAAGGCTGAGTTGAAGGTGATGATCCTTCATCCAGCAAGAAATGTCTGTTAGACATGCTGAGATGCGAGCAGCTATCCTCAGATCATCAGGATTGAATGAGAGGCTTGAGTGTCATCAGCATAGCAGTGATATGAAAAGCCATGTTTCTGAATGACAGAACCTAGAAACTAAATATATATTAAATATATATATATATATATATATATATATACACACACACACACTCATAGGCTATATCTATATATATATCTTGGTTGTTTTATATTATGTATATAATGTGTTACAAAGTTGCTAAATGTATAAGGAAATATCAGTATATTAAGTGTCTAAAAATACATATGAATGCAATACTGTGATTCACAAGGGAATTGGCTGTGGCCTATATTGTGGTGTTTTTTTTGGTCTTCAAGTGTTTATTGTTTCATGGTGCATCATGTGGCTGTTATTACACACAGCCTCAATATGTAAATAACGTTTGATGATCAGACTCCATTTTGCTGCATTTATGTATATTGCACTCGAGGGCGTGCAGTTCAAATCCAAATGAGCATCTAGTCTTTTAACAGGCTTGTCTCAGTGTTACAGGGACGCGCTACCAAAAAAAAAAAAAAAGTGCAGTGTAAATAAGTTCAGACCGCTCATTTGCACACCGACATGCCTGACAGCTGTTAATGCGCAAACACTGATTTAGATCGACTAACTGTAATGCTGTATAAAGTTTTCATTCAATCAGAAAGCACAAATCTAGCCGGGTGTGCAGCGCAAATGCAAATGAGCATCATAACAAAAGAGGATGTGGTTGGTTACCACTGGTTACATTTCATTCAGCCTGTAGTTTGTTTTTTGTGTTGAGCAATATTCATAACTCAGTCATCATCTGACGTAGCACACCCACGTTTGTAAAGCTCATGTGCAGAGTGAAATAACTGTGACTGATGAGATTTTTATTTTTAAATCACAGCAGCATTCTTATACTGGAGTGACAAAGGTTACATGTCACATACACAAGAAGAATTTTAATGTATTACCTTCTTGATGAAGGTCTGGCCACATATAGATAATAATGAAAATGATGTGTTACTGTGGATCTTCACAGCCAGGAAGACCGGGAAGCTATTGATTAATAAAGCTTGTGTTTTAGGTGTTCATTAGTATATTCCTTTAGGAAAACAAATGCACTGTACAAGGGTTAGGAATTTAATTCATGTACAATTCTGATTGTAAAAATGTTCCATTTGGGAACCAAAACATACTGTAAATGTATAGATTATGAAACATTTTAATTAATGTTCTTTTCATTGAAGATTTATTGTATTCGTCATTATTTATTGTATGCACTTAGTTCTTAGTAGCTTTTTACTTCTAAAACAAACAGGTCTTAATGTACATATTCCATGATGACGATGTCAAGATTCATCAGGCTCAAACTGTGAAACAGTAGTTCAGTGAGAGTGAGGGTCCGTGTACGTTGCGTTCATTCGTTTTTTTATTTAATATTGAAAACAGAAACATAAGAAAACAGCACCATTTTCGTTTTTTGTCTATTCAAAAACATGAAAGGACAAAAAAATCATCTTAATCTTTCGTTTTTACATTCATGGGTAGAAAATGGATAAACAGCTTGAGTGTTTGATTTCCACGTGTGGGAGGGAATTAAACGCCCCTTTCCACTGATTGGTCAAGCAAGGATCAAATGGTGCCGTCATCATGTCATCAACAGAATAAGAGTTCTCTGCTGGGGATTCTCTATGGCAAGTATTGGGTGCTTATTGCAGAAATATGTACCTCGAATCTGCAGCTACGTTACCCTTTTAGTCTGTTTCTTTGGCGCACCGCACATTTTATTTAGCTGTCCAGTTATCAAAATATGTGTGGCAAAGCTGCTTGACGCACTGGACAACACGGGGCGAATGCATTTACATTATAGTGAAGCGCAGACCAGTATTGATTTTAGTGCAGCAGTCATAACTTTTATTTTAGACAGTACAGTTTCATTAATAATGAGTATAAATTGATTTAATTTTAGACACAAAACAGTGTGTTTTATTTGACTTAAAACACGTGTTTCATTCTTGAATGAATCCAAGTCTTTGAATGAATCGTTTGTGAGTGGTTCAATGACCCATTTGCTTTGCTTCTGAACAAAGCAGCATTTTGAACGAATCGGTTGAATTTATTCATTTTTATCCACCCTATCTGCTCTAAATAGTATTGCAAATTACTAATATCACAGAATTTAGGATGGATGGTATGCACGTTGGGACGCAGGCCTTGACTCATTCATCAACACAATGACTCGCTGCCACCTACTGGCGAAATAACCTTCGTAATTCAAGTATCCAATTGTTTCATTTTGTAACTCATTTCATATTTCTGTAGGCTATTCAAAATGTTTTTATTTAAAACATTAATCTCATTCCATAATGCATTTGCTGTGTTAATGCATATACTGCCGTCTGAGCAGCATTAATTGTGTAAATACATAGATTAAACTTAAGATGCAGCTTATGTGCCACAGTACAAAGATGGCTTTGGTTGGCACTGATTTAATTGGTAACACCTATAATGTCATATTTTTCAAATATTGACTAAATTCAGGAATTTAATATTAAAGGAGACAGACATTTTATAAAGTTAGAAAAATGCCCTTTTCTATAAAAATAGCATGTATTTTATACGTGTAACATCAGATAATGACAGTATCATATAAACTTTTCTATGAAAAAAAAAACTACCTCGAAATAATAATCAAAATGGTAAGATAGCATTACATTCACACTAAAATCGATACTGGTCTGCGCTTCACACTAATGTAAATGTCACGCAGCTTTGCCACACAGATTTTGATAACTGGACAGCTAAATAAAATGCACGGTGCGCCAAAGAAATAGACTAAAAGGGTAATTTGGCTGCAGATCTGAGGTACATACACACTTCTGCAATAAGCACCTAATATTTGCATTATAGAATCGCCACAGAAGTAAGCCCTGTCTAGCCACTGCTCCAGTATGGTTTGTGTCAAGCCATTTGTTAGTCTGGTTGTTTGACGAGAGGGAGATGAATGCAGGAATTACAATAAACGCTTTAACAGCAGAGGACTCTTATTATGTTGCACAAAACTGAAGATGACATGATGACGGCAACATTTGATCCTTGCTTGACCAATCAGTGGAAAGGGGCGTTTAATTCCCGCCCACACGTGGAAATCAAACACTCAAGCTGTTTATCCATTTTCTACCCATGAATGTAAAAACGGAAAATCAAGGCGATTTCTTGTTTTTTCGTTGTTTTGAAAAATTAAAATGGTGCCTTTTTCTCGTTTCTATTTTCAATATTATATCAAAAAACGAATGAACGCAACGTACACGGACCAGTGAGGAATCATTTTCATGTATGGGGAAACCCAGGGGGGAAACACCAGGGGGGTTTGGGCGTGTCTGTTTTGTTGGGCGTGTCATTTAGGACAGTCTGTTTCACAAAGTCACATTTTAATTACATCTGACACACAAACTTCCCGCGCAAGCGGTTCAACAGGCATTATGCAGCACTACTGACTAAGCTAAAGCTATGATGAAATCATTTTTGAATGTTTAATAGAGGGCTAGATTATCGTAGTTAATTGATTATTTTGCTGTATTGTCTGATGTTCAGTTTGTTAAACTTAAAATGATGCATCTGTTAAATGGGCCGTAATGAATGTATGTCAGGGAATCGGTCACAATAAGCTTGTTTCATTGTAAAACAGACACAACTGAGTATTTCTGGTGGTTGTGGTGGTGTACCGCCGCTCCCTATAAGCAGAGTAGGCTACGCAGTTTGCAAAGGGCATAATTTTTTTTTATTAAATTCGTTCTATATTAATATATACATAAATAAAAATATAAACATGAACAGATAGCTTATATATAATGATAAAAAATGAACGCAGTAGCTAAGCACATGTGACGCGCCCTTCCCGCGTCTGCGCTCACGCCCGCCCTCACTCATATTTGCGGCTGAATGCAAATTATCATAAATGATCGAAAACTATGCCCGGGAAAAGACATCAGCAGTCCAGGGCCCAGAAAGGAAAAAGGAAAAAAAAAAAAAGCCGAAGATGAAGCCCCTGCATCATTTTCATGTACGTTCATAATCATAGGCGGAGTTTGGGGGGGGGGGATCAGAGCCAATCGATTTTGTCAGATCTATGAATACAAAAATATTTTCACATTGTCTCATTTTATTTGCATTATCTTATTTTAATGAGTATGTTAAGGCTAAATTATTTGTAATTAATGTAAAAAAAAAAAAAAAAAAACTACTCTCACAACTCACGAATCTCAAAGTATCACGTGAGTGGACTCTCTTTTCGTTCTCTTCCCGCTTTCTGCAAAGATACGCTAAATGAACAAAATGGATATTCGTCGTTTTTTTAATTAACCCACAATAAAAAGCGTGGAGGTCTCTAACTTTGACACTTCTAATATTTATTCTACTGTCGCTGATACTGATACAGCAATCGAGGCCGTGAACACCTCCGTCCCTGGAACCTGCAGTACCAGTACCGCCACCGTGTCGGCAGAGACACCCGCTCAACCCGCCGCTGCATCTGGATGCGTCAACGACCTCGGGGAGAAAGCCACAGGGCCGAAACAGCCCATACTTCCTTTTTTCCCTAAGCACCAAATTGGAGATATTAATCGTGCCTTCTCACCCTTTTACTACAACAAGTTCCCATGGATTGAGTACTCCGTTTCACTGGATTCAGTTTTTTGTTTTTGCTGTCGCCACTTTTCTTCAAATATTGCAAGATGCACAGACGAACTATTTACAAAAGTGGGAGCTCGAAATTGGAAAAAGTTGTCGGAAAAGCTGACAAAACATGCTTCATCACAGGTACATTTATCAAGCATGGAAATGTGGGAGAGCTACAAACAGACTGCTACATAAGGGTCTGTGGCAGCACAGCTGTCACACAGCCATCAAAGCACAGTACAAAAAAACAGAGAGTATATGTGCAAATCTGTTGATATCATAAAACTGCTAGCCAAACTAGGCCTGCCTTTCCGCGGACACCGTGAAAATGCTGATGCAGAAACAAGGGGGAATTATTTGAGCTTATTCGATTTTTTCTCAAAATTCATCAGCGATTTAGGAGCGATTTATTTGCTTTGTTGACTGTTCCAATTCTCGTGATGCTGCAGGGATTGTTTCTGGTATTAAAGAAGGATTGCAGTCGTGTGGTTTGAAGGACATTCCCATAATTGCTCAGTCATACGATGGAGCCTCTGATCTCACGGCAATTCGTACTTATTTTACGAGGTGGCTAATTCGTACGAATTCGTACGACCTCACTCGTACCAATTCATACGTTTTTTGCTAAATCGTACGTATTTTACGAGTTGTGAAATCGTATGAATTTGTACGAATGACCTACACCTAACCCCGCCCCTAAACCTAACCGTCACTGGGGTTTAGACAAATTGTTCTAAATCGAATTCGTACGAATTAGCCACCTCGTAAAATAAGTACGAATTGCCGTGAGATTGCGTTGGTCAGGGCATTTGAGTGGAGTTCAGCAGCGAATCAGAGAGGAATTCTCCTTTGCTGTGTATGTGCATTGGGTCAGGGTATATTCTGGCAAACTGTTTACCAATCAAGTTTCGCAATCGGCAAAGCAAAGTGTGGCACACGCCACCTACCAACACACGATGGGTAACTCGCAAAGCACAATGTTCATTCGTGTTTTCCTAGCACGAGACCATAGAAAGGAATTTAAAGTACGAGGTTTGCGAATTAAGAGGCGGGGCAACAGTTAAACAATTTCAAAGTTAAAGTTCATGCAAAAAAAATATTAATAGACAAGTTTCAGTCAAATATTTATGGTTTATAGCAAAATCCAGTGTTAAAGAGTGCAAACAATCATATTTGGAACATTAGAATATATTAATATGCACGGTCACTTCCACGTATTCATTCCAGGGCTAAACACCCCGTGCTGCACCGTGAGCTATTAATCTTTACCTGGAGATGGAAATAATCATTTTCAGCTTTAAATAGTTTTCCTCCCGTTGTTATGTAACAAATGTGTATTTTCTCCGTTTCCAGTAAGGCTCAGATGACAGGACGATCATGTTTCAGAATTATAATGAAGTCAGAGAGTGGATATAGCAAGAAAAATGGGATTAGATCAGGAACCATACAGGGCTTGCAAAATTTCAAAATCCCTGGTAGCTCTTCGGGCAGGTACTATTCAGATTTTGGTAGCCCGAAAATTAAATTTAACTAGCCCAAATTAAAAAAGACCATAAATGTCAATCAAAAACATTTTCAATACACATCAACGAATATCAAGGAAAGAGTTTTATTGTACTATTTACAGGGTATCTGCAGAATTTTTAAAAATCAGTTTAAGGCAATTTATGATTGAGCTGCACAAGTAAAATGAACACAGTATGAGTGGGGTTGGACAATATCTATGGTAACATATTAAGCCATAAAATGACACGATTTACAATTCAGATACAGGTGTTACGTCCTAGGACGTATGAATTTGTTTCCCTGTGAATTTTCACAAAAACAAATCTTATAAAAAAGGTATTTCAGCCTTTAAATGAATTTTTATGAAAAGGGATGTCAAACATATGAATTATTATATTAATTTAAAACATAAATATTACTGTCTAAATTGTTTAGATTTTTAGAAGGCACATTAACTTTTCACATTTACAACTCTGTGTTTGCTGCATAAAAACATGGGTCGATTTAAACATAAGATAGGCTTTTTGGAAATTAAAATTCATTCTCTGCACAAGGTGGAGCTTTAAGAGCGGCTGCTGAAATAAAGCTGTCCGTTCCCCCGGTAACGGCTGTAAACAAAGCAGCACCAGGCTCATAAACACTGTTTTATCAGGCATTTTATAAGCAAGATTAAATGAAAATGCCAATGACACGTTTCTGAGGACAGTCGGTTCCCGTCAGAGATGCATTCACATAAAGACATCTGTGCAGTGTTTTGACTTTAAAATGTGCAGCGCTCATATTTATTCAATGACATAATTGTCTTTTGAAGTTTAATCCAGCCTTATCGTGATTCTTGCCTTTCCATCCCCAACTGTAAGACCTCTTGAAATTACAATTAAGACTTTTCTTATACCATTTAACGCATTTAAAACTTTTTAAGGCCTTAAAAACTCCCTGCCCTGTATTTAAGGTAGCCCGTCAGGCAGGGCAGTGATACATTTTGTGCTTCGTTTGTGCTGGTTTGTACCAGTAGTAGGCTATTTTTGTTTTTACTACTGTTTCTTTTAACAATACAGTTGAAGTAATAAGGTAAAATTCAAATGGTAAGCCAAATCACATGAAATAGTTGCAGTCACTTAATTGTTAGAAGCCCATTCGTTCAATTAGGCTTATTAAACGGGAAAAAAAACGACTTAGGCCTATTTCATTATGTATTTACAAAACCAAAACAAAAAAATAACAAATAAATAAAATAAAGACTTGATATACATGATATGATATGCGCACAAATAAAACATGCAATAGCATACTGGCCTATATTTTTGCGTTCATTCCTTTTTCCTTTTTTTAACCATGACTAAAAAAATGGAAAAGAAAAACGATTGTTGTATTTTTAAATGCCCTCCTGAAAACCACATTTGAAATTAGAAACTTACACACAAAATGCTGCCTGAAAAAGTAACATGTTGATTTTTGTTTTTTTTTGTTTATGACTTTTTGCACCTTTAGTAAACATTTGAAAAATGCACAAATTAATCTAGAATTTTTTTGATTTTAACAAGTTTTCTTTGGCCAAATTAGAAGTAGGCTAATGCTTCTCCTGCATGTTCAGTTTAGAACTATATTTCTGTGCTAGATCATTGATGGGAGCTGGGCTATTAATAGTAAATATGACCAAAACAGGGTATTATTATTTTTTTATATATGAATAATAAAATCGCTATATAGGCGCATTTCAAGTGTTTATGAGGAGTGTTGGAGTATTATTGCGCTAACTGTATGATATGGAGGCGCCCGTGCAATCTCTTGCACTTAAAATAGGTCTCTGTCATTTTTGGATGTGCTTTTTGTAGTCTCATGCAGTCTCCATGAATGGAGCGCAACAATGAACCAGCTCACAGACACAAGAAATAAATCTATAGAAATTTTGAAATGTCTACTATTAAACAAACCAATTCAAATAAAAAACAAATCTTCTCTAATTATGTGGTCCATATGAAAGGTGTATTTCTCTATTAAAGGCACATAATTAGCCTACTGTGGAGATGGCTATCAGCGTCGGCTTTTGACAACTTCATCTTTGCAGCCGACACTGACTGAGAAAGCACTAGTTTAGTAATAAATAATTACAATGTCTTCTTTTCCCCCGACGCATTCATAATCAATACTTTTGTGGCAGTGCTTTGGCAAGCTTTATGCGCACGCTTCAGCGTGGAATAGGCTACGCCTAAATTCCTATATATTAAAGGATGGTTTATTATATTAATCATTTAAATATAAACGTGCGACTAGACTAGGGAACATATATTTAAAAAAGTCAGTTTTATTAACGTCTACACCTACACCTACCCCAACCCTAAACCTACCCCTTACAGTAATGCAGATGCATTAAATATTGTTCAGAATGAGAAAAAGGACATGCTCATGCATGCGCAGTAAGCCCCGGTAGGAAAATCTGATGGGTAGGATAAAATGTCAGGACACCTGTACAAACCAGCACAAATGAAGCACAAACAAAGAAAATTATTTTGGGTGAATTTGGAGCATGTGCGGGGGGGGGGGGGGGGGGGGTGACGTCATCGCCTATAATTCAGTGTCTAATATTTTAAAAACCGAAGCAGCACAAACACAACTTTTACCTGCACAAACCAGCACAAACGATTGAGACTATTTTGGCGACGTTTTGCGTTGGGTGGGGGTGCCAACTTCACGGGACTGTAGGAATGTATGGTTCCTGATCTAATCCCATTTTTCTTGCTATATCCACTCTCTGACTTCATTATAATTCTGAAACATGATCGTCCTGTCATCTGATCCTTACTGGAAACGGAGAAAATACACATTTGTTACATAACAACGGGAGGAAAACTATTTAAAGCTGAAAATGATTATTTCCATCTCCAGGTAAAGATTAATAGCTCACGGTGCAGCACGGGGTGTTTAGCCCTGGAATGAATACGTGGAAGTGACCGTGCATATTAATATATTCTAATGTTCCAAATATGATTGTTTGCACTCTTTAACACTGGATTTTGCTATAAACCATAAATATTTGACTGAAACTTGTCTATTAATATTTTTTTTGCATGAACTTTAACTTTGAAATTGTTTAACTGTTGCCCCGCCTCTTAATTCGCAAACCTCGTACTTTAAATTCCTTTCTATGGTCTCGTGCTAGGAAAACACGAATGAACATTGTGCTTTGCGAGTTACCCATCGTGTGTTGGTAGGTGGCGTGTGCCACACTTTGCTTTGCCGATTGCGAAACTTGATTGGTAAACAGTTTGCCAGAATATACCCTGACCGCATTGCATGGCGCATAAGCTGAATCTCGTCCTCGTTGAATCGTGTACAGTGAACAGAGACATTAAAACGTCTCTAAATGTGATTGACAAACTGTACTCTATGTTTGCAGAGCCAAGCAACCATTTCAGGTTTTTGATGATGCAGAAGACACTGGCTCTTAAACCAAAGGAGATTGGTTGGGCATGCAAATACAGATGTGTTTATGCTGTCAAATCACAATATGATGCCATCATTCGCTGTTTGAAAGAGATGGAAGAAGAGGGAGAAAAGTGGTCTGTGGAGGCAAGTGGATTGTATCACCACATGACAAGTCTTCGCTTCATTACTTCCATAATTATTCTTGAGGAAGTTCTCAGAGTTGTACATGTAACGCACAAAAGACTGCAAGGTGCAAGTACAACCATGGCTGATGCAGCCTCAGCAGTAAAGAGCCTGAGAACACATCTCCAGCGTTGCAGAGAGGGGAGTTCATGGGAAGCAATGTGGATGCAGGTGAAAAGGTTTTGTGAGGATATTTCTGGTGCAGAGAGTTCCCCTCAAACTGGAGGAAAACGAAAAAGAACCTCACGAACACCTGCCGGGCTTTCGCAGTACTTAGTACCAAGCACACTTGGCCAGCGTGATGAAAATGAGACGCACTGCGAATCAGAATCACAGACGTTTAAATGTCAATTATATCTTCCCGTTTTA
This sequence comes from Aspiorhynchus laticeps, assembly GCA_023376895.1. NCBI lineage: Eukaryota > Metazoa > Chordata > Actinopteri > Cypriniformes > Cyprinidae > Aspiorhynchus > Aspiorhynchus laticeps. Next base: position 11,622,557 of record CM041794.1, read on the forward strand.
GACACTATGCTGGCTGAATTGGACAGGCGATTCTCAACTGATGCAATGGCCCTGAGCGTGGCCTGTGATGCCGTGTTCAGCTGTGACAAAAACGGCATCGGTCCTTTACTAAGCACGTATGCAAGCTTTAAGATACACCCTCAGCTTGTGACAGCTGAAATGGACCTTCTTAAATGTGCGATCCCTTCGCCGATCACCCTTGAAAAACTTACAAATGAAGTGCGGAAGGATCAATATCCAAACTTTTACCGACTCCTTCAGCTCGCACTCACACTGCCCGTTAGCTCTGCTGCATCAGAAAGAAGTTTCTCAGTGATGAGAAGAATCAGAAACTGGCTCCGATCTGCGATGTCTCAGGACAGATTTTCCGATCTTTCCATACTGCACATAGAAAACGATTTGACTGCAAATTTATCAGGAGAGAAGATCGTGGACATCTACGCAAATCGGAAAAAGAGGCGGATTCTTCTACATTAGGTAAGATATAGGCCTACGTTTTTATTCCACTCTTTGTATAGCCAACCAGTCGTTGTTGTAAATGTATTTTAAATGAAGAAGAAAATATATAGGCTATAAATATTTGAAAATGTAGAAAATATGCTATACGGTGTGTAAAAAATAAAATAAAAATCAGAGCTCATGGTCTACCGGTAGGTGCCCCCCCAGGCAAAAATGTGAAACTCCGCCTATGTTCATAATCCTGTGAAACTTTTTTGGCTGTTGACGTTAATAATGTCTAATAATTTCACCATCATCATCTGCCTTAATATTCTCTTTGAGTTTCCATGTTCTTGTAGCCATGGTAACCACAAATTAACCATGGTTTTGTTACTTCAAATAATAATTTGCAAATAAGTATTGAGATTTTTTTTTTGTGGTTATAAAAACAGACCTAAGCGAACAATAGCCTTTAAAATGACTTATAAAACATTATATAAAACAATGAGGCAATAATGATCGGTTAATTACTTATAATCATATTGCATAACTGATAAAATACATAAAGTAATACAAAATATACAATTTATGTACATTAGGCTACATATTATTACAAATGCCTGCAAAGGGAGCCAAAGGCTGGTAATGGCTGCTGTTACACAGGACGATCAAGTCTTTTAATATCGACCAAATATTTAATTAAAATATCCACTTAATCTTTTATTTTTGGCCACCTTTTTGCAATAGAAATGCTACAGCCTCTATAATTTCTTCAAGAAAAACATGTGAACATTACAACCCTTACAAAAATTAACCATGGTTTTATCGTAGTAAAGCTGCTTAATTTTATTTTGTGTGATTTCTGAATGCTTTGGACTATAAAATCGATCTGACAGCTGTATTAATAAAATCATAGCCATAGGTGGTAACTGTAATTTGTAAATAATTCAATTTAATTACAATTTATTTATTTACTTTTATATTTTATTAAAGGTCTATTTTGACCCCTATAGTTTTTTGTTTTTTTACTTCCATAATATTTTGTGGAGGGGGCACAACAATACAATTCTGCTTAGTGCACCATTTGGCCAGCAGCGGCCCGCATTTGTGGTAAAACTGCTGCCCTAAGACATGTTATTTCTGCCCTAAGACATGTTATTTCCTGGATGTCAGATTTTCGAATTTGATGCGATTTTGTTTTATTATACTCTGCCATCTGTATTTGCTAAGTAGGCTATCTTTTAGTAGGGTCATTCACTCAGAATGCATTTTTCATTCCACTGCGGTATTTTCCATTGTATTTCAAAGTAACTGCGCTACGGATGTGTTTGAATGTGAATGCTGCGCTCTCGTCTTTTATAGCAGCTTCTCCGCGCATAATACATCATTCTAAAACACTGCACTGAAGAAAAAACACCTTCCACTGACCTGTCTCGCGACCAAAACACTATCTGTGTGTAAACCCAGTATTGTAGTTGTAGTAGTAGCGCGGGCAGGCTTGTTCACGGTCCGACAAATACGTGAATGGGCCACATATGTTTTTATTTATTTATTTTTACTTTGCGCTACGTCATCGCCCCCTTTCGTTACCTCAGTCGCCCCCTCATCAGTGCTGCGCTGGCGCCGGCTCTGCAGACAGTGTAAAGTGGACTCCAGCACATCCAAAAGACTTTCAATGGGGTTAAGGTCAGGACTCAACGTTGCACCCAGCGTTGCCCCACATCGCAAAGAACAAAGTGATGCAGCTAAACGGTCCCCTGCGCCGCGCTGGTACGACTCGCAGCGCAGGGGATTCCCGCTATATCTCGGTTAGAGAGCTGAGCTTTAAACTCGGCTCCGTCTGAAACCGACCACGAGCTCCGGGACCCCTCTCACGGAGCTTTCGCCCCCCAAAGATCCAACTTTAACCGGCTACAACTCCAGACAGTGCCGTACGGGGCTGGCTGCCTTGGGACAGGGTCGATGAGACCTGCATTAAACATTTTTAAATGCATATTTATTAATTAGCATTTTTTATAACGTTATATGTTCTATGCGTATGTGTTATGCAAGATTAATCCAACTCTATGCAAGAAACGGTGTTTCATTTATCAACTCCTGCGTGAGAATACCCCGCCCCCTTCAGAAGAACTCAGGTTTGCTAGCGCAGCGCAGCGCAGATGGCGGGACTGGAGCTGACTGGGACGACTGTCGCGTTGGGATCTTTTCTGCTGTCTTTATAAAGAATACCTGAACAAGTTGATCGCAACTCCTAAGACTAATGATATGGAAACCAACATCAGAGGTGAGAAATATGGTTTCAATTTAAGCTGCGTTCGTAACCCGGCATCATGTTTATAAACACCGGCGCGTGTGCCGCTCATCAGTCTCGCATCACTGTTTAACCTGTCCTGTTTCCTACTTAAAGAGACAGTTTACACTGCTCCGACAGACGCAGACAGACGGTAACAGACACTTTGTCGAGTTTTGAGCTTTTTTCGCCGATTGAGAACGCCGAATTGGAATGTTGAGAAGTCACGTCGGCGTCGGTCGCTGTTGTCGGGATGTAAATTGGACTTAAAGACAGCTACGTTAATACTCGGGTAACGTTACAGTTATTATGCCACTGTAACTAGCTCGGTGTTGATGTGGATTTAAATGCAAAATAACAGTTTTCGATAGAAATGTATTGACATTAGCGAACAACCTGAGCAGGGCCGTCCCTGGCTGACGCGGGGCCCGGTGCGAGGTATGGAGAGGGGCCCCCCTTCGGTCCTTTTGCGATCCCGTTACGGGGGGACGGGGGGACGGGGGGGGGGTGTTGGATTCCGTTCGAAGCGGGGCGCGGGGCCCGGTGCGACCGCACCAGTTGCACCGCCCAAAGGACGGCCCTGAACCTGAGCTACCTGTAATCGGAAATACGAATTTATCTCCTGGTTTATTGGTCTAGTTTATAGTTTGGTCTGTCTTTAGAGATGTTTATAACAAAAAGTGGTCACCTGTGTAACGGAGGCCAGCTAGAAAGCGATGTGCGTAACCTCACAGTCACATATCTCTGGGTACACTAGCACCAGCACTGACGGACGCTAGAGGCACTGCGGTCTTTATCGTGCCTGCCTCATTCCAGACGTGAATTCCTCTAGTCTAGGGCAGGCAAGTAGGGTTGGCAGTGTTGCCAGATTGGAAACGTCCAAGTATTTTACCAGAAGCTCAAAATTATCATATTTGGGAGAAACTTATCGTACACGAGTCAAACGTATTTTGACTCGATCTGAAAATTACTACAATGGATTGTGGAATGGAATGGATCCGAGTCGCTGTCATAGGAAGCCTGCATGTTGCCAGATGTTGAGGAGGGCTTACAGTAGTCAATATTTGAAGTGGATCAAAACCTTTCATCAAAGATGTCCTAAAACCCAAATCTGTTCTTGTCTTAGGACAACTTTGATGAACGTTTTTTGATCCACTTCAAATGTTGACTAATAGATTTGATGCTGTCATGAACTGCAACATAGTGCTCCTTGGCTTAAAAGCAGGGCAACTTCTCACATTAAAACACTCTGATGTGCACAATCACAGAGTATAGAAGCCCTATTATTACAACGGCCATCATTTAAAGGGTCACATAATTCTGAAATTATCATACATTATGGGATTTTTTTTTCCATTATTGATTGTACATCGTACAGAGGTCAAAATTATCATACAAATATGATAATTATCATACATCTGGTAACACAGGGTTGGGTAACTTTGGTCCTGGAGGGCCACTGTCCTTCAGAATTTAGCTTCAATGCTAATCAAACAAGTTTTGTTGGCCAGTCCTGCGCTAGGGGTTCCACCTACATAGAAATATCTTGATTTTTCTTGTCGCAGGTGGGGTGTTTGAGTGTCTGTGGAGGTCTCTGAGAAGAGTCTGGAGACTCCTGTGCTGCCGCGAGTCTGACGAGTCTGGTGAGTATCTGAAAGATTGCCATGATATCGTTAAGCGGCACTTTATAATCATTTTAAGTTTTTAATAATATTATATAGCCTAATGCTGAATAGATCAGTAGTTAATGAGCATGCAAATAAAAATGTACATAAAAATCTAAGTACTCATCTGAATAGTACATTCATATTTAATGTGTAGTATAAAGTGTTACTTTTTCACCATGGATGACATGAGGGTGGGGGGGGGGGTGCAAGGGGCAGATGATAAACACTGTCAGAAAAAAAACTTGTGTGTGTAATGTTTTACCAGAAATAAAACTTTCAGTGGAAGAAACATCACCAGTATTCAGTGGCCAAAGCTCCGTCCGTCCGTGGTGAAGACCAAGTTGTTTTCTTCAGTGAGGTGAGACAAATTAACTACAGTATTAAACAGTACATTTGAAAACCTAAGCTCATGAAAAATAACACAATAAATACTCGCTACTTTGTGTGTGTTTTTTTTAAAGCAAGTTTGTGCATTGGATTTATGAGTTCAGCTACATTTTCCTTTCTTTTTCTATAGTAAAACGTGTATTGTGAGACCGCAGCATATTAACATTTTAATCAACAGTGAGTTCAAATCGTTTGTAGTTGTGTCATTGTCGTCTTTATTATTGAGAAAATAGTAATAAAAAAAGCTTTAATTTTTTCAACATTTTTTCAAGTACTTTTGTTGGCAAGATTAATATTATGCACTATTTAGTCTGTGCAAATTGTGTAGAAAATTATAAATGGCCTTCAAATGAACTATTAATAATGTAACTAAGACATACATGCTTATTGCTCATGAGGTCTCCACATCTTTCTTATAGATGATCATTATTGATGAATGGATGACCAGCCAAACAACGGAATTCTTGGACCAACATTTAAAGTATTTAAAAGACTGTCAAGATTGATCACTTCAATCGGTCTCCAAAGCAGAAGCACCGTTACTGAATAATGCTGACCGCACATGATGTGTAACTTCGTGCCTCATCTCTACTGCCCTAGTGCCTTTGTATTCTCAGGACACCAAACCCGTCCTCTTTGGAGCCGTTGGCTGGTCCTATGGATTCAGACCTCAGGAAATGTGACCACCTCTTTTGCTAACTACCAAAGACAGTGTACTCTTCTTTCATCAGGTCAAATAGGTCAAATAGTTGTAAGAGTACAAGTGCACAAAACAGACCTAATTTTGTTTAGGTCCATCTAAAGCCTTATTCGGACATTACTGGTTTTACATAGAGAGGTAAAGTAATTATTACCAGAGCTTCTCAGTGATTTTAGTCCCATCTGAATGCGTCATCTCAGTAATCATTATGGTCAATGTCAGTAGAAATTATGGCAACTTTTAGCTTCTGTTAAAAAGGTCCAGAAACCTCAGACCAGAGACCAAATGTAAACACACGTAAATATTACATCATTTCCTGGCATGAAACTTCTGATAGCTTTATGTAAGGGCCTAATGCCAACAGAATCCAATCAGAATTGAATTCATTTAATATATGGTTCGACCAGACCTAACTAACATTATAAGCAACATATTATAAATATTTTAAACTTGTAGTTCTCACAAGAAGCTCCCACTGCTGGTACTTTTACTGAGATTTCTTATCCCATATGAATTGGCCATTAATATTACAGACGTCTTGTGGTAAAATTACATCCATCTATTTTTAGTCGCAAATGCGAAAGAAATGCACGCACTTTGGAGCCTTGTTTACTCCATCTACTTTTGTAAAAGTAAAGTAATCCTTTCCACATAACGCTTAAGGCAGCATTACAGCACTGGCCGCTGAACTTAAAGGTAATGAAGTTCCTTACCAGTAAAGTGTCCTTAATTTTGACGATTGTTTATTTATTTATTTAAAGTTTTAATGGAACTGTTACATCTGGATTTAAGCATTTCAATCTCCTTTTTTAAAAGCACTTTCCAGACCCCTTTGGACCTACTATTTAAATCAAATGTCTTAAATAGTCATCAATAAGTTTTACATTTTTTCCCCTACCACTCAAATATCTTGCCTTGTGTTTTTGGAGATGCATTTATTTGTATTTTTTTACTTTCATGGTGGGATGTGTTATTTGTACCACTGCTGCTTGATCATGCTGTTGTACGTGAATCTCTTCAAAGGATAGTTCACCCAAAAATGAATATCGTCATTGTTTTTTGTGTGAAGCACCAAAGATGATGATTTAAAGAATGTTAGTAACCAGACTGTTTTGTTTATCATTGACCATTAAGGAAAAAAAGTTACACAGAAGACATTAAGTCATAAAGGTTTGGAACAACATGAGGGGGTGTAAAGTGACAGAATTTTGGGTGAACTGTCCCTTTAAGCAGAGGGTTGACAATCAGGGCATGACAGTTTTGTCAATGTTCAATCAGGATTGAACATGTGCAGATAAAATTAGGTGCATGCCATTATTATTGTATAGATGATGCACTGCTCTACTTTACTCTGAAACGCTGTGATATCTAAAATATCAAACAAGATTGGGTATGAATGGGTAAAGACTTCAATTCACTTAAATAAGACCAGAATGGTCTATTTTATCAAGAGGCAATGGTAAAACCAACGGTTTAGGGGCCCTTTTATAATATACGCATCTATATTAAAAACCTGTCCGGTTGGATTTTAAGGAAATCCCTAAATGCCTGAAATTTCTGAAAGTGTGAGATTTCTTTTGGGGTGTTGAAACAAACATTTTCTCACTGTTAACAGAGTATTTATAGTTGGTACGAGGGAAGTGCCTACACTGGAAGTTAGTGATGCTTTATTTATTATTACTTTTCTTAACTGGAGGCTTGTTTTAAGAGGACACTGGTTGTTTTCTTTGATTCAGCCCCAAAATGTGACAAGCACAATAATGCTGTTGTGAAACATAACTTCATAACAGGAATAGTGCTGACTGAAATCTGTCCTCTCACTTTGTCATCTGAAGCCTGTGCTAAACACAATCTCATCTGCAGCTAGACTGGTGCTTGCCCTGAAGCAGGATTTCTCAACTCTTCCCCTCGAGAGCCACTGATCAAACTCAACTGCCTGTAATTTTCTAGTAATCTTGAAGACCTTGATTAAGTAGTTCAGGTGCATTTGATGAGTTGAGAAACCCTGTCCTAGGCTGCATCCGAAAACTGAAAAATGCTGCCTGGTAGGAAGGCATCAAGGCACGTCCGAATCCAAAGTTAGCTTCACTTCCTGTCTCATGAGATGCCTTCATCTGATCGATTTTTGAAGGCAGCATAGATGTATCCTTCTCTACCTTTGATATCCCACAATCCTGTGCGTTCCATTCCTTGACGGTTGATCTAAAAAATAAAGATGGCGTCTGAAAGTTGCGTTTGGTGGTCAGTTTGTGTGTTAATGTATATTTCTGCATCTTTTTGCACTTTTGATGTTATTTCTAGCGAGAAATCAGTGTTGTAGTGATTAAATATTCATTTAGTTATCACCAAAACTCGTTCTATTTTGTTGTAGATCATTAAACTGTAACACCGCCTCAGAAGCCTGTTTTGTGAGGTGCCTTCGTGCAGAAACACTGCCTTTGAAGTCATTGCCTGACAGGGCAGCGAGGCAACAAGTCAGCTGCCTAAGATGCAGCCCTAAAGGTTCTTGACTGGGCAAACTGGCCTCATTGGTTCACCTGTCTCATTTTGAAATTCAAATTCAAATTTTTAGTTGTATATATTGTTAGAGCTTATCCTTTACTTGCACTTAAACTTAAACTCAATTGTGCCCTTTTTTTGCTTTGCTTTTTTGTGAATAAAAGGTTTTTATTGTCTCATGATGCATCATGTGGCTGTTATCGCACACAGCCTCAATATGTTACATGTTTTGCACTAATAAAGTTAAATGATCCAAATCCATTTTGCTGCATTTATGCATTTATTTGCAATTTGTGCAAATGCAAAAACTAGCTACATTGTTTCAATATTAAGAGATTAGAAGTAACAGGTGAGGTCAAGCTCACATACACCTTGCAGAATCTGCAAAATATTACATTTAACAAAATGAGAGACATGATCAAAAATATATATTTTTATTCCATACAAGCTATTTTACATAACAGAGGTTTACATGTAGTCCACAAGACAAAATAATTGTTACAAAAAATATCCCATTCAAAAGTTTACAAGCGCTTGATTGTACTTAAAATTGTTTTCACACTACAGCCCTTTGTGTTTGTGTTTCCTTCTTGAGCATCAGTGAATGTTTGCAGCTTTTAAAATAGTTGTGTATGAGTCACTGCTGGAAAGGGTTCAATATCCAGAGAATGCTGGAAAACAATGACTGCAGGACCTGGAGGATTTCACAGCAGGCAGTTGAACTGCTCAGGACAAACAATAAAACATAAACAGTCATGAATCATGCTGGTAATGACACAATATTAAAGGGATCATGAACTGAGAAATCAAAATTCCCTTGATCTTTTGACATATAAGAGGTCATTGTACTTTAAAAAACATCCTGAAAGTTTCAGAACTCAAAAGTTTCTTGTTAGTCTAAAAACAGTTTATATTGAAGCCAGTCTGCCAAAATGACAGCTTGAGGAATGTTCTACTCTATGTTGTAATAGTGTGGATAAGCACCCAGATAGCAAAATTTGTCTGGCCCACCTTTGGGCCACAACCTTGCTTAAGTTCTGACACAATTCTGGCTGGGTTCCCCGGCCCACACACTGAAAACGGACTCAAACTATTTCCTCTGGCTCAGATGCGGCCCAGGCCCTGTAAAATGACTCTTATTTACTGACATGCCCCAGATCTGGCCCGCATACTATAGAGTGACTTCTATTATTTTATGTGACCCAGGTCTGGCCCGCATACTATAGAGTGACTTCTATTATTTTATGTGACCCAGATCTGGCCCGCATACTATAGAGTGACTTCTATTATTTAATGTGGCCCAGATCTGGCCCGCATACTATAGAGTGACTTCTATTATTTTATGTGACCCAGGTCTGGCCCGCATACTATAGAGTGACTTCTATTATTTTATGTGACCCAGGTCTGGCCCACATACTATAGAGTGACTTCTATTATTTTTTGTGGTCCAGGTCTGGCCCGCATACTATAGAGTGACTTCTATTATTTTATGTGGCCCAGATCTGGCCCGCATACTATAGAGTGACTTCTATTATTTTATGTGACCCAGGTCTGGCCCGCATACTATAGAGTGACTTCTATTATTTTATGTGACCCAGGTCTGGCCCACATACTATAGAGTGACTTCTATTATTTTATGTGGCCCAGATCTGGCCCGCATACTATAGAGTGACTTCTATTATTTTATGTGGCCCAGATCTGGCCCGCATACTATAGAGTGACTTCTATTATTTTATGTGGCCCAGATCTGGCCCGCATACTATAGAGTGACTTCTATTATTTTATGCGGCCCAGATCTGGCCCAGACACTTTAAGGCAGATGTGGCTGAGACTCGGCTTGGTCCCCGGCCAAATGTGGCCCAGAAACTGCTAAATGTAATTCAGCAGTGAAACACAAATACATCCATTTAAAAAGATTAAAAAGGCTTTAATCATAAAATTACAGAATACTTTAATATAAATATATATTAACAATGAACAAATGCACTACAATATAAACATTAACACACTTTTTAATCCACAAAGTAACTAGTAAATTATATTTACTGTATATTATACTACTAATAAAGGAAACGCAGCAAACTCAACACTTCTTTTTCTTTATTCTTTTTTTTCCACCTCCAGGTTATGAGTGACACCTAGTGGCAGCATGTTAACATAACATAACATTTTAAGATAACACAACAAGATGCAATTTAGGTGCACATTTCCTCATGTATCCACGTTCATCAAGTTAAGATCTGTTTGCACCTGTTATATATCCAGTGAGAATTGAACTAGGGCTGTGACAGTGACAGATTTCTTACCACTGCAGTATGATACTTGTACCACTGATTGTTCATGCTATTCTACTTCCACCTCTTAAAGGTATAGTTCTCTCAAAAATGAAAATTCTGTCATTTACATTTTTGCATGAAACACACAATAACAAATGTTAGTAAGCAAACCATTTAGTTATACACTGACATCCACTGTACGCGCAAAAAAATAAATAAATTCATGTGACAGAATAAAGTCACAGAGGTTCAGAACAATATTATTGGGAGTAAAGTTATGGAATTATGGCTGAATCGTCCCTTGGCCTTGATGCAGAGGGTTGACACTCCTAAAGGTTTTTGACTGGTCTAGTGAAGTCCTGTGCTGGCCTCAATGGTTCACCAGTCCGGTTTAGAGTTCACCATATTTTTAGATTGATATATTGTTAATGCTTATCCTTTGTCTGCACTTAAGCTCAGTTGTCCCTTATTTTGCTGATGTTGTTTAGATTTTATAAAGAAAACTAACATAAGCACTGTTTAACTGGTTTTACATTATGTATGTAATCTTCTATGAAGTTGCCAAATATTTAAGGAAATATCAGTATATTAAACAGATCCAAGAGATGTATGTATGTATGTATGAAGTTGGCTGTATGGCATATAATATTGTCTCATAGCGCATCATGTTGCTGTTATCACGCAAGGCCTCATATATTTTGAACTAAAAAAAGTTAAATGATCCAAATCCATTTTGCTGCGTATAATTATTTATATTGCACTAGAGGGTGTGCAGTGCATAAATGAGGATTATGTCTTAAACATGCAAAATGGGAAGTTTTTACACGCTTGGTGCAGTTGGAACTCTTGTGTAATGCAGTAGTGTATATACATTTTAACAAAATGAGAGGGAACATAAACATACATGTTTTATTCAATGCATTAGTGTCTATACATTAACTAAATAAGAGGGAACCTACATTTTTTATTCCATGCTGTCCTCAATAAGCTATTTTACATAACAGATGTTTAGTCCACAAGACAAAATAATTCATGAATTTACATAAATTATCTTGTTCAAAAGCTTACATTTTGATTCTTAACTTGAAAATGTATTCACATCAGTTCTCAATGTATTGGGTCACTGCTGGATATAGAGTTCATATATCCAGTAGATTCTGCTAAACCAAAGACTGCAGGACCTCAGGACAACACAAAATGGATCATCAGACAGGCATTTTTATAAAATCAACTACTATTTTGTGAAGTATTAGCAAAAAAACGTAATGTGAAATAGGGCAGTGCTAAATTTAAAAAATAAATAAATGCAATTTGTATGATATCTCTTTTATATTTTGCTGATAGATTTTACAAGGTGAATGTAAACTTATGACTACAATGTTCTTTCAGTGATTACTTATTTTTGTATTACAATAAATGTTAAAAGATTTTCAAATATCCTTAATTTGATTGAATATATTTCAACATATCCCCCAACATAAGCTACAGTGCCCTCCACTAATATTGGCACCCTTGATAAATATGAGCAAAGGCGGCTGTGAAAATAAATCGGCATTGTTTATCCTTTTGATCTTTCACTCAAAAAATTCACAAAATTCCAACCTATCATTGAAGTAAAACAATTGAAAGTGGGGAGAAAATCTCATGATGAAATAAATGTTTTTCTCCAATGGATGTTGGCCACAATTATTGGCACCCCTAGAAATTCTTGTGAGTAAAATATCTCTGAAATATATTCCCATTCATATTTAAATTTTTTAGCACACCAGGGTAACTAGGAGCATGAAATTGTCCAGCCATGACTTCCTGTTCCACAGGATTATAAATATGAGGAACACAAAGACCAAATTCCCTTAATCATCCATCACAATGAGAAAAACCAAAGAATATATTTCTGATGTGCAGAAAAGATATTTGAGCTTCACAAATTAGTGAAGTGGCTTTAAGAAAAGAGCTAGAGCAGTGAAAATTACCATTTCCACCATCAGGGCAATAATTAAGCATTTCCAATCAACAGAAAATTTTATGAATCTGCCTGAAAGAGGACGTGTGTCTATATCGTCCTAATGCACGGTGAGGAGGAGAGTTTGAGTGGCTAAAGACTCTCCAAGGATCACAGCTGTAGAATTGCAGAATATAGTTGAGTCTCGGGGTCAGAAAACATTAGAAAAAAATGTCAAACAGTCCCTACATCACCAAATGTTGTTCGGGAGGGTTTCAAGAAAAATTCTCCTAGCTCATCCAAAAACAAACTCCAGCATATTCAGTTATCAGACATGACTGTAACTTCAAATGGGACTGGCTTCTATGATCAGATGAAACTAAAAAATGAGCTTTTTAGCAGCAAACACTCAAGATGGGTTTGGTGCACACAGGGATAAAAAAGTACCCCATGTGTACAATGAAATATACTGCTGTATTTTTTATGTTGTGGGCCTATTTTCTGCTGGAGGTCCTGAACATCTTGTTTAGACACATGGCATCATGGATTCTATTAAATACCAACATATAAAAAATCAATAAGTGACTGACCCTGTTAGAAATCTTATAATGGGCCATGTTTGGATCTTCCAACCGGACAATAATCCAAACACAAACCTCAAAAACAACACAAAAATGGGTCACTGAGCACAAAACCAAGCTTCTGCTGGCCATTCCAGTCCTCTGACCTGAACCCTACAGAAAATGAGTGAGGTGAACTGAAGAGAAGAAGCACCGTCATGGAGCTGTGAATCTGAAGGATCTGGAGAGATTCTGTATGAAGGAATGGTCTCTGATCTCTTATCAGGTGTTCTCCAAACTCTTCAGGCATTATAGGAGAAAACTCAGAGCTGTTACCCTGGGAAAAGGACATTGCAATAATTGGGTGCCAATAATTGTGGCCAACATGAACTAGAGAAAGTATTTCTTACACAATGAGATTTCCCCCCATATTCAATTGTTTTACTTCAATGATAGGTTGGAATTTTGTGAATTTTTGGAATGAAAGATCAAAAGGATAAACAATGCAGATTTATTTTCACAGCCGCCTTTGCTCATATTTATCAAGGGTGCCAATATTAGTGGAGGGCACTGTATATACAGTTTTGGATTACAACATCTCAGAGAGACATACAGCAGCCTGCAGATATAAACCACATTTTGTGACACATCTGCAAAATCAAAATCATTTTCACATTTAAGCATTGACGTGATTAAAATTTTAGCAATTTCAGCTCTTTCATGGATGCTGATTTTGTAAAGTTTGCAATTTAAATATGCCACACATTTTGAAAAGCAATTCATTGGCCTAATTCAGATCGTAAAACCCCACCCTTTTGCAAACTATGGATGTGTTGCCTATTTGTATTCACGTGCTGTTTTCCTACAGATTAAGGCGTTCATTTATGATTGTTTAACATTTATTCTAGACTTTAGATTTATTCTAGACAGATTTAGTTTATACTCATTTATACTCATCTGAATAATTAATTCTGTGCAATTACCTCTGCATGCTTTATTGCTTTTCATTCGATAGACATACTTTAGAGTGGTACTTTACCTCGAGGTGGCGCGAGATGCTGTTCCCGGACAAGAGTTTTTTTCCAGCTGTGCCGTCCGTCAGCGGGGAGGGTGGATACTACATGTTTTAAAAACGCGTGAAATGTCCTGAGTTAAGGGGACTCGACCAGTGGACGGCAGTGAATGAACGTGGGAGATTTTGGAGTCGTGTTTGGAGTCTTCGGCGGTTGACATAAACTGGTTTGTGACTGGATTGAGGTGATTTCTGGGGTAATGGATGAAGATGAAATGGAGTCAGATGACTGGAATTTAATAAGTAGTAGGAAAGGACAAGAAAAGAGAAAGAGTGGGCGAAATGAAGGGAGTAGGGTAGATAGCCAAACCAGTAAAAGGGGATTAAAAGGAAACAGTTCCGAAGAAGATAATAGGGTTGTCCGTAAAAAGATCGTAAGAGAGGAATATAAAAGTAATTCTTCAATTTGGAAAGGAAGATGAACATACTAATCTAAGTCCAATAGCATTGTCTAGAGAGCTGAAGAAAAAGTTAGGAGAAGTGGATACGGCTAAGATTTTGAGAAATGGAAGCTTAGTAATATGTAAAACAGAAGAGCAAAAAAACAAAGCACTAAAAATTGATAATGTTTGCAAGAAAAAGGTGAATGAAAGGAAGATGTTGGGTGAGATAACAGGCATTCCAATCGAAGAAGATCTAGAAAGACGCAAACAAAGTATTTCTGGAGGTGAAGTGAGTAAAATAAAAAGGTTGCAAAAAAACAATGAATAGGGAAAGGGTTGATGGTTTATCAATTCTTTTGGAGTTTCAGGATTCAGTGCTTCCAGGAAGGGTCAAAATTGGATATTTGAGCTTTGCAGTGAGGCCATATGTTCCTCCCCCACTCCGATGTTATAGATGTCAGAGATATGGACATATAGCAGCGGTGTGCAAAGGAAAACAAAGATGCCCCAAGTGTGGAGGTGATCATAGAATTGAAAATTGTGAAGAGAATGCACAAGACACGTGCTGTAACTGTGGGGGGCAACATAGGGTAACATACAGTGGATGTAATGTAAGAAAGAGAGCTGTGGAAATTGAACAACTGAAAGTGGTAAACAACATAAGTTATGCAGAGGCAGCGAAGAAGGTCCAAGAGCAAAGGAGAAGTGATGATACTGACAAAGATAAAGACATCTCGAGAAAAGAGGTTTGACACTGACAGTGACAGTGGATGGGTTGATTTTGTTCATTGCATATGTAATTAATTGCACTGACCAAGTCAGACACAAAACAGAGAAAATCAAAATAATTGTGAAGGGAGCTGAAAAGTTTTTGGGTATAAACAATATATCTTAGGAAAATATCAATAAAGGGTTGGAAGTTGATGGGAAGTTGGGAGGTGCAGGTGATAAGACAACCTGAATATTGTACAATGGAATGCAAGAAGCTTGTTAGCAAATGGTCAAGAGATTAAAGGTTTTATAAAAGAGCTTAAAAGAAACCAGAAATCATATGCATTCAGGAAACCTGGCTTAAAACCCTCTGGGGTCTGAGGTGATTTTGGGGCCCTTGAGATGTTTTGACATGCCCTGATATTTGTGCTTATTTCAGCTACTTATAACATACTAATGACCAATATGTATTTGTTTTTGTATTCAGCACAAACTTTGCTACAATATTATGTGACCAAGATGGATGTACATGTTTGTATTTTTTTAGAAAAAAAACATTATGCGTGGTTAGTAAGTTTTGGGGGGAAAATGTAGCTGAAATAAGGCCATAAAACCCACACTAAATAGTCCTGAATAAGACTTTAGAGTAATCAGTCTTGTCGGCTAGAATATTTACTTCACAATTAAGTGAGAATCATTCTGCTTACTCATTTACAGAAAACAATACATTGATTAAATTTTTTTAAGACATGTTTTGTGATTGAAAGCCTGTATGCGAGGGAGTGACAATGTCCTTGAATATTAAGTGATTCTCACCTGAGACTCAAAGGGCCCTCCCCTAAAGCTGCTAATGGCCCATCAGTGTGACTGACTTTGAGGCAGGTAAGAGAGAATGTGAGGAGACTGAACAAATGGTTTTTTTTTATTATTTGTATTTTATTTACAACACCGTATAATCAAAACATACATAATGAAGGTCAAAGACACATTGTGCACACTGATCTAACCACAGAGATGTGAACAGACTTTGAGTCATTCCTGCAACAGATTCTGTTCAACAAGTGACAAGTAAATCATGCCTGATATTTACGTGTGTTATTTGAGTGTTTCTGCTACTTTCCATGGATTCAAGAAGAAAAAAAACAATCAGTGGTCAAGGAGCTTGTTTTACCATATAATATCAGTGTAGTTGGACATCTGATGTTGGTACAGCACAAAAACAGTTTGAAGAGTCGTCAGGATTCATCCATCATCTGTGGTGCAGATATCTGATTCAATAAACATTTGTGAGCATGTTAATATCAGGAGCATCTTTTTATATATATGTTTTATAGACTCACGCATGCTTTGTACTATCGTAAACAAAAAAAATACCTTTTATATCTGAGAAACTAATTATTATAGTTTAGAAAAAACGAACTATGATTTTGTAGTCATATAGCCTAGTATGTATGGCTTTGTACTACAAAAGATGTACTTTGTACTATAAAAAAAGGATATTTTATATCTGAGAAACTAGTTATTATCGTTTAGCACGCTATTAAATCCATTTGTGAACATTAAACATTTTTCTAAACATTGTAGCATTCATCATGTTGTCGTTTGGGAACAAAATAAACGTGTTCAAGTTTGAGTCACAATAACACGTTAACTAATGCAAAAAAAGAAACATTACTTACTCATCAGATCGCTCTTCTCTTCTGGATGAACTCTTGCTCTTATTTTGAGGCAAATCCAGCTTTTATTCAGCGTGTCTTCTTCCAGAAACGAACAGTAATGTTAGCCGCGATGAATGATCTGGCTTTGTTTATGGGCGTCTCCTTGAGCACGCGGCTCACGCGTGATATTTACATCCCGGACAGCACACGTACGTCTGGCCGACGTCGGCCCAGTATGGAAACGTCGGCCTCACTACCTGAAACATCTAAAAATCTTCGGCCAGGCGTAGGCTGATATAATTCGGTCAGTGCTCTGTTTCTCAGCTCATCAACCGTCGGCCCTGAGTCTGTTCACGACCGCAGGCCGATGCCGCGCTTTTCTGTTTGCGCGAGCCCAGTTATTCGTCTCTTAGCAACCCACAGAGAGAAGAGACTCATCCCGGCGACATCTGGGGCTTTCAGGTAAGATTTCACTTCAGCTAAACTAGAAAAAAATACTACATTGTTAATTCTGACACTTAAAACGTACTAGTAAGGCACTCGGTGTGCTACAGCACAGGTGAAGAGACTGTGGCTCATTTCCAACTAACTTGTTTAGCTAACGGTCACGCTAGCGATTTTAAAAATTAATGTTACCACCTTAATGCGTTTCCAGCAATTTCTCTGAGGGGAAATGTAAAAGCGCATTATTAAAGATAAGTCCTAACTGCTTTTTCGCCGTGTTTTTCACTCTGTTACGTTACAGGCCGTCAGAAAGAATCCGTCTCAGTGAGCTATTGTTGCCGTTGCTTTTTGAACTCCAAATTGAGTTTTAAATTCATTATTGAATAATTATTGAAGGAGACTGTAAATTTATTCATGTAATGTTTGAATTATAGATGTTTGTTTGTGTGAATGCTGTCAAAGACTGTCTTAAAGAGACTTTGATGCTGTGTGTGCGTTGAGCTCCGCACGAGCGGGGAGTTTAGTTGCCATGGAAACGGGGCGTCAACACACTACTGGCGTGGCAAGCAGTAACGTTCATCTCGTCTCTCGCTGCGGTTTTCAGGTAAGTTTAGTCCCTAAAATCACACAAATATTACATAAAAACGTTCCTGACACGTTTCTAACTTGTTATTGACATGTTTCAATTAAATATTTATTTTATAGAAATGGTTTAGTGTCGTCGAAAAAGTCCGTTAGCATATTAGCAGTTTCCAAGTAGGCTAACTCCATAGATTGATCTCTTGTTTTTGAAACTCTGGGCTTTTAATCAAATATTCGTGTGTGTGTATATGGGTAGTTGACAAATAAAAATTGGACTGTGTCCTACGTGTGACAAAGCAAAAATGTAGATAAAAAAACAACAAATAACTTGAGAAAAATGTATCTTCGGTCGTTTCTCAATACCAAGTACGCAAAGTTCGGACTTCGCGAACTCCTGAGGACGAGAGGACACAAGTCCGGTGATTCTGCAAATGGAGCAGCAGCGTACTTTATAACGTCAGTCAGCTCGCCTGAGTTATCTACACTGTATTACAATACGACGAAATACGATATCAAACCTTTTTTTGTTTTCATGTAAACATATTAATAGCCGCAAAAATGTAGTTCAGGGAACGTACATGCATTACAGTGAAACAAAATATTATATCAAACAGCGTTGCCTCTTTTCTGTTTCATTTAAAATATTCATTGCCTCAAAAATGTGGTTCATGCAATGCGTACACGCATTACAATAAAACGAAATGATATCAAACACCACTGCCTTTTCATTTTCTTCAAAATATAAAACACAACCCTCTTTTCTTTTTCATTTTAAAAATATAAAACATTAATATGTTGTTTTGGTAATATGTGCACATATACTATGATTCACTGTAGCTATAATAAAATGAAATATGACAAGCACAACTCTGCCTTTTTTGTTAAATGTCAGTTTTAATGAACAATAATAGCCATTATAAAAGTAAAGTATAAGAGACTTATGTAGGAAATAAAGACAAAAGCAAACAAATCAGTCACGTTAAAGTAAGCGCTGTATTACGATTAATAAATAAATCATTTATGAAAAATAACTTTGTGCTCAACCAAAACAACATGACCTGGAATAAATAATAGATTCATGAGACCAAAGATTGCCTGTTAGATTTACCCAAAACGAATTTTACCTCATGTTTAACCACTACAGAGACATCAGAGATGTCAGAAGGACTAGCCGAGGTTATGCTCCTCTCTTCGGGATACATGAGCATTGAACGCCCGGTGATCGTCTGGAACTCACGTCTCTGAAATCGGCAAAACTAATTTTCAAATAGGCGCTATCTTTATAAGTAAACCGCAGATTTGAGTTTTAAACAACTATATTCTCGCCTGAAATACTCTTAGAACGGCATTTTATGACACAATAACAGTAATATTTTGAAATTTTGCGGTTTTCCCCTCTGCCATTAACGCTCGCTGATTGGTGCGAAATGCATTCTGGGATACCTGGCTGCCTCAAGTTCGCACAGATCACCTCTGAATGCATCCTTGATAAAAGGGGCGGAGCAAGGACACATCCGGGGATTTTAACTGTACTTGGCTAGATGTAAACTTTGAATTGGAACAGTACTTGGGCGACGACTGATGACGTTTCACAAGTCCACAAGAACACACGTACAGACAAGAACGCATATTGAGAAATGGCCTTCATTCTTAGAGTTACAAATAGCATGAGAGAGGTTTATCTTCAATGTTAGTTTATTTTTTTTTATTTTTTTTGCTGTCACACCATAGTACACATTGATACGTCAACTACCCATATGAGAGACTTTGATAGCTCTGTAAGGTTTTGCTGGTGATTTGTCAATATGTGATTGGAAAAGGCTAATTTACTGAATCGATAACGTCATTTACATGGAGAGTGTAATCGACTGAAAACAAGTTTTGATATTTCATGGTAAACAAATACGTATTAATAAAATTTGTTCTGTGATTTCAGGAGGACAGAAAGAAACTCTTAAGAACAGAAGGGAAGCTCCAAGATTTCAACATTTCTGAAGGGAGCTACTGACTTAAAGGTGTACTGAAGAAGATGAAATATAGATCATGAAATACATTTATATGCATTTTTCAGAATATATTTAGCCAATTTTAAGAAGGCCTTGACATCAAAACGTAAGTGACACTCAACCTAAAACTAAAAACATAGATTCTGTTATATTAAGATTATATTATTAGTAGTAGTAGAATTTGTTGTATATTTTGTATGTGTGTGTGTGTGTGTGTATATATATATATATATATATATATATATATATATATATATAATTTATTTATATATATATAATTTATTTATATATTTTAGGGATGGGTCACAATTTTCGATTAGTCGATTTATTTATAGAATATCGATTAGGTTGTGCGATTATATTTGTCTAAAAATTCCCCATGTTTCCGGTGCTGATGCGGTGGAGCAGAGGTAAGCGTTGCCAATAACGCACCTAAAAGCTGTCAAAGACAACAGAAGAACACACTCTCTCAGGCATACACTGTAGACTTGCAACTAAGAACAATGTCAAATAAGAGTTCTGTGCGGACCACAAATATCCCCGACTGGGTTAGAGGTGTGCTGAATCCGTACTGGGAAAGGCACAGAAAACAAATAACGTGTTCTATGGAGCCACTAAAAGGACATATGGTTAGCCGCATGCTAGCGATAGCCTGTTATATTACAGTACATGCAGTTTCACTTACCAGCAACAGAGCAGGATGATGGCGAATGATTTGCAGATCCTCCTGAGCACCACTGACAAACATCTAATCTTGTAAAATGTGTTGTGTACTGCCGCTCCATAGTATAAACATGTGATCGCAAATCTCCAAAGTGAAAGTAAAACGGCCGCGCGCACGCGCATTCAAAAGCATTTTCAATGCCCCGCATATTAATAACGGCTTACTGATGCCCGCAGTTAATATACAGTATAATTACTCAACGATATAATTGCGAGAGAAAGTATTGGAATTAGGGATGTCAATTTTCAATAATTTCCATAATCGATCGTCGTTTAAATTAACGATCAATTAATCGATTAATCGTTAACCATAACTACTGCAAAATGCATCTATTGCAGTGGCATATAGTCACCGGCATGACAGGATGTGCAAATGCCACTCAAAACGCCAGCTTCTTCACCCGAATGAAAAGGGTTTTTAGTCTAAATAAAAGGCTAGTGGCAGGATGGTAAAATGAATGGATGTGATTATGATCATTTGATAAAAGGAAGAGAGCGCGCTGTAGTTATGCACAGGATCATTTTGTGTGCTGTTTCATATCCTGTCACGGAGACCGCTGAATGCGCCTTTTTAAATGGTTTCATGGTGCTCGTTTTTTTATTTTTAAAACATCATAGCAATGTTTGCAATTGACATTATCGGGATTTAAAATAAAATGATCCCAAACGCAAGTATGGCGCGTGGGGCTGTGACGCGCGGTCAGTGATCCGCTTCCAGAACCACCGGCGTTGCTACAAACACACTGTTACCCATTTGAAACATTTTAATGTGAGTATTATGACACAAGTGAGGTACAAAGCTTTGTTAATAAGATAAATAATTGGTTAGCAGGCAAATGTTACATCGCGACCATGCTTTTTGATTCATGCTGTTCGAGCGCATACATTTAAATCAAGTCATATGCGGCTTTGTGTTCTGTTTTTCCGGATGGTCAGGAATTTAATATTATTTATTGTTTCTTTTCCCAAATCCTCACTGTCTCACCCTCTAGATTCGCAGGTTTATTTTATTGTTGTTCATTTTTAATCACTGTTTTCGCATCTATTACTGTGGTAAACGTGTTGGGGGAAATGAAAGATTTCATGGCCATGAATTAAGAATTCGTTACTATGACTTAAATTGTGCCCGCATTTAAGTTAAATCATGGGTTTTCTAGGGCAGGGGTTTTCAAACTGTGGGTCGCACAAAGCCACTTGGCGGCAGCTAAATGACACACACACACACAACACACACACAGTTCCTAGGGCTGGACGATATACAAAGATTAATTACGACTTGTGATATTGTTCAGTGCAATTTTCGAATCGCAAAGGCCGGGATTTAAAACATGCGTTGCGTGTTTTGAAGCGCGGACGCGCACGAGTTCTAATAACAGTGAGGGTCTCAGAGCGACGGTTCATTATTAAAATGCTCGGTCCGCATTATTAATGAGAAGAAACTCTCTCACTTCACTGTGCTGTGTTCTGCATGAGATTGCATACACCGGAAAATTCAAATGTTGCGAAAACTGTATCAGGTAGGCTGTTCATTAATTTCTATCGTCTGTTTGAACTCTGCACTTTATCTTTCCGAGAGATGTAAAGAGTTTGTTGTTTTCGTTCCTTCATATGCATTTAATCCATAAACTGTCCGTAAAAAGCATTTCACATGTACGGGTTGAGCGGGGCACACATGCGGGGTTAATTGTCACACCTATACAAACATTTCCACATGCATTTCCTTGCCATATCATCACTATATAGAGAAAAAAATTAAAAAATATTTTGAAGATATAGCTGAACATTTATTTAACCATTGCAAAAGTAAATTTCTGGCTGAAGTAAATTTGTCTTCTCGGTTTTTAGTGTTTATTTAAAATGAGACACATATGTTTATTATTTTTACAATTATTTCAAAATTATTTTAATCTCTAAACTGTTTGAGAATTCTGCTTCGCTTCTTATGCTTTGCTAAAATAAAATAATAAAGTGTTGGGTTGTGAGGGCACATTTTTTTTATAGCACTTGCAGCTGATTACAGTTCATAACCGCACCGGAGTGAGCGCGTTTCCAGGTTTTATGGACATATTTCTAGACTCATTAACGTCTGTAAATTAAGAAATGAAAACATAAATATTAGTAGTGAATGTTTACAGTGGTACTAGCCTATAAAATAAAATGGTTATTTTTCTTAAATACTTCATTTCTGCCATATTATGCTTTTAATTATGATTAAGCTTATAGTAATGTCAATTGTTTTTTTTATCTCAAATATTTTGGTATATAATCTTGAAATAGATTATACTTGTCTAGGTGGGTCGTGGAATGGAAAAATTTGGGAACAAATTAATGAAACATGGGCAGCTGCCACAAATTAATATGTCATAGGAACGAATTAACAAGTTGTATGAATGAATAGACTGTCCTGCTCGCGTGCGCAGCCCTGTCAAAGCGAAGTGCCCGATATGCAATAATTATCTAGGGAAATTATGATTGAACATGACTTATTACTACATTTCAATACAAAATAACTTTGTACTGTATCTCTTTTAATGTACTTTTAAAGTTTGTATCATATTAAAATAATTATTTTCTTGTAAGATCCAGCCCCTTCACCGTCACTCACAGCCGTTTGCACGTGTTTTGCGCATGAGCCGCACGCACCCCAAAATGAAACTGCTTAATCGACCATCGATAACTTTTATCGATTGCATCTCTTATCGACAATTAATCGATCGTCGATTAATCGTTGACATCCCTAATTGGAATATATTTTTTGAGCAGTTTAATACCTTATGATCAGTTGATTTAAGCTAATGGATGGACTGCTATGTTAATAAGTGCTGTCATTCTGTTACATTTATTATATTAATATGTTTCAGCATGCTACAATCATTATATGGCTTGAGTTAAGATAGCCTATCTTTACATACATTAAACAGTTTGTTATCATACAGATTAAAAGCGTGAATGGTCTCTCTCTCTGTTTATGGGTGTGTAACACTAGCCTAATAACGTGACGTGTGTGCATGCATACAGGGAAGGGGTGCTATTTTCGAATAATCAAATAATTCCCAGCGATTTTCGAATATTACTTTTGCTTGAAATGCCCATCCCTAATATATTTGTTATTATAATTGTTATATATTATTCTTTCTTTTATTTGCATTTTACTTCTGTTATAGCTTGTTTCCTTTTAATAAACCTGGAACTGCAAACTAAATATTGTTGGCTCTGTGACAGATGGCTTGTTTTGTTCCTAGATTCTTCAGTGGTGATGGCCGGCTGCACCCAGCAGAGTTGGAGTGAACCGACTGTCAGACAGTGGCGTACCGTGGGGTTTCAGTCAGTGCCTTCAGTAAGCAACTGTAAACTACATGTACACATCTTACACATCTCTGTTACAGCTAACACAGCCATATGCATAATGCACGTATTATGCCGCACACAGGCTCTCAACAACAATGACGGCTGATCAGCAATTTCAACAGTAGGCTAGATTAGGGTGGGTTAAATGCAGAGTAAATTTCCCTAAATCATGGTCAGTAAAAGTAATCCGCCAATACACAGGTCACTGTGCACATTCACGTCACTCTAAAATGACAATGCGCCCAAAGCGGCAAAACTGTACAAATGCTGGACATCCACACACCACACCACAGTATTATCAATGCACCATGTACACCTTAGAGGTCTTCTCGGGTCCTAAAATCCGTAATCGAATCGACCCGAATCACTTCTTACCCGAACCCGACGTGCATAAATAATTTTTTATAAAAGAGAAACCCGACCCGAGAGAGACCCGATGAAATTAGACCCTGAGTCTGACCCGACCGCATTTACATATTTATACCTAGGGCCCTATGATTTCCGCGATGCAGAAAACGTGGACGGAATCGTGGAATCTAGTCAAAAAAACAGAATTTACAGTTTAACGCGGAATGTCACTCCGGGTCTGGCGGTAGCACTTTTAGCTTAGCTTAGCATAGTTCATTGAATCGGATTCGAAAAGAGTTTCAATATTTTTCCTATTTAAAGCTTGACTCTTCTGTAGTTACATCGTGTACTAAGACCGACGGAAAATGAAAAGTTGCGATTTTCTAGGCTGATATGGCTAGGAACTATACTCTCATTCCGGCGTAATAATCAAAGAACTTTGCTGCCGTACCATGTGTGCAGCAGGTGCAGTGATATGACGCAGCGCCTGAAAGTAGTCCCCAGCTCAGTAGCCTATGATATAGCTGGGGACTACTTTCAGGCACTGCGTCATATCACTGCACCTGCTGCACAGATGGTACGGCAGCAAAGTTCCTTGATTATTATTGGCAGGTTTGAGTGCAGGAAAATATGTTTATTCTGCATTCAGCAAAATTAATTTTGTGATGAGCGATGGACCTTGTTGGGAAACCAAATACTACATCGCCGATCTGGAATCATTTCTTTTCATGTCACCCATCCGCGTTTGTACAAGTGTCTTCAAGTTCACGTAATCGCAAACGCCCGGCTGGTCAGGTTTGGTAAGGCTTTCTGCAAACTGGCCAAATACGAGCGAGACAGCGGTAAATGGAAGATGCCAACAAGAAATGTGGCAACATGCATTCCTATTCCACAGAGAGCATGTGCAGACGAGGAGTTAATGCGCCCGCTTGCTTGGTGGAGGAACAGTGAACCGTGTCTAAACCGGACGCCGCGTCGCAACACAACAGCTTTACATTAGTCTGTCTACACGGGACATTTGAACTTTGTGTCAGTATGTCATAAATAGGACGAGGCAGTTTACAGACTTCTTTTAGACATCTTCTTGAACAGCTTCGAGCTATGAATGAACATGACGAAACTGCACCGGCAGCATTTCGTTTTCTTTACAGCACATTAACAAAACACATGTTTTGCTTATTATGCTTATTCTTCATCATTGTTATTATAAAAATATGCAGTTAATAAGTTATCAGTCTAAAACTGGGCTCGTCATGGGGCGCGCGGTCCGTTTAATTTAATTTTAGCCTACTCCAAAAATATGAACTTACCTAAAAATACTTTTATCTTTAACGTGTTTGTTCATGTCCAACACAAACTACTTTTGATTTTCACCTTGACTGATTTTTAGACTGATAACTTCCACGCCGATGCGGCAAAACCTGTCACAGTAGGATGTGCGGTCCTAATAGCGATGTATGACTGCTGTATCTGAATACGAACTAGCTGTTTTAAATATTTGTATATTTAACATGTTAGTTTTTCAGTATGTTTGAAGGTATATTATTTCTGTTATTGGTACTTCCAGGCTCTCTCTCTCTCTCTCTCACGCACGCGCGGTTTAAAATCACCAAATAGTTATGAAATAGCTTATGACAAGTACAGAGAGTCTCTCTCTTGCCCCCACCCACCCATGCACGATAATATCGTGTATCGGCGATCTCACAGGCTGGCGATATGACGATATGAAAAATGACCATATCGCCCAACACTAATACAAATAGATGTATTTGGCACACAAAATGAGATGACAGACAGAGACTCTCTCTCACCATATAAGTAGCTACATGAAAATGTAACTGAATAACACATCTTGCACATTCTGCCTAACATCTCCTTTTGTAACTCATAAGGATAAGAAACAAAATAAAGGTAAAAGTGAAAAGACGCTTTGGATAAACTATTTTATTCACAACATAATGTCTTAAAATACCTTATAGGCACTGTTCCCTCTAAGCAGCTTCTATTTTGAATAAACACTGTTCTTTTCAACTTTTTATTTCTCAAAGAATCCTGAAAAATATCACAGGTCCCAAAAAATATTAACCAGCACAACTTTTTCCAACATTGATTATAAATCAGCATACAGTATTAGAATGATTTCTGAAGGATCATGTGACACTGAAAATTCAGCTTTGATTCGCAGGAATAAATTATATTTTAAAGTATATTAAAATAGAAAACTTTTATTTTAAATTGCAATAATATTTCACAGCATTATTTTGTGAAATAATATTCAGTATTTTTTATCAAATAGATACAACCTTGATGAGCCTAAGAAACTTCTTTAAAAAATGTACTGATCCCAAATTTTTAAACAGTAGTGTTTACAGTAGTACTGAAAAAATGTTTTCTCAAATAACCTAAAATGTACATAATTTATTTACATCAAGGGTCAAATCAAATCTAAATAGCACATTAAAGTTAAAAGTTACACAGTTTTTTGTGTGCGCGCTGTACAGGTCTGGCATAAAGAATGGTTTTTCTCAGGTGGCCAAAATGTCCGCCCACTAGAGAGAAGTTTTGCTCAGCAAGAAAAAAAAAATAGAGGGAACATTGCTTATAGGGTTATGATAACCAAGACAGTCCTGAGCCAGATCAAACTTTGATCTCTGTAAACCAAACTATCACTTTAATGAAATATTTTTTTTCCCACTAATAAAAATATTTTATCATTAGCTAGCTCCACACTGGAGAGCTGCTTTATAACAGAAAATCAATTTGTAATTCTAACTGAAAGCGACACTGACTCTGTTTTTTTATGTTTAATACCGTAAAGCTGCTTGAATTATATGGGATGATATTAGACTCAAAATGATTTATAGATGCACGCACAATTATCCATGGACTGCATAAATTTTATGCGTGTATCTTACTAACCACAAAAAAATGCCTTTCAATTTGAGTCTGTGGAATTCAGGATTAAATGATTGTGCAGCGATTTATACAAATACAGACATGTTTGTGAATAAAAATGTTATGTTCTGCATAGGGCTGTGACGATAACCGCATCACCGCTGTAATGAGATGCCGACCGCGGTGTTAAGGTCATCACCGTCATCACCGCACTTTCTTTGCAAGGTATTTGTAGGAGGAAGCTTGAGGTCTGCATTCCGCGGTACTCGACCAGATTTCTTGCTACGCGGGATTAAATTCCCAAATAAAACACGGTGGTCGGTAACTCTGGTGTAATTAGAACGGAAGTGGGCGGTCTAACAATATCCCATTCCCGACGTCCTTTCAGAACAGCATATCTGCACTTTACCTACTCTTATCGCTCACGCGCTGCACGCACGGACCAGTGCTTTCTGTGTCATGTATTTTATCTTCAGGGTCTGTTCACGCAGCATGTGCATAACGGCCCTCAGACAGAACAGGCAGGTTGTCGATGAGTGACAGAGCAGAATAAGGATGGCAAAGCAAAGTGTGGATGCGCTGTCCTTGAAGTACGTTCATCTTGGACTGGAAAATGGTCAGTTTATTGCTAAGAAACCCAAGTCTGACTCGGGACATTCTTCTCAGGGATGTTAAATTGTTCAGTTAAAAAGTGATTTCATTTCGCAATGTCTACAAGCATGGGCGGCGCTAGGGAGGGGCTAGCAGGTGCTCCAGCGCCCCCAAGAAAAACCAAAGCACCCCCATAGCACCCCCCATAAAAAAAAAACATTTGACTCATTATACATGCATAAATACTGCATTGCAATACAACGTGATTTGCAGTCACAAGTAATGTCAGCATTTTATTTTAAAAATGGATCGGTTCCTTGTGCCAAGTAGGCCTGCCCCCGACTAAAGATTTTTCTAGTCAACTAGTCGCACGTTTGTATTAAATTGATTAGTATAATAACCTACTAAACCATCCGTTAATAGCCTATAGGCATTTAGGAGTATTATTCCACGCTCAAACGCATGCATAAAGCTTGCCGCAAAGCACCGGCTAAAGTAATGATTATGAATGCATCGGGGAAAAAAGAAGACATTTTAATTATTATTATTTATTAGTGCTTTCTCAGACTCGCCATCTCCACAGTGGACGTGCCTTTAATAGAGAAATGCACCTATACGGACTACATAATCAGAGAGGATTTGTTTTTTTTTGTTTTTAAATTGGTTTTCAAGCTTTCTGCAGATTTATTTCTTATGTCTGTGAGCTGGTTCATTGTTGTGACGCGCTCCATTCACGGAGACTGCATGAGATGACAGAAAGCACATCCAAAAATTACGGGAGTATAAGCTCCTTCTGCAGAAAAAATAAATAAAAAAATGATTGTGTGCGCGGCCCCATGTCATACACTAAGAGCGATTAATACTCCCACATTCCTCATAAACATTTGAAATGCGCCTATATAGCGATTTTATTATTCATATAAAAAATAATAATAATAACAACAACCTGTTTTGGTCATATTTAGCCTACTATTAATTGCCTAGCTCCCCCTGTCATTGATCTAGCACCTCCTCAGCACCTGCGTTCAACATTCTCTGGCGCCGCCCCTGTCTACAAGCCAACGGTTTTGTTCATATTTTGCTTATAAATTTAAATGACAGATGTCGTTTTTTTTTGTCTCTGCGACACTTTTCCTCCTGTGTTGACAGCAAAATCTTAAACGAATTTTGTATTTTGACAAGACGAATAAAAATAACAAATAGGCTACAATAGGTCAACATTATTTTTTTCTTTGCAACACTTTTTTCTATTGTGTTGACAGCAAAATGTAAAACTAATTTGATTCTGGACAAGACGAATAAAATAAGTAGCCTACAATAAAATAATTTTAGTGCAGAAATTTTTATTTGTTATCTCTCTCTCTTTCAGTAGTGGAAATTTAAATGTGAGATTCTGGAAACGAGATATATATTTAGCGGGAACGGTCGGGTTAGGAAGAAAATGATTCTAAGTGGACAGCGGGTGACCAAAGAGTGAATATATAGCAGGAGAGGGTGGGTGCGAATGCAGAATATAAGCTTGCGGGAGTGGGACTAAAAAAATAGTTTCACTTAAGCGGCCCAGTAGTTGTACAACAGCCGAACACTTGTACAGACAGGCTAGTCTGATGTTCACTTTTTATGTTGCACTTTGAAAAACCCAAATCAGAAAAAAAGCCTCTTTTATGTTGCACTTTAGAAAGGTTGTTATTATAAATGTAGCCTAATTAATAGTTAAATAATATTAATGACATCCTAATTTGCTGTTACAAACGATGCGTTTCAACAAGTTGCGTTTGGAAGAGTGCGTTTATATCCACGGACTGTTACCCGAAAAACAATGTCTAAAGAAATAGGAATCGAAGTTTAGCACAACTCACCAGGGCTGCGTTTCCCAAAAGCATCGTAAGCTCAAGTTGATCATAAAAACGATCGCACAAATCATCTTAGATTTGCGGAGCGTATCCCAAAACCATCGTAGTTTAAGTAGTACTTGAAAATATTCGTAGATCTACGAGTGCTCTGGAGTAATCGTAAATCCCTAAATGCATCGTAAGAAGACAGAATTATGAGGTCACCTGCAGGACAATCGGC
Organism: Aspiorhynchus laticeps; assembly: GCA_023376895.1. Taxonomy (NCBI): domain Eukaryota; kingdom Metazoa; phylum Chordata; class Actinopteri; order Cypriniformes; family Cyprinidae; genus Aspiorhynchus; species Aspiorhynchus laticeps. Next base: position 11,652,150 of record CM041794.1, read on the forward strand.
AGATTACACCTTTAACTTTATTCAAGTTAGGGATGTCAACGATTAATCGACGATCGATTAATTGTCGATAAGAGACGTAATCGATAAAAGTTATCGATGGTCGATTAAGCAGTTTCATTTTGGGGTGCGTGCGGCTCATGCGCAAAACACGTGCAAACGGCTGTGAGTGACGGTGAAGGGGCTGGATCTTACAAGAAAATAATTATTTTAATATGATACAAACTTTAAAAGTACATTAAAAGAGATACAGTACAAAGTTATTTTGTATTGAAATGTAGTAATAAGTCATGTTCAATCATAATTTCCCTAGATAATTATTGCATATCGGGCACTTGGCTTTGACAGGGCTGCGCACGCGAGCAGGACAGGCTATTAATTCATACAACTTGTTAATTCGTTCCTATGACATATTAATTTGTGGCAGCTGTCCATGTTTCATTAATTTGTTCCCTAGAACAGGGGTTCCCAAACTTTTCCATTCCACGACCCACCTAGACAAGTATAATCTATTTCAAGACCCACCAAAATATTAGAGATAAAAAACAATTGACATTACTATAAGCTTAATCATAATTAAAAGCATAATATGGCAGAAATTAAGTATTTAAGAAAAATAACCATTTTATTTTATAGGCTAGCACCACTGTAAACATTCACTACTAATATTTACATTTTAATTTCTTAATTTACAGACGTTAATGAGTCTAGAAATATGTCCATAAAACCTGGAAACGCGCTCACTCCGGTGCGGTTATGAACTGTAATCCGCTGCGAGTGCTATAAAAACAAAAGTGCCCTCACAACCCAACACTTTATTTTATTTTAGCAAAGCATAAGAAGCGAAGCAGAATTCTCAAACAGTTTAGAGATTAAAATAATTTTGAAATAATTGTAAAAATAATAAACATATGCGTCTCATTTTAAATAAACACTAAAAACCGAGAAGACAAATTTACTTCAGCCAGAAATGTACTTTTGCAATGGTTAAATAAATGTTCAGCTATATCCTCAAAAGATTTTTTTTAATTTTTTTCTCTATATAGTGATGATATGGCAAGGAAATAATAGGACATTTTGTTATGCTAGCATGTGGAAATGTTTGTATAGTGTTACAATTAACCCCGCATTTGTGCCCCGCTCAACCCGTACATGTGAAATGCTTTTTACGGACAGTTTATGGATTAAATGCATATGAAGGAACGAAAACAACAAACTCTTTACATCTCTCGGAAAGATACAGTGCAGAGTTCAAACAGACGATAGAAATGAATGAACAGCCTACCTGATACAGTTTTCGCAACATTTGAATTTTCCAATGTATGCAATCTCATGCAGAACACAGCGCAGTGAAGTGAGAGAGTTTCTTCTCATTAATAATGCGGACCGAGCATTTTAATAATGAACCGTCGCTCTGAGACCCTCACTGTTATTACAACTCGTGCGCGTCCGCGCTTCAAACACGCAACGTATGTTTTAAATCCCGGCCTTTGCGATTCGAAAATCGCACTGAGCAATATTGCAATTCGTAATTAATCTTTGTATATCGTCCAGCCCTAGGAACTGTGTGTGTGTTGTGTGTGTGTGTGTGTCATTTAGCTGCCGCCAAGTGGCTTTGTGCGACCCACAGTTTGAAAACCCCTGCCCTAGAAAACCCATGATTTAACTTAAATACGGGAACAATTTAAGTCATAGTAACGAATTCTTAATTCATGGCCACGAAATCTTTCATTTCCCCCCACACGTTTACCACAGTAAGAGATGCGAAAACGGTGATTAAAAGTGAACAACAATAAAATAAACCTGCGAATCTAGAGGGTGAGACAGTGAGGATTTGGGAAAAGAAACAATAAATAATATTAAATTCGTGACCATCCGGAAAAACAGAACACAAAGCCGCATATGACTTGATTTAAATGTATGCGCTCGGCATGAATCAAAAAGCATGGTCGCGATGTAACATTTGCCTGCTAACCAATTATTTATCTAATTAACAAAGCTTTGTACCTCACTTGTGTCATAATACTCACATTAAAATGTTTCAAATGGGTAACAGTGTGTTTGTAGCAACGCCGGTGGTTCTGGAAGCGGATCACTGACCGCACGTCACAGCCCCATGCGCCATACTTGCGTTTGGGATCATTTTATTTTAAATCCCGATAATGTCAGTTGCAAACATTGCTATGATGTTTTAAAAATTAAAAAAACGAGCACCATGAAACCATTTAAAAAGGCGCATTCAGCGGTCTCCGTGACAGGATATGAAACAGCACATAAAGTATAATGATCCCGTGTGTAACTATGGCGCGCTCTCTTCCTTTGATCAAATAATCATAATCACATCTATTCATTTTACCGTCCTGCCACTAGCCTTTTATTTAGACTAAAAACCCTTTTCATTCGGGTGAGGAAGCTGGCGTTTTGAGTGGCATTTGCACATCCTGTCATGCCGGTGACTATGCCACTGCAATAGAGGCATTTTGCAGTAGTTATGGTTAACGATTAATCGATTAATTGATCGTTAATTTAAACGACGATCGATTATGTAAATTATTGAAAATTGACATCCCTAATTCAAGTGCAATGTGATTATAATTTAAGCTTTTGATTTTACTTTATTGTACACTTTATCACTAGTTTTTTGTTTGCTTGTTTTTTTTATTTTTATGAATTTATAAATGAAATAATTAAAAATGGCAGAAAACAAAAAATAGAAATACACATTTAAATTAAATGACTGAAAAAAAAAAGAATAAAATAAATAATGTAGGAAATACGCTAAAAAGACTGGGAAAAATAGGGATAATCGAAAAAAAAAAAAATCAGTCAATGACGAAAACCAGCCATGTATTGGACCCGGAAATAACGTCTCTACAGATATTATATTATATAGAATAATATTAATCTACAAATATATTAATGTACTATATATAATATATTATATAATATTATTAGGCTATAGTAGATTAATATTATACTTATCACTTATATAGTTATTATACTTACTTATATTATATTACTGTATACTCTAGTAATCTCTATTCTAATTCTATTTTATCTATCTGTCTTCTTTTTATAAAAAAATAAAAAAAACACACACACACACTTGACCCTCTATCAATTGCATATTTATTCTCTAACTGCTACCTTTTCTTGAAAAACTAACACTAGCTTTCTTTTTTCTATTCTGTCCACTTGTTTCTTATTAAAATAAAATAAAACCTTGCTACGTGCACTGCGTTAGGCTAACCGAGACTTGTCATTGCACTTGCTTCTATTGTCCTCATTTGTCGGATAAAAGCGTCTGCTAAATGTAAATGTAAATTATATTATATTATATTATATTATCTGAGCTGTCTGGAACGCAGCATTAGGTTCAATAAACGAGCGTGTACATACGAGCCATTCTATAAATTGACATTTCAGCACTTGATCAAAGGATAGCGACTCCTAAGTAGCACTTAAAGCAGTGCATTTTTGGGAAATGCACGTGAAACAATAACAAACTTCGTAAAATGACTCGTAGAAAACGCTCTTAAGCGCTAAGATCAATCGTTATCAGGAAACCTGGCCCAGAACTAAGCATGGGGCATGTTGAGCTCGGCTTGTAGTTTCTGCAGCTTGCTCAGGTTGTTATTCTTTTAATAATGTATTGTACAAAGAATGGGTTACAAACGATGATAAAGACTATTCCATAATTCCTATTAAACTCAAAGGATATCGAAAAAAAAACAGTTATAGAAATAAATATTATTTTGTTATTATTATTTATTGCAAAAAGGAATCCGTGCATTTGCGGATCAGGTGACGTGTGCATTTATCGATGTCTTGTTTGAGTCAATCTTGTTCGGTTCATTTGGATTTTGAGACTTCATTTTCGCAGCTTACAACATTGCATATAAAGTAAAACACTTCAAAAGTTTTTTTTAATTTTTTTAATTTTGGTGATTAGAGCTTACAGCTCATGAAAGTCAAAAATCAGTATCTCAAAATATTAGAATATTTCCATAGATCAATCAAAAAAAGGATTTGCAAAACAGAAAAGTTCAAGTTCTTTAAAGTATGTTCATTTATGCACTCAATACTTGGTCGGGGCTCCTTTAGCACAAACTCCAGCATCAGTGAGGTGTGGAATGTAAGCGATCAGCCTGTGGCACTGCTGAGGCACTATTGAGCCTTCAGCTCGTCTGGATTGTTGCATCGACTGTTTCTCATCTTTCTCTTGAAAATATCGCATTGATTCCATATGGGCTTCAGGTCAGGCATGTTGGTTGGCCAATCAAGCACAGTAACGTCATGGTCAGCAAAGCACTTGGAAGTGTTTTTGGCACTGTGGGCAGGTGATTAAAAGTCCTGCTGGAAAAGGAAATCAGCATCTCCATAAAGCTTGTCAGCAGATGAAAGCATAAAGTGCTCTAAAATCTCCTGGTAGACGGCTGCAGTGATTTGGACTTGATAAAACACAATGGACCAACACCAGCAGACGTCACGGCACCCCATATCATCAATGACTTTGTAAACTTCACACTGGACTTCAAGCTGTTTGGATTCTATGCCTCACCAGTCTTCCTCCAGACTCCAGACCTTGATTTCCAAATGAAAAGCAAAATTTACTTTTATCTGAAAAGAGGACTTTGGATCACTGAGCAGCAGTCCAGTTCTTTTTCTCCACAGCCCAGGTAAGATGCTTCTGACGTTGTCTCTGGTTCAGAAGTGGCTTGGTAGCCCTTTTCCTGAAGACGTCTGAGCGTGGTGACTCTTGATGCACTGACTCCAGCTTCAGTCCACTCCTTGTGAAGCTCTCCCAAGCGTTTGAATCGGCTTTGCTTGACAGTATTCTCAAGCTTACGGTCATCCCTGTTGCTTGTGCACATTTTCCTACCCATTTTTTGTGACCCTCTGTGACTAACCCTCTTTGTGGAGGGTGTCAATGATCGTCTTCTGGACCATTGCCAAGTCAGCAATGTTCCCCATTATTGTGGTTTCAAAGAACAAAAGATACCCAGAATTTATAGTGTATGGATGGTCATTTATTGAAATTCAAATGTAAATATTCTAATATTTTGAGATACTGATTTTTGACTTTCATGAGCTGTATGCTCTAATCATCAAAATAAAAAAAAACTTTTGAAGTGTTTTACTTTACATATAATGAATCTAAAATATATGAAAGTTTCACTTTTTGAAATAAGTTACTATTACTATATAGTAAGTAACTTTTTCACCATATTCTAATTTTCTGAGATACACCTGTATATTAACATATTCATCCACGCTGCTCAAGTTTGGATGCATTTTCTCGATTTTCTCTGAAGCGCTGTGTGTCTTCTCTTGAATTGCATCCAGGAGGGCTGAGCTACAGTCTTGCTTTACAGCGCCACACTGGTCAAACCGCAGTATTGCAGGCTCTTATATTAGGTCATATGAGATCAAACAACTACTCGACAACAAAAATATTTGTCGACAATTTGGAGATCACGTGACCCTTCGACTTCGATGCACGCGTAGTCTTTCGCTCTGCTGACTTAGTCAAATATTTTATAATCCTGTCAGTAAATTTCGAACCACTTTGCATCGGATCCATCTTGAGTACTTCAACAGTCAAAGGCGATCGGAAAAGAGAGATTGGGCAATCGCCAATAAAGAAAACATTCAAAGATTTCACCATCTCCAGAGAGGATATCGACGATGCTGTCGCTAAAGGTTTCAAGCTAGCATTTAAAGAGCAGCAAAGCACTTCTGATTCGGCTATGGCCTCGACAGTAAGAGATGCGGTGAATTCTGTGCTGATTCCAGCATTGCGTTAACTGCGCACGGACATACAAGTGGACATACAGGCGACCAACAATTCTGTTAAAACGAAGCAGACACATGACCGGGTTGATTCCGTTCAAGCAGCTGCACGTGAGGATAGGAGGACAGTCACGGACTTAAGAAATCAGCTGGAGCGACTCACCGAGAAGATGACGGATATGGAGGATAGGAGCAGAAGGAATAACGTACGACTGGTGGGGTTACCAGAGGGGGCGGAGGGTTCCAATGTGGCTGGTTTCCTCAGAGTTAATCTTTCCAAGTGGATCCCTTCCCTGAAAGGTCGTAACATTGAGATTGACCGGGCGCATCGCGTGTATGACGGAAGGAAAAACTCAGATCGGCCGCGTACTCTCATCTTCCGTGTGCTAAGATGGCATGACAGATCGGAGATTCTGAGAGGTGCTCGGCAGGCTTATCCGGTGAAATGCATGCAGGACAATGCCACGCTACTTTTTTTTTCCTGACTTTAGTCCAGCCACAGCCACCAAGAGAAAAAGCTTGGTTCCGGTTTTGAGGACGATGACGGCGCTTGGTCTCCAGCCCTTCCTCGCTTATCCGGTGGTAATTAAGCTATGGCACGGGGGTGAGCAGAGAAGTTTCGATTCTCTTCGGAAGGTGGAGGATTTTGTCAGCTCCCTATCACAGAAGAGGGCATTTGCTATGGCTCCACAATGCAGCGGGAAGGCGGCAGCCGCTTTCTCTTCGGCCCGGCGGGAGGGGCTTGATGGCCGGGATAGAGGAGATGCCACTGCCCGGAAGAAGATGGTGGCAGGAGGGATATGGATGCTTGCTAGATCTCTTTTTTTTTTCTTTCTTTCTTCTTTCCTCTCTCCTCCTGGGATATTGCTCATATTTATTCGATTCAATTGTCTCTTTGATGGTAAGACTACCCCCCGCTTTTTTTCTTTTTTTCTTCTTTTTTTTGTTTTTTTTGTTTTCTCCTTCTTTCTGGAGGGGACTAATGGAGAGTAGGTTTAATTACAATAATTTTTTGGTTATGTGAGCCTTTTGGGAGGCTCGTTTTGCGCTGACGTGGATCGGTCACGGATCATCACAAATTATTGTTGCTCAATCAGACCTATGTTCTCAGTAATGTGCGGCCTGAGCGGTTTATTGTTTATAGTTGTCTTTGTTTCAGTCTCTGTGTTATTTAAATTTTTTACAACAGCCATTCATACTTTTATTTACTTTATCTTATTTTTGGGAGGATTTTTCATCTAGGTGGTTTGATATCTAGAATGCACACCAGCGATTACATCTCATTTACAGAATGAGAGTGCTTTTGCTTTTCTTCATTTACTGAATACAATTTTGGGTTTATGAATATTCAATGCATGCTCTAAATATTTTGTCACTGAATGTGAATGGTTTGGATTCTGCCGTTGAACGAGCCCGTGTGTTGGAACATTTGCACCGTGGATCTATTTTCTGTGCCCTGATAGAAGAGACATACTTAATATGCGGGACTGGATTGCGCCATCTTCTGGTCGGCTATCTGTTTGTAACACTGCATTGGCAGTGTTTTTTCTTTAACATACATTATTATATAAAGGAATGACTTGTTTTGTTTTTTCTTTTTCCCTCCCTCTCTCTCTTCCTTTGGACTGGACTTTTAAGGTGTTGAGTATGTGTCTGTTGTTTTGTTTTGTTTTGTTTGTTTGTTTTGAGTGGATGTTATGTTGTGATGTTGTGTGTTAAAAAAAAAAAAAAATGTTGATCACAAAAAAAAAAAAAAATTGTCGACAATTTATTATTTTCGACGTTGTCGATAATGTCGACTAATCGTTGCAGCCCTACTAATCATAGGCAATTTGTGGACATTACACAAATGAAAATGATACCTAAAATAATCAATAAACATTATTCACACAATTTTATTTTTTTATAGAGCCAGCAGAGAAGGCCCTGCTTCTCCTGACGGCCCACCGCTGCTTTCAGACAACATCACCAAGATGCTATAAACCGCAGGACTAGTAACAAAAATCTCGCACATACACAACTGTTTCATAAGTTTGGGTTCGTATGATTTTTAAAAAATATATATTTTTGAAAGTCTTTTATGGCAACCACAGTTTAATGTATGAAATGAATACAATTTACTACAATTTAAAATAACTGTTTTCTATTTGAATACATTTAGAGAAGTAATTTATTCCTGTGATGGTAAAGCTGAAATTTCAGCATCATTACTCCAGTCTTCAGTGTCACATGATCCTTCAGAAATCATTCTAATATTCTGATTTGCTTCTGAAGAAATATTTCTGATTATTATCAGTGTTGAAAACAGCTGTGCTGCTTCATTTTTTCAGGATTCTTTGATGAGTAAAGTTTTAAAACAGTACAGTGTTTATTTGAAACAGAAATGTTTGCTCTAGCTTTTGATAATTGATAAGACATTGATAATAATCAGAAATGTTTCTTTAGCAGCAAATCAGCGTATCAGTTTGATTTCTGAAGGACCATGTGACACTGAAGACTGGAATAATAAAAATTAGCTTAGATCACAAAAATAAATTACATTTCACCATATATTCACAAAACAAACTGTTGTGTTAAATTGTAATATTTCACAATATTACTGTTTTTACTTCATTTTGATCAAATAAATGCAGCATTGGTGAGCAGAAGAGACTTTCAAAGACATATAAAAATCTTACTGACCCCAAACATTTAAGAGTAGTGTAAATTACAAATATGATCTTCCACCCACTTAAATGGTACTGTGGCATGTGTAGTCCATTTAAAATACATGTTTTAGCCAAGTATTCACACAACACATCTGATAACCTTGCACTCCAGTTATATGTGATGAAATAAATAATATTTTGTCTGAATAATATGAACAGCAGCTATGCTAAACTTTCTTCTTTTGATTTCCTGTTTCTATCTCAGGATGCCCATCCCAAAGTTACTAGAGATGAAGCCAGCTCCAGACTGCACCCAAACTCACTTGTGAAGACTTCAGATGACGCCAACGCTCACAAAGACTACAGATGACGCCAACACTAATGCCGAGTTCACACTGCACGATTTTCAAACTCGTCGGATCGCCGTTGTTTTCACACTGCATGACTATCTGGGGTATTATTCAGTCGCTGCTGTGTTCACATTGCACGATGGATCGGCGACAGGGGGTTTCACATTGCATGATTTCACAATAGGAAGAATCGCCAACAACTCTGTCTGATCCGCAAACTACGTTTCACAACAAAACACATGAGAAGTGATAAGGAAATAATGTGAGAAAACCCGCGTGCGTCAGACCGGAGTTCTCGAGCGAGACTGGAAGTATTAAAAAATATATAGTCTGCAAATTATCTGTGCGCTGATTTCCAGCTACAAAAAGAAAAGCAGATTATGCAGGAGGGAGATGCAGGGAACAGGGAAAGAGAGGTAAATAATAATTTTGCAGTAACTGTTATGCTGATGTCAAGCAAATGTTTGTGCTTGTTTCTGTATGATATAATTGTACATATATCTATTAAAATACTGATATTCTGGTCTATAACTCCCCCCCCGAACTTCCCTCTGCCCTGTATCTTTGTCTCTCATTGGCTGAAGGTCATCGCCGATGTAGTTTTCAGTCAGAACTCATTCACACAGCGTGATTGTGAATCGCCGACAGCTCCAGATATTTAGCATGCCAAATATTTCACGGACGTCGGCGACGCCTCGGCGATTCCCTCAGATCGCGTCTTTGATAATTCACACTGCGTGATTGTCACTCGCGGGAACGAGCACCGATTTGCCTCCGATTTCGGGCATTTGTCAGCGATTTATCAAAACCTGTTGGCGAGTGAAAAATCGTGCTAAAATCGTGCAGTGTGAACTGGGCATAACAAAGACTACATATGACGGCAACTGTACATGGACACACAAAACATTAGACACACTAGGGATGTCAACGATTAATCGACGATCGATTAATTGTCGATAAGAGACGTAATCGATAAAAGCGATCGATGGTCGATTAAGCAGTTTCATTTTGGGGTGCGTGCGGCTCATGCGCAAAACACGTGCAAACGGCTGTGAGTGATGGTGAAGGGGCTGGATCTTACAAGAAAATAATTATTTTAATATGATACAAACTTTAAAAGTACATTAAAAGAGATACAGTACAAAGTTATTTTGTATTGAAATGTAGTAATAAGTCATGTTCAATCATAATTTCCCTAGATAATTATTGCATATCGGGCACTTGGCTTTGACAGGGCTGCGCACGCGAGCAGGACAGGCTATTAATTCATACAACTTGTTAATTCGTTCCTATGACATATTAATTTGTGGCAGCTGTCCATGTTTCATTAATTTGTTCCCTAGAACAGGGGTTCCCAAACTTTTCCATTCCACGACCCACCTAGACAAGTATAATCTATTTCAAGACCCACCAAAATATTAGAGATAAAAAACTATTGACATTACTATAAGCTTAATCATAATTAAAAGCATAATATGGCAGAAATTAAGTATTTAAGAAAAATAACCATTTTATTTTATAGGCTAACATTCACTAATAATATTTACATTTTAATTTCTTAATTTACAGATGTCAATGAGTCTAGAAATATGTCCATAAAACCTGGAAACGCGCTCACTCCAGTGCGGTTATGAACTGTAATCCGCTGCGAGTGCTATAAAAAAAATGTGCCCTCACAACCCAACACTTTTTTATTTTATTTTAGTGAAGCAGAATTCTCAAACAGTTTAGAGATTAAAATAATTTTGAAATAATTGTAAAAATAATAAACATGCGTCTCATTTTAAATAAACACTAAAAACTGAGAAGACAAATTTACTTCAGCCAGAAATATAGGCTACTTTTGCAATGGTTAAATAAATGTTCAGCTATATCTTCAAAAGATTTTTTTACATTTTTTTCTCTATATAGTGATGATATGGCAAGGAAATAATAGGACATTTTGTAAATTTTGTTATGCTAGCATGTGGAAATGTTTGTATAGTGTTACAATTAACCCCGCATTTGTGCCCCGCTCAACCCGTACATGTGAAATGCTTTTTACGGACAGTTTATGGATTAAATGCATATGAAGGAACGAAAACAAAAAACTCTTTACATCTCTCGGAAAGATACAGTGCAGAGTTCAAACAGATGATAGAAATGAATGAACAGCCTACCTGATACAGTTTTCGCAACATTTGAATTTTCCGGTGTATGCAATCTCATGCAGAACACAGCGCAGTGAAGTGAGAGAGTTTCTTCTCATTAATAATGCGGACCGAGCATTTTAATAATGAACCGTCGCTCTGAGACCCTCACTGTTATTACAACTCGTGCGCGTCCGCGCTTCAAACACGCAACGTATGTTTTAAATCCCGGCCTTTGATATGGCACTGAGCAATATGGCAATTCGTAATTAATCTTTGTATATCGTCCAGCCCTAGGAACTGTGTGTGTGTCATTTAGCTGCCGCCAAGTGGCTTTGTGCGACCCACAGTTTGAAAACCCCTGCCCTAGAAAACCCATGATTTAACTTAAATACGGGAACAATTTAAGTCATAGTAACGAATTCTTAATTCATGGCCACGAAATCTTTGATTTCCCCCCACACATTTACCACAGTAAGAGATGCGAAAACAGTGATTAAAAGTGAACAACAATAAAATAAACCTGCGAATCTAGAGGGTGAGACAGTGAGGATTTGGGAAAAGAAACAATAAATAATATTAAATTCGTGATCATCCGGAAAAACAGAACACAAAGCCGCATATGACTTGATTTAAATGTATGCGCTCGGCATGAATAAAAAAAACATGGTCACGATGTAACATTTGCCTGCTAACCAATTATTTATCTTATTAACAAAGCTTTGTACCTCACTTGTGTCATAATACTCACATTAAAATGTTTCAAATGGGTAACAGTGTGTTTGTAGCAACGCCGGTGGTTCTGGAAGCGGATCACTGACTGCGTGTCACAGCCCCATGCGCCATACTTGTGTTTGGGATCATTTTATTTTAAATCCCGATAATGTCAATTGCAAACATTGCTATGATGTTTTAAAAATAAAAAAACGAGCACCATGAAAACATTTAAAAAGGCGCATTCAGCGGTCTCCGTGACAGGATATGAAACAGCACATAAAGTGATCCCGTGCCTAACTACGGCACGCTCTCTTCATTTGATCAAATGATCGTAATCACATCTATTCATTTTATCATCCTGCCACTAGCCTTTTATTTAGACTAAAACCCCTTTTCATTCGGGTGAGGAAGCTGTCGTTTTGAGTGGCATTTGCACATCCTGTCATGCCGGTGACTATGCCACTGCAATAGAGGCATTTTGCAGTAGTTATAGTTAACGATTAATCGATTAATTGATCGTTAATTTAAACGACGATCGATTATGGAAATTATTGAAAATTGACATCCCTAAGACACACAAAACAAATATTATCCTTATATTGCCTATAAGGGTAAGTTTGACTATTTTCAACCCGCTTTGTATCATTACAACGTCTCTAATATCTGTAAATGAACAATATTTACTCTTTCTCTGAGTTATGTGTACCTATATGTCCCCTTTTATTTGTAAGCAGTACTCTGCAGGATGACGCAAAATGAAATGATGAGTTTTGACAAAATGACACTTTTTGCAGCATCTAAATGAAAAAATGCTGGGTATCTCGGAGAAAGAATAAACATTGTTCTTTTACATGTTACCAACATTGTAACGATACAAAATGGACTGACATTTTTTTAACTTGCCCTTTAATGTTGAAGGATAATGTTTTACTGAACACAAAACTAGAGACTTGTTTAGTAAGATTTTATCTGACAATATTTTAGAATTTTTATCATGCAATTTAAAACATTTTAACGGCTTAATTATTGTTTGCCTGGTTTTTATTATGTGTTTATGTAATCTAACACATGACCTGTATTATGAACAACTGTCATATGGACATTATTTTGTTGCCAGAAGATGGTCTTCCCCAGTGAGTCTCAGTCACCTCTGGCTGATTAAAGGATGTTTTTAAATTGTAACCTTGAAACATGCATTTTCTGTAAACCTACTTAGAAACGATAAGTATTGTGAAAAGTGTTATACCTTTACAACATTTAACCATGGTTTTACTATAGTAAAACTGTAGCAAGCATGATTGTTTTTGTTTTTTTCATACCATGGTTTTGATGCCATATTCTACTATAGTAATATTGTAGTAACACTTCAGTAAAACTGTAGTAACCATGACTTAGTAACCATAGTTTTTGAAATCATGGTAAATGTTACTATGGTTTTACTGCAAATGCTGTAGTAACGGTTATTTTCGTAGTTACTATGGTTTTACTGCTACAGTCATAATTAAACCATGGTGATTGTAGTAAAACTATGGTAGATTTTGTTTTTACTATGGTTTTATTGCAAATGCTGAAGTAAAATCATGGTTAATTTTCAAAAGACTACAAATAATCATGAATTATCCACTTTTGATCAAAGCATATGGTAAATGTAAGTGTATTTGTACATGTAATATGAATTAAATGAAAATATCATTACATTTGCGACTGTTATTGAGAGTGGTGTGTATTGTTTTATTATTATAAACCAGCGGCGGTAGCCGCGGGTGGTCCGTAACGATGAGCAAAACGCCGGTGAACCGCGTCCACGCAGAGCAGCAGGTATTTACAGCTGCATCGTCCCAACGTCGGCCGGAGGGCACTTCCGATCAGAGGCCGATGTCGCGGCGACATATTGCCTATTAGCAAACGCTCCCTGAGCGACATCGTACCGATGGAATTTTGTACATTGGGTCGACGTCGGCCCGACGTATGTGTGCTGTTTGGGATATGAACGCGAGGGGGCGGGATCGCATTAGAAATAATGAGTTAGACGGGACAGACTGAACATCGTGTTGGTTTCATACGGATTACTTCATCACAGAATGTTTGTTTTCGATAAGACTTGCTTCATTTGAAAGTAGACACTTCCAGCTTTCTATAGATATAACTCCCATGTCCGTGTGTTGAGTTTTCGCTGAGTTACACTTCATTTTAGTGACGTTTTTCGAAGAGCAGCTCACGGAGATGGAGAAGACAAAGAGCGCATCCTGTTTGTTTTCTTTTTTTTTTTTTTAAAAAACCACAAAGTTTTGTTGTATTCGTGAGTGTACACAAAAAATAGACACTTCAAAGTTTCAATTGATGTATAACACTTATCTGTACGACCAAAATCGACAGAGTATTTTTAATGTCTTTTGCACTGGTCTTAAAAAAACCCGTCCCCTTAGGGTTAAACCAGTTTTAGATTTTAGTATTAAAGGATATGATAGTGTATGTAGAGATAGAGAGGAAGATATTTTGGGGAGGGTGTATAATATTTGTAAAACAAGGAATACAATACAAGGTTCTAGGGAAAGGAAAGAAGTTGGAATTCATAGTAATAGAAGTTTTTTGGAAAAAAAAAAGAGGAAATGTTAAAATTATTATAATCCATGCAAAAGACTGTCACTAGAGGTATTGGATGAACTGAGTGTACATTTTGAAGGGAAAATTATATGTTGTGGAGATTTTAACGCTCATAGCACGTTATGGGACAATTGCAATGATGGGAATGGAATAGTGATTGAAGAATTAATGGAGATTAAGGATTTAGTATGTTTAAATGATGGAAGGGGAGCAAGGATTAATGTAAGAACAGGAACAGAAGCAGCTATTGATCTTACACTTGTTTCAAATTCATTGGCGGATGCGTATGGGAGGTGTTTAGAGAAACGACTATAGGGAGTGATCATTATCCTATAGCAGTTGAAGTAAATTTAAATATAGAAGAATGTTATACAGGAGGAGTAGATAAATGTTTTTTTGAAAATGCAGATTGGTAAGCATTTAGGAGTATTAGCAAACAAGAAATGGGAAAAATTGAAGTTAAAGGAGGGGTTGATAATAAGGTTAATAATGATATTTGTAATGCAATATTGTTAGCAGCAAGTCAGACTATTCCAAAGAAGGGAGGTAAGAAAAAAAAGAAGATTGTACCATGGTGGACAAAAGAATGTGATAAAGCAATTAAATCTCGAAATAAAGCTTTTAAAATGTTAAAAAAGAATCATAGTTTTCAGAATTTTATTGAATATAAAAGGAAGCAAGCAAATGTAAGAAGAATCATTAAAAATATAAAAAAAGAATTTTGAGGAAGTTTTGTAACACAGTGGGAAGAGAAACAGAAATCGGTCAAGTATGGGGAATGATAAAAAGAATGAATGGGATAAAAAGAGAATTTGGGTATCCAATATTAAGGGATGGAGATACAACAGCTGTTAAAGATGAAGAAAAAGCAGAAATGCTGGCGAAATTTTTTGTTAAAATACATAAATCAGACAATATTAGTGAGGATGGAAAAAGAGGAAGGGAAAGGACATTGGAGAAGTATAAAGAGCTAATACAGAGTGAGGAATACTATAATGATCAAATAAATATAGCATTTACGAAGACAGAATTAAATCGATCTCTTAGAAAAAACAAGAAATCAGCTCCAGGTATGGATCAGATTTGTTATTTAATGATAAATCATCTAAGTGAAGTATCCAAGGAAGTTTTATTAAAAATGTAACATTTGGGAGGAAGGAAAATTACCACAAAGTTGGAAGGAGGCGGTTATAGTTCCAATACGTAAACCTGGGAAAGATTGTACAAATCCAGGAAATTATAGACCTATTGCTTTGACATCTAATATTGGTAAAATAATGGAAAAAATGGTGAATGAATCATGTGGAAAATAATATTTTTTTCTCCAAATATCAGAGTGGTTTTAGGAGAGGGAGAAATACAATGGATCCGGCTGTGTGTTTAGAACATGAAATAAGAAAAGCAATCATTTTTTATCAGGGAGAGCAATAAAAGTGAGAATAGGAAACAGTTATTCAGAAAAGTTTGTGATTGAAAATGGAACTCCACAAGGAAGTATAGTGAGCCCTTTATTGTTTTCTATAATGATAAATTATGTATTTGAAGATTTGGATAATGGGCTGGGGTTATCACTCTTTGCTGATGATGGGGAAATCTGGAAAAGGGGAAGGAATATTGGTTTTATTGTTAAAAAATTACAGGAGGCTATTGCAATAGTTGAAGAATGGTCATATAAATGGGGCTTTAAATTCTCAGTAAACAAAACAAAGATAATGTTTTTTACAAGGAAAAGAATTGGAAGTGAGGTAAAACTAAAATTAAATAATCAAGAACTGGAAAGAGTGAAACATTTTAAGTTTTTAGGGATATGGTTTGATGAAAGAGTTACATGGGTGGTGCATATTCAGAATATAGTGAATAAATGTAAGAAAATAATAAATACAATGAGGTGTTTAGTTGGTAGTGAATGGGGGGCAGATAGGATGGCATTAAAGGCCATGTATAGTGGATTCGTTAGATCCGTGTTAGATTATGGATGCGTGGTGTATGGATCAGCAGCAGAAACGTCTCTTAGGAAGTTAGATAATATACAGCATCAGGTGTTGAGATTATGTACAGGAGCCATCTCGAAATATTTCGAGATGGCAGCGCGTGCACACGCAGCGGTGTTTTCATGTTTTTTGTCTTGTTTTTTGTCTCGCAATGTTTTTGTACATATTCGTCTCGTCTACCTGTCTTTAAGCGCGCATACAGTCGTGAGTTTCTGCTCGATGTCGGCAGAACCACATTTTTAGAGTTAAACTCCGCGCACGCCGAAGAGCTGCGGGACCTCGGTTTGCTCCGGAGGCCTACACCATCACCGACCCCCACTACTGCATCTCGCCCACAGCGGAGGCGCTACAAGCGGCGTGAGAGGAAGCAGAAGAGGGGTAAGTGCGGAGGTATCCGAGCTAGGCTAGCGGCTAACCCACACAAGCCAGCTATCCCCACCATCGTACTGGCGAACGTACGCTCTTTGGACAATAAACTGGACTACATCCGACTACTTCGCTCTACTCAGAGGACTGTAAGAGACTGTTGTGTTTTTGTGTTTACGGAAACATGGCTTAACAACAGCGTTCCGGACTGCGCCATTCAGCTCGACCAGCTAACATGCTATCGAGCAGACAGAGCTCTCGTCGAGGGAGATAAGAGACGCGGCGGCAGGCTTTGTGTTTACATCAATGATGCATGGTGCCACGACGCTGTTGTGGGCTGCAAATCCTGCTCACCCCTGGTGGAGTTTATGATTATTAAGTGCCGGCCATTCTATCTACCGAGGGAATTTACAGCCATACTGCTCGTTGCTGTATACATCCCTCCCAGCTCCAACGACAACAACAGGAGTGAGGCACTGAATGATCTGTACCAGCACATCAGTGAGCAGCAGACAGCCCACCCAGATGCTTTTCTCATCTTGGCTGAGGATTTCAACCACGCAGACTTAAGGAGTGTGTTCCCAAAAATTCACCAACATATAGACTTTCCAACAAGGGGAAAAAATACCCTGGACTTTGTTTACACCACACAGAGAGGAGCTTACAAGGCCCTACCCCTCCCCCTCCCCCACCTCGGAGCCTCAGACCACATCACTGTCATGCTAATGCCTGCATACAGACCGCTCGTTAAAGCCATCAAACCGGTACACAAACAGATACAAGTGTGGCCTGAAGGGTCGTCAGAGGCACTTCAAGACTGTTTTGACACTACTGACTGGAATATGTTTAAGCAGGCTGCCACATACAACAACACTACAGACCTCCAAGTGTGCACAGAGACTGTCACTGCCTACATCACCAAGTGTATTGATGATGTAACGGTCACAAAGACTATCACTGTCCGGGCCAACCAGAAGCGGTGGCTGACAGGGGAGGTCTACAGACTTCTGAAGGCTCGGAACGCTACCTTTAGAGCTGGAGATGAGGAGGGCCTGAAGACAGCTAGGGCCAACCTATCCCGCGGCATCAGAGAGGCCAAGAGACAGTACTCCAGGAGGATAGCCCATCGTTTCAGCGACAGCAGAGACACTCGGAGCCTGTGGCAGGCGGTTCAGACCATTACGGACTACAAGCCCCCACCACAGACCTGTGACAGCACCATCCCCCTGCTGAACGAGCTGAATGCCTTCTTTGCTCGCTTTGAGGCACAAAACAGCACCACTGCACAGAAGAGTCCACCTCCTCCTGGCGACCAGGTGATGACGCTGTCCCCGGACAGCGTGAGGAGATCCCTCAGCAGGATCAATGCACGCAAAGCTCCGGGTCCTGACAACATTCCTGGGCGTGTACTGAGAGACTGTGCAGTGGAACTCACTGATGTCTTCACAGACATTTTCAACATCTCACTAAGCCAGGCTGTTGTCCCCACATGCTTCAAAGCTACCACCATCATTCCAGTCCCGAAGAAGTCATCTCCATCCTGCTTCAATGACTACCGTCCAGTAGCACTCACTCCTATTCTCATGAAGTGCTTTGAACGGCTAGTCATGCAACACATCAAATCTGTCCCCCACCCCCTCCCTGGACCCCTTCCAGTTTGCATATAGGTCCAGTCGCTCGACCGATGATGCCATCGCCACTGCCCTCCACCCATCCCTCACACATCTGGACAAAACGGACACGTATGTCAGATTGCTTTTCATAGACTTCAGTTCAGCATTCAACACAATCATCCCTCAACAGCTCATTCATAAACTGGTCCAGCTGGGGCTCAATACGTCGCTGTGCAACTGGCTGTTGGACTTTCTGACTGGGAGACCTCAGGCAGTACGGGTCGGCAGTAACACATCCAGCACCATCACACTGAACACAGGGGCCCCCCAAGGATGTGTGCTGAGCTCCCTCCTCTTCACTCTGCTGACCCACGACTGCACACCGTCACACAACTCCAACCTCTTCATTAAATTTGCGGATGACACGACTGTGGTGGGTCTCATCAGCAACAGATATGAGACAAACTACAGGAGCGAGGTGAGCCGCCTGGCCGGGTGGTGCAGTGACAACAATCTCTCTCTGAATGTGGAGAAGACGAAGGAGATTGTCGTTGACTTCAGGAGAGTGCACTCTCTGCATGCTCCTCTGACCATCAATGGTGCGACCGTGGAGAGAGTGAGCAGCACCAAGTTCCTGGGTGTACACATCACAGAGGACCTCTCCTGGACCAACAACACTGCAGCACTGGCCAAGAAAGCACAACAGCATCTCTACTTCCTCCGCAAACTCAGAAGAGCCAGAGCCCTGAACCCCATCATGTGCACCTTCTACAGAGGCACCATCGAGAGCATTCTGACTAGCTGCATAACTGTGTGGTATGGCGCCTGCAACGCGTCCTGCCGCAAGTCACTTCAACGGATAGTGAGAGCAGCTGAGAAGATCGTTGGTGTCTCTCTCCCCTCCCTCCAGGACATCTACAGCACCCGTCTCACCCGCAAAGCCCTCTGCATTGCAGGCGATCCCACCCACCCGACACACAGCTTCTTCAGTCTGCTACCATCAGGGAGGAGACTGCGGAGTCTCCAGGCGAGGAACAACAGACTGAAGGACAGCTTCATTCATCAGGCTGTCAGGAAGCTGAACTCCCTCCCGTCCTTGCCCCCCCTCCCCTCTCTTACCCCACGCACCACTGAACTCTGAACTGAACCCTGAACTCTGACTCTGACATGTCCTTATTTGTATATTTATAATAGTTGCATTTGTGTATGTATGTATATGTGTGTATGTATGTATATGTACAGTATATATATATATATATATATATATATATATATATATTTGATTTGTACTTATCTGTATTTTTGCGTTCTACTGTTATTGTTTAGTGTTATCTGTATGCACCAGGGAGTAAGAGAGTAACGCAATTTCAATTCTCTGTATGTGTGTACTGTACATGTGGCAGAATTGACAATAAAGCAGACTTTGACTTTGACTTTTGACTATAAAAACTACACCAATTACAGCACTACAGGTTAAAATGGGGGAAATGTCATTAGAAATTAGAAGGGTACAGTTGTCAGTGAATTATTGGGTTAATTTTCAAGGCCATCAAGAGCATCCAACACTAGATACTTTAAAGCCCTGTTGGGAAAAAGAGAGGAGGAAAATTAAAAGTTTTGGATGGACAGTGATACAGAAAGCAACAGAACTTAAAGTTAATCAGTTTAATGTTAGTCCAACTGTACCGCTACCCAGGGGCGCCGAAAGGGAGGGGGGGGGGGGGGGTTGAGTTAGGACTATTCTAAGGGCCCGACGATGGGAGGGGGCCCCGAGGGAGAAAAGTGATTTATACCGAGGGGATCGCTAGAGCCCTGCATTTCAGCCCGACCCTGACCGGGCTTAGATCTGGCCAATTTTCACGTCATAGTTCAGACGCGGGCCGGGCCTCGGGCCTGTTTTAGGCTTCTCCTATATGTTTATATTTTAGACATCCATCAATTAGTGATGAAAAAAATTGCCGCGCTGGTGGAAACAACACAAGACCGTGCTGTCGCGACTGTCAAGAGCGGCTCGACGGTGTTTAGTGTCCCGCAGCAGCAGAGAGCCGTCAGCGCAGCTGAAGAGTTCTGCTTCAAATACACGCAATAAAGCTTGCCGTAAACCCCAGCAAAAGTAATTACCATGAATGTGTCAGGGGGAAATAGTAAGGAGATATTTGAATTATTTACTAATAAACTAGTGTTTTCTGTGTCAGTGTTGCAAAGATGAAGAATCAGATGAAGATCCTGACTCCCCATCTCCTCATTAGACGCGCCTTTAGAGAGAAGTGCATCTTCACAGATTATAATGAAAGAGTTTTTGTTTTCGATTTGATTTATTTCGTTAAGTAGTAATTTAAAGCTTTCTATATATATATTTATCATGTCTGTGAGTCATGTATTCGCTGACTTTCGCTTCATTTTTGTGAAGTGCTCCTGTTCAAGACGAGACGGCACATCATTGTTTTCTTTATTTTATAAAATTATTTTATATATTCAGGGCTCTAGACTGGACCATTTTTTGAGTGTGCCAGTAAAAATTTGACCTGGTCGCACTTGTGCTAGTGCATGGTCTGCTCTGCTCCAAAGCGCGCGCTGCCAACCGCAGCACATTGTAGCAGGAGAAAGATTTCACTGATCAGGCGCAGCGCTTCAGTAGAGCCTGGTTTCACACCGCACGCATAAGCAGAGCAGAGGCAGTGCACTCTGCCTCAGCACGATTTGGTTTTCAAACTAAAGTAAAGGACCGCTTCTTAAACCAGAGAAGGTGAACATGTTGGTACTCTTGTAGAGAAAACACGCAAGTCCTGTCAGCAACTGACAGTTTAGTTTTACTTTTTGTTTTCGTTTTGAAAAGCTTGTTATCTTTACTTCATGTTATGGTATGGAGGCTTTCCTTATTTTTTTATATTATTATTATTTGATTCCTCAGTGTTTGCTAAACATTCTGTTATGTATTAGTCGGTATAATACAGCATGTGATGTGTCCTATGCCATACCTCGTCTTATTCGTTTTTGTTTATAAATGTTATGCTAGTTTGTCATTGTAACCTACTGTTTTATTGTTGTTGTGCTTTTTAATTAAGAATAACAATGAATCCATCTTTTGTTTTAGTCTTAAAAAGTGAAAGGTGTATAGATATAAGCAAAACAGACAATTATCTTTTCTTGTAAAGCTGACACCAAGATGGTGAAAGTGAAGCAAAAAGAGGAATTCCTGTCACAAAATATAAATCACAAATAATACTGATGAAAAAGAACGGGTTGAATGTTGAACACTTTCGTTACCATATAACTATAAACTATGATAAAACTTCACCAGCATGCACTGATTAATCAAATGTTGTATCAAAAAAAAAAAAAAAAAAAAATTTGCACCTGTCTGCCAGCTGGCCACTTGGTCGTTACTTTAAGAAAGAAAAACTTATTTAACTAACAAAAAAAAATGCTCCAAACGTTTTTCTAAATTAACTTTATAAAAAACCAAAACGAAATATTATCACTTTGCCATTACATACAAAAATGAACAATTTTAATAGCTGAAACAGTATAATCTGATTTGGGAGGAGGGGAAAAAAAGACGGGCTCGGGAACACAATCGCGATTTCTACCGAGGATATCCCTCGCAGTGGTGGACAAAGTACACAGATCAAGTACTTGAGTAAAAGTACAGATATGTATAATAAAATATTACTCCAGTAAAAGTACTGCTTTTTCAATTTTACTCGAGTGAAAGTACAAAAGTACTAGATTTTTTATGTACTTAAGTAAAAAAGTACTGATAGATAGATTTATTTTCCAATTTTATATAGACTACTTTATTTAATTTTATATTAGCACATATTTTTATAATCCTACTGCCCAAAATACCTGGGATTTTCCCAAAATAACCACTATATGGAGTCAAGATATATATTTTGTTGTAATGTTCACTGTGAAGCTTACACTGCGATATACCTGAGAGCAGGGCTGGACTGGTAATCGAGCATACCTGGCATTTTCCCGGTGGGCCGACGCACTGAAGGGGCCAACAGAATTTTTTATATTTTTGCCAAGGACCATCAGGCAGGGACAACGAGCAGTCAGTGGCCCATTGATTTGACTGCGTAAACCACCCAATCACAATGCGCTATAGACAGAGCGATTAAGTATTTTGCTCCGCCTAAATAAACACTTCTTCCATATCGGCTTTCCCCACGTTTCACAGCAGCTTTATAAAAACAGGCTTGCTCTGCGGTGAGTGATGCGGGCCAAAGAGCCAGGCAGGAGGGGAGAGGAGAGCAGTTGAATCGGTAAAGTGCTTAATAAGGGACTCGGAACGGAGGCAGGCATCTAGTGTGTGCGCGCGCGCGCCATGAGTGCAGAATACCCTTTTTAATATATATATATATATTTTATTTAACACTTTTTAATAAACCGCAAATTCGTCCCCCGCGATTTTTTTGCCAAGTCAAGTCAAGTGTGTTCATAGAGGTTTCCATGGGCCAATGCGAATTAATCTAGATTTAAATTCGAAAAGACACGATATTGTCGGACCTGACATTTTATTCTTATCCAAAACAACTTGATGCAATGATACATATCTACACTACAGTCAAGAGTTCTTGAACAGTAAGACTGAGATTTTTTTTTAAAGAATTCTCTTCTGCTCACTAAGCCTGCATTTATTTGATCCAAAATACAGTAAAAGCAGTAATATTGTGAAATATTTTTACTATTTAAAATAACTGCTTTCTATTTGAATATATTTTCAAATGTAATTTATTTCTGTGATTCAAAGCTGAATTTTCGGCATCATTACTCCAGTCTTCAGGGTCACATGATCCTCCAGAAATCATTCTAATATGCTGATTTGCTGCTCAAGAAACATTTATTATTATTATTATTATTATTATCAATATTTAAAACAGTCAAGTAATTATTTTTTTTTCTGTATTCTTTGATGAATAGAAAGATCCAAAGATCAGCGTTTATCTGAAATAAAAAAGCTTTTGTAACATTATACTCTATAGCCTACCATTCAAAAGATTGGAGTCAGTATAATTTTTGTTTTGTTTTTTGGGAAAGAAATGATAGAAATTAATACTTTTATTTAGCAAGGATGCTTTAAATTGATCAAAAATGATAATAAAGACATTTATAATGTTACAAAATATTTCTATTTCAGATAAATGCTGTTCTTCTGAACTTTCTATTCATCAAAGAAACCTGAAATAAAATCTACTCAGCTGTTTTCATAATAATAATAATAAATGTATTTTGAGCAGCAAATCAGAATATTTGAATGATTTCTGAACATCATGTGACTGGAGTAATGATGCTGAAAATTCAGCTTTGATCACAGGAATAAATTACATTTTAAAATATATTTTAAATATTAAAAACATTTCACAATATTACTGTTTTTGCTGTATTTTGGATCAAACAAATTCAGGCTTGGAGAACAGAATAGACTTTTTTAAAATAATAATTAAAAAATCTTACTGTTCAAAAACTTTTGAATGGTAGTGTATATCATATATATTATATGGTGGTGGTGGGCCGCCTGGACCAAAAAATGCCAGGGCCGATTTTTTGTCCCAGTCCAGCCCTGCCTGAGAGAAAACAGATTTGATCATCTAATTTTCACCAGTAAGAAAAAGTGTTTTAAAACTTGTTTTGCAGAATGTCACAGTTATACTGTATATGACATGAGAATTTGGCCTGAAGTTAGGAAGAACATTTTAAGGAAAATATAATTATATTTTCATAATGCTTTTTTTTCTTCTCAAACCTTGTCTGTGGTGTAAAAACACCCCTGGCCAAATGCCCCCTGAGGGCATCACTTCCCACTTTGATAATTACTGTTGTTATGTTCTGAACATCACATCCTTTCTTTTTACTATTTCTTTGGAATCTATCTAGGTGACTGAATAAAAATATTTGGACTTTATATCTAAAAATTTCCTCAACTTAGCACCAGCAAGCTTGTTAGCTAGACAGTTAGCATCAGGTAACAATATTTACTTATTTTTAGTATGGTTATGAATAAACATTCACATCTGTCTACTGGGCTAGATGATCTAAACAATATAAATTATACTGTTGGTAAACAATATAAAAACAGACATCACATAGGGCTAAATGCGTAGCATTTTAATAAAACTGCTAACGTTACAGCAGCGGGGAATATGAACGTGCATGAGTTATTTTATTCAATCTGTGTTATTTTAATGTTTCGTTTTTTGACCTAAAACATAGAGTCACTGCCATTGATCTGTCTGCATTCAAGCATTTCAGAGGGCTTAAATAGATCACCCTTTACAGCAGATTTAGTTCACAAACAACTGACAGTTTTGAGCTAAATATGATTTTCAGTTACAATAATTAATCCTAAAATTCGACATTAGTAACTTACTTTTCGCAGCATCAGTTGCGCACGCGCGCCCGGTTCTTTACTCGTGAGTTCAGTTCACTGAAGACTCGCTCTAAACGGTTCATTTGAATCAGTGAGTTCAGTTCACTGAAGACTCGCTCTAAACGGTTCATTTGAATCAGTGAGTTCAGTTCACTGAAGACTCGCTCTAAACGGTTCATTTGAATCAGTGAGTTCAGTTCACTGAAGACTTGCTCTAAACGGTTCATTTGAATCAGTGAGTTTTCGACTCAAGAACAGCTGCAATCGGATCATTCCAATTCGTGAATGAATCGTTTGTTGTGATTTGCGAACCGATTTAACAGCTTCATTGAAAAGAATCAGTTTGTTCATGAATAAACCACCGCTTCTGCGTCTCGGAGCACGTGATGTATAATAAGGAGTAACGATATGTTTTATGAAATGTAGTGAAGTAAAAAGTATGATCTTATGCTTTAGAATGTAGTGAAGTAAAAGTTACTCAAAATAAAACTACCCCAGTAAAGTACAGATACTTGAAAAATTTACTTAAGTACAGTAACGAATTACTTTTACTTCGTTACTGACCACCACTGATCCCTCGGTATCCCCAGCCCCCCCCCCCCAAGGAAGGCAGGAGGGCCCGAGTGAATATGCTGTCCAAGGGGCCCAGAATCCGTAGCGGCGCCCCTGCATGGGGTAAATGTATTTATGTGTAACAGCTCAAGCTAATTACTGTAAGTCTTTTTTCAGAGTTTCAAAAAGCTTAATTGTGTTTTACACAATTTTGATTTTTTTTTTAATGAAATCCTGTAACTCAAAAATATTACATATTATAGTGACATTATCATTTTTAATATGCCACTAAACTGTTACGGATGTTACTGTTAGATGTCTCTGGTGGGTTAAAAATCATTGGTGTTTTAATCTGTGCGTTATGAAATTTACATGGGGCTAATATGTGTCAGAGAATGACTCATCAGTTTATTATCACTACAGCAGTCTGACAAAAACAACAAAACCATGTATTGACTAAATGTGGTTTACAAACTGTATTACTCTGAATGTGTTGATGCAAAATATGCACTAATTTGCATAAGCAAATCTGATAGATTACATTTGCATGTCCTCTAGTACTAAATTTAAGTAATATACATATTAACTGTTATGCAAAAAACAAAGCAGAAATGCTATCCATCTGTCATCAGACAAGACAATACAGTGACACTTTACTAATAACCACATGAGACTGATGCTGTGATAATCACTGATCTATAATAGTAATATAATATAACACAATATAATACAATTATAGTGACATAAATAGCCATTTTGTCACTTGAGGTGTTGTAGGGTGGTTTCTGACGCGTGAGATCCAAACATGTAAAATCATCCTCCAAATACTACTGCTTTATCAGATTTATTCATCACACAGCTCGTACAGGTCATCTTAACTCACAGTTCCTCTGCACAATGCACATAAAATCCCATCGGATGCCTTCACATATTTACCTCCAGACACGGTCAAAAAATGTTGTGCTTCCCTCTAATTACACACCTGACTTTCTTACTCTTTACCTACCTATATACTCAATAAGGCCCACACTCCACCCAGTGGTCAAAAACAGAATTACAGGAGACATAATGGCTCTTACACCCCGGCCCCTAATTGTACATGGCAGGTAGACATTACAATTCAATACAATATTAATACAAAGAGCCATTAAAGCCCAAAGCAACACTGTAAACTTTGCATTAATCAGTCCTCTGTAGGTTAGAAATGAAAGTATTTGCAATTAGTCCATTACGTTTCCATGCTGTCATACAACAGACAAAGCTTTGTCACAGGTCTCTCGAGTACACTGGTTTTAGTTTGTACTCGCACAGAACGTACAAGTCCATTTTTATCTGGAAAGACTTCCAGAACTCGTCCCATCAACCAAGATCCACGTGGAGCTGTTGAATCCACAATGACAACAATGTCACCAGGAACAAAGTTTCTCCTTTCCTTATTCCATTTCTGCCGATCTTGAAGCAAAGGCAAGTATTCATTTGTCCATCTTTTCCAGAATAAGTCACACATATACTGGACCTGTTTCCATCTCCTCTTGCTGTATAATTGAGATTTGTCGAATAGTCCAGGTGGTAATACTGGTTTACCTTTCATCTGAAGAAGGTGGTTTGGAGTAAGTGGCTCCAAATCATTAGGATCATCTGACAGCTTGGTTATTGGGCGATCGTTCAGAATGGCCTCAATTTCGCACAGCACAGTATGGAATCCTTCATCATCCAAAGTTTGCTGATGTACGATGGAACTCAAAATTCTTTTGACCATTCTGATCACACGCTCCCACACTCCGCCATAATGTGAACCTCCCGGTGGATTGAAACTCCACTGGACTCCTTTCACGATCATTGCCTTTTGAATCTTGCTTTTATTCCATGAACTGAGCATTTCCTTTAACTCCCTTTCGGCTCCAACAAAGTTTGTACCATTGTCCGATCTTATGCGAGTTACTTGCCCTCGTCTGCAAATAAATCTTCGTAGAGAGTTGATGCATGAATCCGTGTCCAAAGAATAGGCGACTTCCAGATGAACTGCACGACTTGCCATGCAAGTAAAGATGACTCCATAACGTTTTGCAAAGGAACGTCCTCTTTTAACTTCCACAGGACCAAAATAATCCACTCCGACATTTGTAAATGGAGGCAGATCTGGAAGGAGTCGCTCCTTTGGCAAATCTGCCATCTTCTGCTCACTCACCTTAACTCCAAAACGTCTGCAATGGCCACAACTAAATATGATCTTTCTGGCAGCTGAATTACCCTTAATGATCCAATATCTTTTCCTCAACTTAGAAAGCATATGATTTCTTCCACCGTGGCTTAACTGTTGATGTATATGCCGCAAGATGAGTGTGGCAATATGCTGATCCTTAGCCAGGATAATCGGATGCTTTCTTTCCTCAGGCATAACAGAATTCCTCAATCGTCCTCCAACTCTCAAAAGACCGTCTTGATAAATAGGATCCAATTTATACAACTTGCTGTCTCTTTTTATTTTTGAAACAGGTGAAGACGACAGAGCAGCAATTTCATTTTGGAACTGCTGCCGTTGACTGAATGCAACAATAGCAACTTCAGCTTCATTCAGGTCCTCCAAAGTTAAATTCGGTGCGATCACAGAGCCTGTTAGTTTTTGAAGCTCTTTCTCCATCTTCTTAGAAGAAATTAATACCCTAGAAGAGTCTACAGAGGTTTGAATTTCCTTCCGCTTTTGACTCCGTTGTTTCAGAACTTTCTTTAACTTCAAGAGCCAAGCAACAGAAACCTTCAACTTTGTCCAGTCTGAAAAATGAGTAATCAGTCTATGAGTAGCATTTGTTGTATTTGGCATTTCATTTACAATAGTGCTATTTACACACATGTTTCTCTTTACCTCAGGATCATCCGCTTTAAGAGTAGAATCAAATATTTGTACTGGCCATTCTTCCACTGGTTTCCACAGATAACCTGGTCCATTGATCCATTCTCTGTTTGTTAACAGCTGGTCTGCTTTCAGACCCCTGGAACAACAGTCTGCTGGATTTTGAGATGTAGGTATGTATCTCCACTGTAACGGTGTTGTAATTTCTCTTATTGCAGAGATTCTGTTAGCCACAAAGGTAAGAAAACGTTTGTCCTCGTTTTTTATGTATTTTAACACAGACGTACTGTCTGTCCAGAACACTGAATCCACCATTGGAAACTGTATCTCTGCCCTTAACATTTTGTCCACTCGAGCAGCAAGTACAGCAGCTGTTAATTCAAGACGTGGAATGGTTACTTGTTTCAAAGGTGCTACTCTAGCTTTGCTGAGTAGGAAAGTTACGTGAACATCATGATTTGTCTCCATTCTAAGATACGTTACAGTGCCATATCCAAGTGTACTTGCATCTGCAAAATGATGCAGCTGAACTTTGGTAGACTTGTCCATCCCTGTTGGTTTTAGACATCTATCCACCTTAAAGTCAGCAATCCTCCCAAGCTCTATTAACCATAAAGACCATTGTCTTTTGAGATTTGTGGGTAACGGATCATCCCATCCACATCTTGTCCTACATAGCTCTTGCAGAATAAATTTTGCTGTGAGAGTGAATGGTGCCATAAATCCTAAAGGGTCATATACAGAGCATACCGTCGACAGAACACCACGCCTGGTGCAAGGATGATCTTTGATTGTCATTTTAAACTTGAAAGTATCTGATTCAACACACCACCACAAACCAAGAGCTCTTTCCATTGGTAGTTGATCCTTGTCCAGATCCATCATTTTTATGCCATGGGCTCTATGTTCTGCAGGTACAGTTTGCAGCACTGCACGGCTATTACTAACCCATTTTGTTAACTGAAAACCTCCTGTTAAACAAATAGCCATGAGATCTTTGATCATCAATATGGCCTCTTCCTCTGAAGCTACGCTTTTCAGGCAATCATCCATGTAGAAGTTTGTGTGAATTGTGTCGATTACCTTTTCCGGAAAGTCAGCTTTATTGTCTTCAGCAGTTCTGCGTAAAGCATAGCAAGCACAACTTGGAGATGACACGGCTCCAAACAAATGCACGTTCATCCTGTAATTCATGGGTTCTTGCTTTAAATCACCATCTTGCCACCATAGGAAACGAAGAAAATCAGTATCCTCAGCTGCAACTTTGACCTGGTGAAACATTGCCTTTACATCAGCCATAAATGCGATTGGCTCTTGTCGAAACCTCACAAGGACTCCCAACAGTGAACTTGTCAAATTAGGACCCTGAAGAAGTTGATCATTAAGCGATGTACCTTTGAAGGCAGCTCCACAATCAAATACCACTCTTATTGTTCCTTTCTTGGGGTGATAAACCCCATGGTGAGGGATATACCAAACTTTCCCTTCATCCTGTTTTAACTGATGCAATGGTACCTTTTCAGCATAACCTTGCTTCATTACCTCATCCATGAAATCTTTATATTCTTGATGAAAAACCTCATTTCTTTCAAATTTCCTTTTTAATCCAATTAAACGCTGTTTAGCCACACAAAGGTTATTTGGCAACATAGGGTTTTCCATCCTGAAAGGAAGATTCAGTTTGTAATGTCCATCTTGAAGCACAATTGACTTGCTTACCTTTTCCATAAATGCATGCTCTTCTCTTGACATTTCCTTTTTTTCAGCAGCATTCTCATTAAAGTCATGATTATATTGTTTACTGAGCATCTCCTCCAATTTGCTTACAGAAATCCTGTTAACAGTAACATCTGGACATTCGATCTTGTTCCTATTATCCTTGCTTCCTTGGAGTGGTCCATTTACAACCCATCCCAATAGAGTTCTTACTGCATAAGGTCCCTCACCATCACTGTTTATAACCTCCCAGGGCTCCATTACCTTGGAAGCATTTGCTCCAATCAGCAAATCTACATCAGCAGGAATTTGAGGGATCTTAACACCTTTCAGATATGACCATTTATCCAAATCCCTTTGTGTGACAATGTTGTCTCTGGCCACAGGCAATCTCTCTTGAGTGAAAACTTCCGGAAGACTGTAAAATGTGTCATCAAGAAGGCTAGACACTTCCAACCCAGTCAAAATAATACTACTAATAGCCTTTTGATTGCCCATTGTTTTCAAAACGATATTAGTTCTCTTTCCCTTTAATTTCAAACTGTGCATTAAGTGTTCTGAACAAAATGTGGCAGAACTGCCAGGATCCAAAAATGCATAAGTTTGAATTACCCTTTGTCCCTTACTGGATTTGACTTGAACTGGTACAATTGATAATGCACAGTCTCCATCACCGCCAGCCCCTATTTGCCCACAAGTTTTATGGGTGATATGTGCACTACTTAAAGATGGATGATTCTGTTCCTGTGTACCCGTTCTTTCCTTTTGTTTAATATGCAAAATGCTGGGATGCATTTGGCCACATTCTGCACAATTCAAGCGCTTATCACAATCCTTGCTCATGTGTCCAACACAAAGACAGCCAAAACAAATACCTTTCTCCTTAAGAAAGTTCAGCTTTTCTCTATGCAGCTTGTTTTGCATTTGTGTACACTGGTCCAGTAAGTGATCACGTTTGCAGCACAAACATACAATTCGGGACTTAGATCTTAAATCAGTCTCACAACACTGGATTGATTTACTGTTGGTAACAACCGTTGTTGCAAAGCTATTTCTAATTGTAGTCTTAGCTTGAGATTTCTGTTGTACAGGTTGGGTACTCTGGATATCACCAAATAGTGGATCAGATGACATTTTGACTTGACGTTCAATAAATGCCACGATATCTTTGAACCGTGCCCTATGATTGTGCCTTTCCATTAGCTCGCATGCAACAGTTCTCCACTTTTCCCTTAATTTATAAGGCAGCTTCATGATGATGGTTTTCAAATTGCTTGGCATCTCCAGCTCCTCCATATAATCAATTTCTTCCATTACATTACAGCATCCACGCAAAAAGAGAGCATAACTCTGCAATGAATTTACATCCTCTGACTTTACTGAAGGCCATCCAAGAACCTTCTCTACATATGCAGCAGCTATTTTGAACTCATTGCCGAAATGTTCTTTTAACAATGCTTTGGCTTGCAAATACCCTCTTTGTGCATCCATATGGTGACAACTGCGCACAAGTTCCCTGGGCTGACCTCGTGTGTATTGTTCCAGAAAGTATAAGCAGTCTCGATTATTTTTGGTTTTGTCTTCTATTCCATGCTCAAATGCTCTGATGAAAATTCTATATTGCAGAGGATTACCATCAAACACAGGAATATCTCTTTGAGGCAGTCTGCTGGACTGTTGTTGTTGTACAAGGAGGGCAGTAATCTCATTTTGTTTTTGCATGATACTGCAAATGTTTGGAGTTGATGTTCCATCACTGTTCTGCATTACATTTGAAGTTTGCACTGGTGCCGCAGAATTATGATCAATTTGTGTTGCACTGTGAGTTTGCCTTATCACATTCCTTGACCCTCCTTGCTGGGAAGTTTTCTTTGGCATATATTCCTCCGCATGAGGTTTGAGAGCAACTTTTTTGCCACTCATCACAGTTCCTTTATCATAATATGCATTCATATCATCAGTGCAGGTTTTGAGAGACTGGTGTTTAGAATTATTTAAAACAGCAATTTTGGCAGTAGCAGCTGCTATTTCTGCATCAATATCCAGTTGTTCTTGTCTGTGTCTCAGATTTTCCTGTTGTAGCTCCAAAGCATGTTTCTCTTTTAAAGCAGTTGCACGTGCAATTAGTGCAGCCTTATCTGCCTCTGCCATAATTCGTGCTGAAGAAGCAGAAGATCTCCCACTATGCACACTGTTTGAACTTTTCTTGCTAGATGGTTTACTTGATTCATGTGAGATGTTTGAAACGCTATCTTCTGGATTAATGTCACATTGATATACATTTTCATCAACACCAGAACATGAAACTTGACTTTCAGTACTCAACCATTTCTCAACATCTTCTATAAACCCATTGCAAATCAACATCTTTCCACTGAACCATGTTTGTTGTTTTTCATTTTCTTCGCTGGGCAAAAGAACCATCACCGAATTGTGCATTTCCCTTGCTTCATCTCTCAATTTGATGAATTTCTCAAAAGAACACTGCACCTCCTTTTCATATTCTCGGTTGGACATAAAATCTTTTATGATAGCCATTAAGTTCTTTGCCTTGTTTAGTTTATTCTTTCTTGTCTTTTGCAGAGTTTCCAATTTTTCCACTAATGCTTTAGGAGTGAGCCTAGTAGGCCTCTTTTCCCTCACAGGCTCCATTTCAACCTTCTCAAATGGCTCAATAGTCTCTATTTGTTCACCAGCAGCCACATCATTACCATAATTCCCAACACTCATATTTGCAAACTGTAGAATTAATTTACCTTTGGCAAGGTTAAAACTCAAGCAACCAATGCATTGGATTTACGCTATTAAATGTGTGCACACAAAATCATTCCTCAAGTAGCGCTACACATACCCTATTGTTTTCATTCATTCAATTCGTCGCAGCTGCTCCTCAGTTCACTGCTACGTCCAATTAAATCCAAATCCATAGCGAAATCCAATGTTTAGTCCATTCAAATTTCAAAAGGTTCCAAAATGATGCGTGATAATCCACAAAGAAGCATTTTTTGACAATATAGTGACATAAATAGCCATTTTGTCACTTGAGGTGTTGTAGGGTGGTTTCTGACGCGTGAGATCCAAACATGTAAAATCATCCTCCAAATACTACTGCTTTATCAGATTTATTCATCACACAGCTCGTACAGGTCATCTTAACTCACAGTTCCTCTGCACAATGCACATAAAATCCCATCGGATGCCTTCACATATTTACCTCCAGACACGGTCAAAAAATGTTGTGCTTCCCTCTAATTACACACCTGACTTTCTTACTCTTTACCTACCTATATACTCAATAAGGCCCACACTCCACCCAGTGGTCAAAAACAGAATTACAGGAGACATAATGGCTCTTACAACAATTATAGATCAGTGGTGATAATGCAGGATAATGCACAATGTGACTCTAGATTTTTAGGAAGTGGTGAATGTCAATGACAAAATGCTAGCATGACATTTGGAATTTCCCTTTAATTATCAATTAAATGCATCCATTGAGCATCAAAGGTAGATTTCCATGTATAATGACATTTGCAATGTTTCTTATTGAATGCAGAGAGTTGCAATGACTTTAGAATTAAATTAGTAGCTGTTATGAGAACAGAAACAAAATATATTACAAATTTATTTAAATTTGGGGGAAAAATACATTCTCAAAAACTGTATGTACATTCTCAACTCTGCCATTCAACAATGGAAAAAATCTGCTGAACTACATGAAACTCAGTGTGGGTGTTGTGTGTTAACCACATTTGAGCAACAAATCAAACCACAGACTTACAAATGACATTTTTGCAAACTTCATTACATAAAAATGATTATGTTTACAAATGTTTACATTTGTACTTCAAAAAACATAATTATCAGAACCTGAAAACAGATTGTTGACAATCTGAAGTGCTGTAACAATAACATTAGACAAAATTAATGGAAAAGCAAAGGAAAATAACATGTTTTTGTTTTAACATGTATGTAAAGGAGCATCACTCTTAAAGTTCAAGTGTGATTGAGGAGTAGCAATGACCAGCTGGTTGACATCTAAGACCTTTGGCTATAATGGAACCTGAAAAGATAAGAGTTGCAACACATTGCTTTGCCATGAGTGCAGCAGGGATGATGTGTTTTTGTAGGCCAAAACCTGGAAACAAAGTTGCATTTTTGCACTTTTAGTTCCAGCTTGCCAAGTCAAAGAGTTTTTTTTAATTGTGGTTTTTGTTAAATATCTGAAATAAGGTCTGTGGTTAACACAAGCTGAAGACATTTTCATGTTTTATTCTGTGACATAAAATACATTAATACTACTCCTTGTCGTTTATTTATTTATTTCATGCTTTTATGTGTCTTGAAATAGGAGTTTGCTAACAAGTGGCTAAATGGAATTACAGAGGTTTTTGTGGACATTACACGGTCTCATGTCAAACACTGTTATACCTATATTTTATATCTAATGTTGTCTATCCAGTGGTCAGTGATTGATGGATCATTTGTGTCATTTAGAATGGTTGCTCAATATGGTTTACACACAAACACATACATTCATTGTGTTTTCTGGTTATTTTTTCTTTGTTAAATGTGTGATGGAAATATTTTATGTAATGACCTCAGAAGGAGTCAAAAGGGTAAAAAGTACTTCAGAAATCCCATAAAGTTTATCATATTTATATTTGAATGCAAATTTACTGTGGAATGTTGTAATGTTGTGCATATGACAAATAAGCTTTGTCTTTAACATACCCAAAGTGCCATTTCAACTGCTCTGAAAAATCATTGGCTGTGTTATGAACTTACGAATATGTGGATGCAATATGTGCAGAGGATGACGACTCATCCATTTCTAATATCACAACTGCAGACATACATTGACAAAACAACAAAACCACAATGAGCTGAATGAACTGTGCACAACCTGGCTTCCTCCTGAAAAAAAGTCATTATATTTCATGCCTTTTTTACTTTATTCAAGTGAAATTATTTACAACAGAAATGATCACATACAGTTTTATTTGTAATTTGAGAATTACTACAAA
This sequence comes from Aspiorhynchus laticeps, assembly GCA_023376895.1. Lineage (NCBI taxonomy): Eukaryota > Metazoa > Chordata > Actinopteri > Cypriniformes > Cyprinidae > Aspiorhynchus > Aspiorhynchus laticeps. The sequence continues at coordinate 11,686,880 of CM041794.1, forward strand.
AGAATGTGTTGGTTTTCTGAGACTGCTACCATATAGTGCACACTTGAATAAATGAACCTGAAATGAATCATGCTATAGAAGAGGATGTGGTTTGCAAGAACTGTTCCTATTACCCTGCATGTGTCAGTGCAATAAGGAAAAACAATACAGCACCTGTTTAGAAAATATAAATGGCTAGTGCTGCAGGCTGACGATTTTCCAAGTGTGCATTGAAATCACAAGTCAGAGAATGTGTGGAGAATATTGTACATACACTAGTTGGTTGTACATCACCTGTGAAAATGTTAGATGACAGTTACATGTCCTTTAGTACATTTTAGTACACTCTTACAAATTAAGGTTTCATAAGGGGGTTTGAATGTAATAGAAGAACAGATTTTGGTTCCCCAAAGAAGCTTTCAGTGAACAGTTCTTAGAAGTCTGAAGAATCTAAATAACTTTTCCATTATATAGATTTTTGAGAGCTGAATTTCAATGTTGACAGTGTGACATTAGGAATTTCCCTTGAATCATCAATGTAATGTGTCCAATGTGTGCATCAAAGGCAGATTTCCATGTATTATGACTTCAGAATTATTTCTGATTTACTGCTAAAAGTTTAGATGACTTTAGAGTTAAATTAGTAGGTGTTATACAAACAGAAAATAAAATATACTACAAATGTAATTTCGTTTTTATTGGGGGAAAATACATTCTCAACAGTTTTAACTGTGCCAATCAAAAAAAAGAAAAGAAAAAAAAAATCCAAACTACATTTTTGCTAACTTCATTACATAAAAAGTGTTATTTGTAGATTGTTGAACAACGTACTGTAACAATAACATGATAAAAACTTGTACCATAAAACAAAACTAAGGAAAACCAATGGCAGGTTTTAACATGTTTTTACAGTAATTGTAATGGAGGGGTACCAATGACAAACTGGTTGACATCAAAATGATATTTGGTTGTAATGGAAACTGACAAGATAAGAGATAAGGGAAGATGTGGTTTTGTAGGTCAAAAGCTGGAAACAAGTTCACATTTTAGCACTTCCAGTTCCATTCTGAAGCTGAAGACATTTTCATGTTTTATTCTGACAGAAAATCCATCAGTAATACTCCTTGTGTGTTTTTTATGCTTTAAAATGTCTTGAAAAAAGTGATTGCTAACAAGTGGCTAAATGAGACATTGTCAGGGACATTAAATTACACCAAACAAGTAAACTCATCTACTTACTAGTCCACTTTAACAGCCATGTTGTATTTATAATTGCAAACTATTCAAACTCAAACTGTCAGGCAAAATGTTTTTTAAATAAAGACTGAAGAGATGTCGGAAGCTTACAGGAATGGTGACGCTGAAGGCATGCAACCACGGTTTAATTCATTTATACACTCTCAGAAATAAAGGTACAAAAGCTGTCACTGGGGCGGTATCTTTTCAAAAGGTACATGTTTGTACCTAAAGGGTCAATTTTGGTACCTTAAAGGTACATATTAGTACTTAAAGTGTACATAATTGAACCTAATAGGTACAAAAGTGTACCTTTTGAAAAGGTACCGCCCCAGTGAGAGCTTTTGTACCTTTATTTCTGAGAGTGTAGTCTACATTTAGAGCACTTCTGCTGGTTGTATTTAGGCTTCAGAAGTAGGCTTCATTTGTGAAGATCTTCATGATGAACAAAACATGTAAGAATCATAAACTTTTGTTGGTCACAGAACTTATTTTCTGTAATAATCCAAAGGCCAATGGAAAAATCCCATTGGGGTTTTTGTGTATGGAAACAGGGCGATGTGAACTTCTAGGCCTACAAAAAATGCATCATCCCTCCCAGATTTTAAGATGCACATTTCTGAGGCTCAGTGTTGTTCTTGTTTCCTATAACAATCCAGTTGGGCTAAAAATGAAAATCTATCATTTGCAATTGTAAAATTTTAAGACACTAATTTCCAGGCAATAAAAGAGAATACCTATCAAGTTTGAATGCTCGAGGTTACAGTTGAGTATTATCAGAATAACAGTGCCTTGACTCCATTTTCCATTTCCAGTGTATCAAATGAACTGGAGGTAAAGCTATTTACAATCTGGCCCTTTTGGGAAAGTCTTGTCCTTCAGATTCCTGGAGAGCTGTTCCACAAAGTGAAGGCATGTGCTCCTAATGCATCCACAGGTAGGGAGCCCATGAGCAACGACCCAAAGAAACATGAAGCAATATTCATGTATTCACACGCCATCATCTTCTCCATAACTCTCAAAACCATGGATGGACAGACCGAGGGACACGGGTGATAATGGACACTGGCTCTGTTTCTTCTTCTGAACGTTTTATTTCTGGTGAGACATCACATATAGAATTTACATTGGCCACATGTTTTCATTGTGTTTCTTAAGCTTTTGAATAAGAAGAACAAACTGAAATAATAATATTTCGGAAATCCTTTAGATACATACCAGAGTCATCAGTCACATGGCAGCACAGGAGTCTCCAGACTCTTAGTAGTGGCCTCCACAGACATTCAAGAACGGTACCTGCAGTACAGTACAAATATTTTATCCTTCAACCAGGTGTCCCCAACAATAGCAAAGCAAAGCAAAGCATGAAGGGTCGTACATTGGACGAGAAGCGCCACGTCTTTACAGTTCAAATAGCCTACATTGTTTTCTGTAAGTCTCTGTGAGTTTTAGCATGCCAGGACACCATGGAGACTGTTCAAAATCTTGCCAAACCACTTTAAATTACAGTAAAATAGAAAATACACGACCAGGCCAGACGCTATAAAATAGTGCGGTAAATTCAGCGAAAGAACAAAGGGAGATGTGCTTTCAGGGCGCAAATTGTGAGATAATGTAAAAAGATGTCGTATTTTGACTCGTCATCTTAAAACATGACAGATGATCACTTTATGGATTGATAGCCTTTTTTGTAAGCCATCAGAATTATTAATAAATAGGCTGAATCTAAAGCATTAAGTAGGCTAAATATAAGCAGGAATCATTTGTAAAACAGCGATGCAACTGAGAAATAGCATTCAGATTTTCAGTCGTTCAGCTATTTTATTTATAAGTACAGGGACAGCCCTGACAAGTTTCTGTGCGCGAGGGTCTGTGCCTGTTTGAAAGAAAGAAAGAAAGAAAGAAAGAAAGACCGTGCTTTAATAAAAAGCAATTTAGTAGGGAAGAGAACGAGAATCGCGCAACAGGTTGTTTCCAGATAATGAGCACGCCTGTGGATCGCCGAATACGCGCGTGTGAAATTGTATTGTGGTATTTTTCTAGCAGGTTATTGGTATTTTTATCTCCTAGATCTAAAACCAGTGTTCGAATTGAGGGGGGGGGGGGGACCTCCCGGACCTCCCATAAAAAACTCGATTCCTAGCCTCAAACCTAACCCTCAGAAACCTATAAAAATCACGAACCCGGACCCATGAGGAACGACCCAAAGGACCATAATAACATGAAGCAATAATCATGTATTTACCTCTCCACGCTAAACTCATCATCTCCATACTTCTCAAACATGGATGGACAGAGCTAGGGACACTTTCGGATCTTCTGAAAGTTTTATTTCTGGTTAGACATATAGAATTTACTTTAGCCACATGTTTTCATTGTTTCTTAAGTTTTTGAATAACAAGGACAAACATTGTAAGTTCACTGATCTGTAAAGTGGGCTTATTATAACCCTTATAGAAAGATAGAGCGTGCTTTAATAAAAAATAATTTAGTAGGGAAGAGTGTGTGAGAGAGTCGCGCAAAAGGTCGTTTCGCATGCAGGATTGAGCGCGCCTCTGGATCGCCGAATACGCGAGTGAATTTGTATTGCAGTGTTTTTCTATCGGGTTAATAGTATTTATTATCTCCTAGATCTAAAACCCGACCCCTAACCTCCAACCTACACTCTAAAAAACGCTGGGTTATTTTTTCAACCCAAATGCTGGGTTGACACCGCTGGGTAAGGACGTTGGGTTGTTTTAACCCAATTTTGGGTTGAAAATTAGTCTTCATCATAACCCAGCGGCGCTGGGTTGGGAACGCGGACCTGAAGGAGAGCACGCACGTCACGTCAACATCGGACGACACCAGTGCGAGAAGCCGCCATTTTCTCAGCCTGAAAGAAGCGAGAAGCGAGTGAAAGACGTTATGGTAAGTAAAGATTAAAAATGTAAAGTCATCATTCATTGTTTGTGTCCGGGAGTATTTTGAGGTTTTATGGAAGGCGGAAATAGTCCGAAAAGAGCTTATATTGAAAAATACACGGACGCGGTTTTCGCCTCAGAAACGGAGGTCTTAACGGCCTCTTTTACTGAACGGAAGAGATGCTTTTAATATAACGTCCGTGAGTGGCTTATGTCATATTTACATAATATTTTACAATATCTGCACGTTTTGAGGTGTTAATGGACGGTTATTATGTTAATTCGTCATCTTATTTTTCGCGGTTAAACTCAATGTACGTTAGTTTACTAAAGGAAACGGCGTTATGTAATAAAGACTAACGTTAGCATAATTATTTTGAGGCTGATGATTGTTAAAAGTAATGTTTTGTATGTAATATTTCAGACTTGTTGAGCTTGTGTCTTCATTGTGCCCGCGCCGGGAGTTAAGGACACAGCAGACTGCGTGTGTGAGGAGGTGATTTCCTCAGCTTCTTCAGAAGAGAGGGAAAGACGGTTTAAGGCAAGTAAACTTCATAATTCCATGTTATAATTTTTTTTTTACTAAGAGTAAAATAATGTTTGTTTGTTTTTTGTAGATATTGAAAGCCAGAGACCTAGGAGAGCATCATTCTTTTGAGATTGATGCAAGTTATTTTTAGAAAATAAATGTTTCTGTTGTCTTCTGCCTGTTTACTTCACATTTTGATGCAACAACAGTGTGATTACGTGTTCATATTTTATGTAAACCATTGATGTCTGTTTTTTTTTTATTGCAGAACACAAACCAACTTTGGAGTTGTCTGATTTGGAGAGTCATCATTCTTGGTCTTCCTTTCTTAAAGGAATAGTTCACACAAAAATAATTTACTTGCCCTCATGTCATTCTAAACCTATAAGACTTTTGTCTGTCTTTAGAACACAATTGAATATATTTTTAATTTTCTCTCATAATTTTTTGTTAATCCATTGAGAGTCTAAATAATCAGTATTTTCAAGCTTCAGAAATACAGAGTTATTGTAGAAGTAATCCATGCCAATATTTATATATGAATAAATCTTAAATTATATGATAGCGAACATGTCTGTTCAGAAGAAAATATTGGTCTCCCAGACTTGCAATGTAGGACAAAAATTGAGAGAATATTAAATATATTTATTTGTGTTCCAAAAATTAGCAGAGTTTGGAACAACATGTGGGAAAGTAAATTATGACCATTTTCATTTTTTGGTGAACTAACCCTTTAAAGAGCAGCCCTCCACGTACATGGAAATTTGTGAGGTATGTGAATGTCATGACTGTTTTAATGTTTCAGTAAAGTAGTAGCTTTCTGAAAGCAGTATATTTATTTAAACAATATTACATGCCCTCACACTAGTGCTGCCATTATAGCATTCTAGAGCGCTGTGGTAGACAGACATTAAACAACCACACAAAGTGGTTTGAAATGATAAAACAGACTTATTTACCTATCCTTACTGATGTGGATGCACCTCTATCTGAAAATGGATAGTTTAATTAAATGTTTTCTTTTTTCAAATGTTTTTCTCTTTTTAGGCCACTGATGAAGAACAGGCGGTGACTGGGATGAATGCTGGTCAAAGAGGAGAATGACATTTCCCTCAAACTGATGCAACAGTGGTTTTAAAGGAGGACGCTGCCCTGGATGTTGTAGAAGATGTGAAAGTGACGTGACATACGGCCAAGAATGGTGACCTATACTCGGAATTTGTGTTCTGCATTTATCCCATCCTAAGTGCACACACACAGAAGTGAACACACACACACAGAAGTGAACACACACCCGGAGCAGTGGGCAGCCATTTATGCTGCGGCGCCCGGGGAGCAGTTGGGGGTTCGGTGCCTTGCTCAAGGGCACCTCAGTCGTGGTATTGAGGGTGGAGAGAGTGCTGTACATTCACTCCCCTCTTCTTCATGACTATATCAATTATGCTAAAGAGATCATGAAAATTGGCAGTGATGCATGATCTGTATTCATGGACTATGAAACAAACTATAAGTGTATAATTTGTAAAAACCAAATGTTAAATGCTTGTTCTGTGTTGTTTAGTAGAAATGGAGTTTACACTGTCATTCATACACATGCCCACATTCTTTTACACACATGCTTCTGTTAAATGTTATAATATCAGTGTTAATGTTGTGGTTTATTTGTGTACTCTCATGCCAGAATAGTTTGTAAAGAGGTTAACTAACTAATTGTACAATTATTGTATAATAGTGTTTTTGTATATTTTATACAATATATAAAATTTACCAAAAAAAGTCAAATTTGATCTTAAAAGTTATATTCAACAAGTGTTCAATGCTTCATTTATAAACTCTGTAGCTGTCAATGCCATATATTTCTGCATTTCTTCTTACATGCATGTTACTTTTTGACTGTTTTCTCTTGTTGTTTTTAATAAATATTTATCTTTTGATACTCTTCTTTGTGTGTAAATGTGATTTTAAAATGAACAAGATTTGTAGGTTTAATGCCTAGCTCGATTTGGGTTCATTTTAGCCTAGCAATGTAGTAATTTTAAACCATAAAAAAGCAACCCAGCATGCTGGGTTAAACATAATAACCCAACTTGTTGGGTTAAAATAACCCAGCGCTGGGTTCGTCCCTTTTTGACCCAGCGCTGGGTTGCCAAAATAACCCAAATTGGGTTGTTTTTAACCCAGCAGTTTTTAGAGTGTAACCCTCACAGAAATCTATAAAAATCAGAAATGCCAAGTGCCATCATGTCTATATGACAAACTTTTAAAAAGATACTGCAATTAAAAGTACGCAATTCTCACCTTCTTTATTCATTTCCATGTCAGTCTCTGGTTATTGTCTTTAGTAATTCCGGAACTGTAAATAAGGGACAAGCTGCTGCAGATTTCCCGGGTAGTGCCATGCACTAATAGTGCATAAAATAAGTGCCCGTTCTATTTGTCGTCGGAGGAGTAAAACTCATTCAGTCACCGAGTGCATGCGAAAAGTTCAGCTATCGTGGGAATCTGCCTTCGTCATTTCTGACTCATAACAAAACCAGATCAATGCTTAAAAGCTGCTATGCTACAAGGTGTACAGTAAACAAACTACAAAACCTAGAATTACGTTTTTATAAGCTGTCGATCCCCCCAATATCGAGCGTTTAATAATGGTGACAAAATTGGCAACATATAGGCTACTGTAAATGCAACACAACAAACATGCAATACAAAATCTAAGGTCTCCCAGCCTGTTCGGGCTGTCTGTTTTATAGGGGATTTTGAGCACTCTTCAGCTGAGAAATCAGAAAACCACCTTCTGCATTGCATGATTCAGCAGGTTAAGCAGAATGACCTAACATAGGGCACATAGTGAATGTTTTAAAAACTCCAAGAAAACATTGTATTTTTGAATAATATATTTATTATATCATTTCAAACTGCTAGGGCAGCGGAGAAGACACATTAGACATTGATTTACATTATTTTAGCATCGTTTTCAATGATTGCCTAATATACCAGATGTGCGTATACATTCAAGCATTTCATACCAAGCCTAAACAGATAACCCTTTTACAGCAGATTTAGTTCAAAAACTTAGTCCAAACTTAAATACATGTAACAGGGGTGCAAACTCGTCAGGAGTGAAAAAGGTGACAAACTAAACTCCACCCCCCCATATATATATATATATATATATATATATGTGTATATATATGTGTGTGTATATATATATATATATATATATATACACACACATACATATATACACACATATATATATACACACATATATATATACACACATATATATATATACACATATATATACACACACATATATATATATACACATATATATACACACACACATATATATATATATATATATATATACATACATATATATATATACACATATATATACATACATACATACATATATATACATATATACATACATACATATATATATATATATATATATACATATACACACACACACACAGGGGTGGGTACCTCACAATACGATACAGCGATTCTGCGATAATCGATATATTGCTAGACAATCATATAATGATACATCACGATATATGTCTAACTATGAAAACAAAATGCCTGTGAAAAGGTTAAGTGCAAGTTTTCTTTATTCAAGTCCAAACTGTTAGAAAACAGCAAAAAAAAGTATTGTAAATAAATTAACATGTTAAGTAAATTAATCATTTTATTGATTAATTTATATATTTTTTTGTGTGTAGTTTATTTAGAATATATTTAGCTATCACACAAAATAACTTGAGATTCACTCAAGCAGTTAAACAGTTTATTAGGAACAATCAAAGCTGTCTTTCAAAGCTTTTTTTGATGAATAGAAAGTTCAGAAGAACAGCATAATTTGTAACATGATAAATGTCTTTATCATTACTTGTGTGCTAAATAAAAGTTTTAATTTCTATATGCTGACTACAAGCTTTTGAATGGTATAGTGTATATTGTTACACTTGGAGTAAGACTGAAGTAATGAAGAAGAGAATTCTTTACAAAAACATTACAAAACCTGGCATTTTCATAGTGTATATTGTTTATGTGCTCTGAAGGAAACAAACAAACAAACACACATTTTGAAATTCTGTGTTATTTCTCTCAGCAGATCTTCTTCCAGAAACAGAAAGTAGCCGGGATGAACTTGTTTGTTTACGCGGAGGCGATGTGGGCGTGTTTACATTCGCGCGCGCCTCACGTGGATGCTTGAATCTGAAAGGCGCGAACGGCGCGTGCGCGTGACCGTATTAGATATAATGAGTTGAGACGAGAAAACTGGACATCGCGTCAGTTTCATACGGATTACTTTAACATATAATATTTGTTTTGGACGTAACGTACTTCATTTAAAAGTAGTCATTTTAAGCTTTCTATCCATATATGTCTCATGTATTTGAGGCGAGTATTCGCGGAGATTCAGGTTGTTTTATTTACGTGTCTGTGAAGAAAGGTGACACAGCCGGCAGAGAACGCACCCCGTTTATTTTATTCATTTTAGAAAAGCACATTATTTCGTTGTTATTATGATTATACAGAAATAAAAGTATACCCTTTGCAGATTCAAATGATACCTTATTCTTATCTGTACGATCAAAACTGACAAGAGTATTTCTAGTTCTTTTCGCGGGCATAAAGAAAATACCAGACAGGGCTTCGACCCCAAGGTAAGCCAATCAGAGACAGAGTAGGGCGGGTCCATCCTGCCATTGCCAACAGGGGGAAAAATGCTGCAGGTGACGTGACACAGATGACTCACAGATCCAACGACGACACCCCCCCCCCCTCTCAAATATTTTTTTTTACAGATCTACACGATTCACGTGAATGACCTATTTCAAGGTGAAAACGGCGAATTTCGCCGAAAGGTGACAAGTTTGCACCCCTGTGTAACATAAATATGATTTTTATTTAAAGGGGTCATGAAGTAAGAAATCAAAATTCCCTAGATCTTGTCCCTTCATCATTGTGCTATAAAAACATCCTGCAAGTTTCAGAACTCAAAACTTTCTCGTTAGTCTAAAAACAGCTTATAATGAAGCCAATCTGCTAAAAACAACAGCTTGAGAAATGTTCTGCTTTATGCTAAACCCCACCTCAACAGAAGATCAATGCCTGCTTCTACAGCACTGCCTGTTTAGCCCCGCCCACAGATTTGCGCATGCAGTGTAAATAACGAGGCGAACTTAGGTCTATGCAGAAACCAAACAATAAAGATGGCTCAGAAGAAAGACGCTGTATGGTGCAGAATTGTGAAAAAACAGTCTTTGCATTGTCTTCCTTCTCCCAACATTAGGAAAGAGTGGATGAACTTCAGTAAGAACTTGGTCCTTGTTCACTTCATATTACCACAGAAAAGACAATGCTGTGCCGAATATATTTGATCCAACAGTAATGTCGCAACACACAAGTGTGAGTAACTGTTTGTCTTTCATAATTGCTTTGTCTGTTATTACAGATCGTTTGATATGTTTTGAATTATTTATGTGTTTTTGACCTAAATCACAGCAGCGTCCATCTGTGAAGTATGTAGACAGTCAAAGTGTTAGCAAATCATAGCAGTGGGCATTTACTTCTGAGTCTACAATCCATCACGCCTATTCAAACAGAGCGTTCTGATGAGGGGGTTAAAAACAGGACAGAAAATAGCCTATTACTTCTAGATTAGGATGTTTTATGTAAAATCTTGATTACATTAAAAGGGGATCTCAGAGAATGATACAAATAAAAAGGCAGTTCATGACTCCTTTAAAAAAAACAGTAATAACATTTGCCATTACTAACTTTTCGCACCTTCAGTCAAATCCTCAAACTCAAGATGGGGGGCAGCAGGAGCACCAAATCTGTCCAGAACAGCTGCAACTAGATCTCTCCACTTCACAAATGAATTGTTCAGTGTGATCTGTGAACCAATTCAACAGGTTCATCAAAAGAATCATCTTAAAAGAATGGCATCAGACATCACTGTCATGTCTTCAAATGCACGAGTGAGCAACGACATTTATGATATGTAGTGGTGCAAAAAGTAAGATACTATGCTTTGACTAAGTAAGATACTACTTCAATAAAGTATTTATTTATATTAAGCCTGTGCATAATTTGGAAGCTTGAGGCTTCGGCTCCTTTTGGAACTATTTTCTTTGAAAGAAGAAATATACTTACTAACTGGTCTTAAAAATGATCTTGTTGAACTTTGGTATAAAAGGAATATCACACTCGCAGCTGTGTGCTGTATATCAGCCCTGATATTCTTGCTTATGAAGAAGGAATGAATGAGTGATTGAATTCATTTGACATCATAAATCTCAACACTGTGTGTCAAATTAAATCTTAGCGATAACACGTGGCAGGGCTCCCGATTACCATTAAATAGATAAGATTATGCTCTAATGCTGCTTTGCATGGACTAAACCAAACGTATGTCCAGAACTCCTCCTTTATAAATGGGGTGAGAGCGCCAGTAACTTTGCCCCACCTCCAACATCGCCTCCTCTCGGGAATTTTTAACAGATGTGCCTGGGGCAACAATGTTTCAAGGGGGCCAATCCTCCATCTTATAAATGCTAAACTTAAAGCGGTTTCTTAATGTTGATCCAAGTGTTCTGTATGAAAAAGAATGGAAAGACCATTAGCATTATACAATTTAACATTTCAACACGATGTCATCAATTATTTAAAATTAAGAAATTCAGATGCAAATAACTTCATTCTGATCAAAGCCTGTCCAGTTAGTGAATGAAACACTGCACATGTGCCTCACCTGTCTGAACTGTGCTGATACCTCCACCTTCACCATAACCCCATGCTCGTACAGAGCTTACACCAGCAGATGGCGCTGTTTCTTCAACTGAGAGCTGAACGTCTGTGAACGCGTTACATAATCACATTACCTTTGGTCAGAACGTTTTCAATGTGATAATAATAAACTTGTATTATTTGTAATTTCTTAAAGAATAATATCGGTACACACCAGAGTTATGCACACAGCAGCACAGGAATCTCCCGGCTATTCTTAGAAGCCGCCATACAAATATAGCTGTGGAGAGAAATACTTAAATTAGGATCATTCCTAGAAAGCGAAACATTTGTGCAATCAAATATAAATCTGATCTTGCTTTACCATTTTACATGGTTGTACTGGCTTCAATTAATAGTTGTCAAAACGTCGTTTATTGTCATATCGAGTGCTTAAAAGTTTCTCGGCCAGTGTTTGATGATGCTTTAATGCCATTGTTTATCCATTTAAACACTTTGTATTGCATAGATTCGCTTGAAATGGCGATTATTATAAGTTACGCTCAATAATAATGTACAGAAAGAAGTAAATAAACAGTCCGTGAGCAAGACATAGTTTGACAATGCATATACTGCTAAAACAGAACAATTCTGACCTGTGCTGCTATTTTCCATCTTGAATTTCATTCGTATTTGTTGTTTAAAGTTCGTTGTTTCGTTTTGTCTATGAGCACAACACGACAGAATTCGGATTTCCCGCGAATCGAGAACGCCCCGCTCTGACGCTCCTGTCACGTCACGTCCGGAGGAGTCTGTGCCAGACCGCCTCACATGATGATGATGATGATGAGATCGTCAACTAAACATACTGAGTTTGAGCGCATTTATACTGAACATTTCCGAGATATTAAATATATCATTGTACTTTATAGGCTACCTATATATTATTTACCCAACGTTGATTTTGTCATAAAAAATTTTTTTTTATTAATTTTAAAATTTATTTTTTATTAATATTTTTCAAGTAACATTTGAAATGTGAAAACATACTGTTAAAGTACAGTGATTGGATTGGATTGGATTTTAACAGCGAGTAAGAACAAGCAACCTGTTGCGAGGGATTGTCATTAAAACATTAACGTTATACGAGGTGCACATAAATTAAATATTTGTATTTAGTCTAATAGTCTAAACTCGATCATAATAACAGATAAAATACTATAAATAACCGGATCTGCTGTGTTCGTAATGGCTGTAAGTACATGTTTTTTTGTTATAAAGATAAAAATGGAGGGAAACACTATAGTTTCATAAAAGCTACTTACCTTTTAAAGTGTTCCTCTCTCACTCCACTGCAAACCATCGCCTAAGAGGAGGTCCAATATAGTGCTAAATATGATAAAACCATACATGTTTTTTACAAACATTTTCATAATCCGACTCAAGAGTGTTTGTCTTCTGCAGAGCTCTGTTACCAGCTGCGAGATATTACCGCGGAAATCACGCGCTCTTATGGCAAGCCGTTTTAGCCTAAAATATACTAAGTGTTACTCGTCGTAATTGCATTTTTACTGGTAACAATTCAATTAGAGAGCTCTACAATTAAATTATTACTAGTAACAATTACAATTAGAGAGCTCTCTAAATCAATATTTACTAGTTACAATTACAATTAGAGAGCTCTACAATTAAATTAGAGAGCTCTGCAATTGCATTCTTACTAGTAAGATCTGAATTAAAGAGCTCTCTAATTCAGTTCTTACTAGTAACAATTATGATTAGAGAGCTCTCTAATTCAATTCTTACTAGTAACAATTAAATTATAGAGCTCTCTAATTAAATTAAAGAGCTCTGCAATTGCATTCTTACTAGTAAGAACTGAATTAGAGAGCTCTACAATTCGATTCTTACTAGTAACAATTACAATTAGAGAGCTCTTTAATGCAATTCTTACTAGTAACAATTGTATTAGAGAGCTCTCTAACTGAATTAGAGAGCTCTGCAATTGCATTCTTACTAGTAACAATTAAATTAGAGAGCTCTACAATTCAATTCTTACTAGTAACAATGACAATTAGAGAGCTCTCTAATTCAGTTCTCACTAGCAAAAATGTAATTACAGAGCTCTCTAATTCAATTCTTACTAGTAAGAAATCCAGTTACAGAGCTCCACAATTGCATTCTTACTAGTAAAAACCTGTATTAATTAGATGCAAAACGGATTTTCGATTACACCCATTGCCTTACCAAATCCCGCCTGTGGTGATACACTTCAAAATAAAAGCCCCATGAATTAATAACATTTTCATTGTGTCAGAATAACCTTTAAAGTGAGATGACAGCTTGGATATGTTTTGTTTTAAAAAAATAATAATATTTAATCATTAAATTATTTTACATCTTTATGGTCTACTTACAAGTGAAGAAGACACACAAATGTTTCTTTAAAAAAATTCTAGTCTTTGTCAAAATGTCTGGTAATGATGACATCATCTCATTTTGGTGTTTTGTTTTGGGTTTATGTGAATCTGCACATAGTATACAATTTTGTCTAATCACTATTGGTACCTTAAGCAACATTTGTATTAAGCCTTATATCCCTGTTCAAGTTCGCTAATTCACAAGCCGAGTGAGAATCATACTAGCAAAATAATGTTAATTATTAAACCAAACAAAATCAAAACTTTCAAAAACATGCAGCAATACGATTATTTTATTAAGTGACAGATGGTGGGTTTAATCAGTGACATTATTAATAGATTTACTCTCTGGTGTCTTCTTGTCATCTCCTCGACCTGCTTCCCTTGGGGTTTTTACACAGAGAAAAGGCTAAAACAAATACTGCACTGTCCAGTTTTCTCTGGACGAGTACTGGAGTTTCTTTTGCAATTTTCGTTGCGGCATGAATGACATAATATGGTGACATTTTCTACAATCACGACAGAAAATCAAATACTGCCCTGAACTCAATAGTGGAGAGGTGTCGCGATTTTCCCAGTAAGGTGAAAAAAACTAAACAGCTTCCCAGAACTCAACACGGCGTGACTTCAGCTTCACATTCTCAGCCAGATGAATATGCATGAGGCTAATTATCATAATGAGGTCGCTTTAAATAGAGAGCTCTACAATGCAATTCTTACTAGTAAGAATCGCTATTGTAGAGCTCTACAATTACATTTTTACTAGTAAGAATGCAATTACACAGCTCTACAACTGCATTCTTACTAGTAAGAATTACAGTTAGAGAGCTCTCTAATACAATTCTTACTAGTAACAATTCGATTAGAGAGCTCTGTAACTGAATTAGAGAGCTCTGCAATTGCATTCTTACAAGTAACAATTCAGTTAAAGAGCTCTCTAATTCAGATTTTACTAGTAAAAATTAAAGTTCGAGAGCTCTTTAATGCAATTTGTACTAGTAACAATTGTATTAGAGAGCTCTCTAACTGAATTAGAGAGCTCTGCAATTGCATTCTTACTAGTAACAATTGAATTAGAGAGCTCTACAATTCAATTCTTACTAGTAACAATGCCAATTAGAGAGCTCTTCAATGCAATTCTTACGAGTAAAAACTGAATTAGAGAGCTCTTTAATTCAATTAGAGAGCTCTCTAATTCAGTTTTTACTAGTAAGAATTCTAATTAAAGAGCTCTCTAATTCAGTTGTTACTAGTAAGAATTCCATTTAGAGAGCTCTCTAATTCAATTGTTACTAGTAAGAACTGAATTAGAGAGCTCTTTAATTCAATTACAGAGCTCTGCAATTAAACATATCTCTAATGTGTTTTTTTACTAGTAAAAATGTAATTATAGAGCTCTATAATTGCATTTGTACTTGTAATAATTAAATAAGAGAGCTCTCTAATCGCAATTGTTACTAGTAAAAATTGAATTAGAGAGCTCTTTAATTAGAATAGTTACTAGTAAAAATATATTTAGAGAGCTCTCTAATTGGGATTGTTACTAGTAAAAACTGAATTAGAGAGCTCTTTAATTAGAATTCTTACTAGTAAAAATGTATTTAGAGAGCTCTCTAATTGGAATTCTTACTAGTAAAAATTCAGTTGTAGAGCTCTGTAATGAAAAATGAATGGAAGTCAATGGAGACATATGACTAGTAAAAAATCATTTGTAGAGCTCTCTAACTGGAATTGTTACTAGTAAGAATTGAATTAGAGAGCTCTGTAATTGGCATTGTTACTAGTAATAATTTAATTGTAGAGCTCTCTAATTATAATTGTTACTAGTAAGAATATGATTAGAGAGCTCTCTAATTGTAATTGTTACTAGTAATAATTTAATTGTAGAGCTCTCTAATTGTAATTGTTACTAGTAATAATTTAATTGTAGAGCTCTCTAATTGAATTGTTACTAGTAAAAATGCAATTACGACGAGTAACACTTAGTATATTTTAGGCTAAAACGGCTTGCCATACGCTCTCGCACTTTCTGTTTGAATCGTGCACACACTGCTGGTCAAACGGAAGTCCGCGCCTCTTTCCCGCGAACTGATCTTCTTCTTCTTCTTAAAATTTATTGGCGGTTGACAAACAACAAAATGGTGTATTTCCGCCACCAACTGGTATGGAGCGTGGATCAAAACGACTTACTACCCCCCCCCCCCCCCTTTTTTATATTCTCTCCCACAAATTTGTTATTTTAAGGTACTGAAAAATAAAACTATAGCATTCATTTCTCGAGTTATTTTGTAATATATCTCTCAGTTTAAATTGCATTTTTATTTTTTCTAAATTTTGCATTAGAATCCTTCTTTCAGTTTCGTATTTCTGACAGTACAAAATTACATGTTCCACTGATTCTTCTTGCCCACAAAATTCACACCTTCCCGTATCATGTTTACCTATTTTATAAAGTGTACTATTTAATCTTGTGTGTCCAAATCTCATCCTTGATATTAGTATTTCATCTCTCCTGTTTTTCCCTGCATTTCTCATCTCTCCCACTTTCCTTTGAATTCTGTAAACTATCGACCTTTTTTCTCCTTATTGTTTTTGCCACGTTTCCTTCAGCTAATGAAGTTCTTCAAAACCCTAATTTTCTAAAGTTAGGTGATAGGCCCATGCTGTTTTCCAGCAGATTCGTGCATTCATTTAAGTTTTTTTTAACATTTATTTTAGACTTTTGCCAATTTTTTTATACTCTTTTTTTATACTTATATTTATAATCTGAAAATTTCATTCTGAGCAATTACCTCTGCTTGTGTTGCTTTTCATTCAATAAACAAGCTTTCAACTAAAAAGCAACCAAAGAAGAAGCACCCTTTAGGCATCTTTATAATATCCAAAGCTCAGTTGGTGTTGGAAGAGAGATGGGTAAAAATCAAAAGGAAGAAGTGGTCATCACTCGTCTCAGATACAGGACTAAATAAAACACTTTAATTAATAGGTAAACACACAAATGGATTATGTTCACATTGTAATCAGCCTGAATCTCTTCAGCATGTGATAATGGATTGTCATACATATGAAAATGAAAGAATACAATAAAGTAGCCTATTTGAAAAAAAACAACTAAACATCACTTTGGAAAAACTTGGAGTAGCATTGAGGAAAACATATGCACAGTTAATGACATTTCTGAAAGAAACAGGTCTGTTAGAACGAATATAAAGGTTACAGGTTTATTGTATACTTTTTTTTTCTTTTTCCTGCCAAACTTTTGTCCACCCTCCAGTCCAACAGGTGGCGGTAAAGCGCCAAATAAGTTGGTTTGCCAACAGGCCAAAAACGCTTAAGAAAAGAAGAAGAAGCACCCAAACACGCGCGGGAAAAGCCGTTTCTCGGCAACGAGTTCATCTCTCTCTGCAAAGATTATTAAAACAACAGATTCATCCAGTATAATGGAGCTACTGAAGAAAAGAAGATGCCGATTTAATGCTGGTGAAATTGGCAGGAAAAAAAAGAGGAAGTTCATTCATTTCCTTCATGCAACAGTGGGCGGAATTTAAGTGAGAAAGGGGGATTTTGAAAGGTAAGCATTTCTTTAGCGTAGTGAATATGTTTTGCATTATTGTATTTATGAAGTTAAAAAGACATGCAGTGTGAGCACTTGTTGAAGTTTTTGGACGTTGATCTGTGGATGTAGACTGCTGTTGTGAAACGCATGGAATAGGTTTGTCAGATCTTGTAAGAGAAACAAGCAACTTGTTTCAAAAAAGCAAAATACCACTCGCATCCCGAACAAAAGCGAAGCCATTGTTTTAAAATCGAGAATTGAATTGATCAAATTAGAAACTATTAATAAACAACCGATTATAAACTGCAATTTGCATTAGACTTAAAAAAAAAATAATAATAATAATACGCGTTTACACAAGTAATTTAAATTTCACATATTCAGCTGCCCATCTAAATCAATGAAGGACACATGGCTATTCTTGCCGCCTTTACAGTAACTGTGTGGAACGCGGAAGCGCGATCGGTTGCTATTGGTAACCGTGCGGCTTTATGCTAGCCATTAAAAAACATCCTGCACAAAATGCACGCGGTTTTTTCGTTTTCGATTTGTGACAGCATTTTTGATTGGTTGTATGTAAAGTCATCTCTGATTCGGCGAGTTGACAGGCTGTCACAGCGTTTTGACGTCATGGTGTCACGTTGGGTACGTCCCCAAAATAAGTTGTTCTATGAAAGTTTGCCGGGAGAAAGGCAGGGTGAATGTAACGTTAGACGTTTGTCGTCAGTGTGAACACATTTTTAAAGAATACATCAACACACTGATGGCTACGCCAAATTCCAATATGGAAACCAACTCCAGGGGTGAGATATACTCAGTTTTACTTAAGCGTGTTTTTAAACCGATCTGATGTGTAGCGACGCGCGCTTTGCTTACAACCGGGTTCTCACCTTAGTTCTCCGGTACTGCTTGGATCAAGTTAATCAATTTATCACCCACTATAACTGTTTCGGAGTTGGTGGTGGAAATTCGCACTATTGTATACAAAGTAACATCGAAATATAAGTTATGTGTGGACATTAGCGAACAAACGTCTTGAGTTAGCTGCGCCAGCCCAGTACACGACGCTTTTCTGATGGTTTCAGTTAAATATAAGCGATTATAAGCTAGTCTATGCCTGGTTTATAGTTTGATCCATTTTTAGATAAGTTTAGTACTAAAAAGTGCTCGCTCACATAGTAATATCTTACCGCAGGTGGGGTGTTTGAGTGTCTGTGGAGGCCCCTGAGAAGAGTCTGGAGACTCCTGCGCTGCCGTGAGACTGGTGAGTATCTGAAGGATTTACAGTATTAACAGTAGGAAACACTTGAAGTCATTAACTAACATTATAAAGCATACTTATACATGGGTAGGAATGTATATGAAATTTTAACTATTTTAATATTAAATTAATACTTATTTATGTAATTTAGTACAAAGTGTTCCATGGTATTCATAAAGAATGGCAGTGGCAAAAATTAATTTCTCTATGTAATGTTTTACCAGAAATAAAACTTTCAGTGGAAGAAACCTCACCACTTTTCAGTGGCCATAGCTCCGTCCGTCCATGGTGAAGATCCTCAAGTTGTTGATCTTCACTGAGGTGAGGTAAGACACAAACTGAATGTCTATTATTTACATGCAGAATTGTGGTAATGTGAATTTATCCGCTAGAACAGTGCTTCTAAAACCTCTCCTGGGAACACCCCACCACTGCACGTTTTGGATGTCTTCCTCATCTAATACACCTTAAAGTCATCAGCTCATTAGTATAGTATGTTGGACTTCAATTGGGTATCTTCAATGTAGGAGACATACAAATTGTGCAGTGGGAGATGCACTGTGCTTGAACGTTTTTGTTGTTCTTGTCTTCTGAGAGAATGTCCTTGTTTAAGGGCTGGTCCGAATACCTTTTTTTTGAGCTTCGAAGCTTCGGTAGTAATCAACACCGAATATTCGAAGCTTCGGAGGGAGGGGCTGAACATAGTCTTCTCTCTAATAAAGGCAGGAATCTGTGTGTGTCTGTTTGCACTTTTATTATGTCGAGAACCGTTCATCCAATCGACTTCACGCGTGGCAGGTGTGATGCTGCGGACCCAAGGGAGTGCTGTGTCGCATTTTGGTGCAATATGGACACGCGACACGTTCAGAATTAATCAACTTTTAATAAACTACAGAACAGCACGAGCGGGAAGTGGCACGCATTTTTTCTAACAAACAAATCACTCCCAAATCAGAAATTGTAATAATAATTACTAACACAGTAAAGAAGAACGAAAAATAAATGAACGAAGTTCAATGAACTGTAATAAATAAAGAACATGGTAGCATACTTTCAATAACAGCAACACACATTTTAATTAACAAACAGTTTAAATAAAACTAATTTATGACTGCCATATTCGCAAGTATTTTCCAAGCAAATTAAGTGCACGTTTTTATCATGTGTAAAATTACTGATTAACATGGTGGATAAAAGCAGCTCGTTTTTTTTACACCAACAATATACTATAGGCATACTACTTGCAGAACTCAATTGATTTTTCAAACTTGCTGTGCTGTTGTGGTAGGCCAGTTTCAAATCGCATATTTGGCACACTGCCTTTGTCTTGTCCTCACTCAATTTAAAGTGCTCCTACACAGCTGAGGTCTTAGGCAATTTTTTCATCTCTTCCAGATGAACTGAATCATGACATTCATGACGTTCACTCATGGGCAATTCATATTCAAGCGCGAATGAGAACTGTTTCGCGGGGGATGCCAGGGGTAAAAAAAAGAAAAGAAAAGAATATTCGAATCTCAAAGTGTAAAATCAAATGCCAACCCACCGAACGAATAATCGAATATTCTGGTCCAGCCCTAACTTATTTTTAATATTTTTCTTGATTAAAATGATTTGCCATCAACTATAATCCACTAACAATCTAAATTTAGAATTTAAAATTTAACAATCTACATGTCAAACATATTCAAGATTTAATCAACATAAAATACAAATTAAACGGTCATTTTGAAAACCTGAGCTCCTGAAAAATAAGTGTTACCTACTAGTGATGCGCGGGTCGTCTCATAACCCGCGGACCCCGCCGGTAACCCGCGGGGCGGGTTGGGGCGGGTCAAGAAATTGTCACTTTATTTGCGGGGCGGGTCATTAAAAAAAAAAAAAAAATCCATGTATGTTGCGTGCAATTCCCTATAGCCAATATTAAATATTTGGGAATATCTATTTTCATATTTTATTAGGTTCTTTGATAAGGTTACAATGCGAAGGCCTACGTAACGTAACTTGCTTGATGTCCCCAAACCTTTGGCGTCACGTGACACGTCACGAAAGCGCCAAGCAGCTCTGTATCCCATTCCCAGCCACAAGCGCATCAAGTGAGCGCACATTCAGCTCTGTTGGCCGGGTGCTGGAGTCTAGGTGTAATAGATTAAACCTCGGTACAGTGGATGCCATTCTTTTTTTGCACAGCGAACGTAAAAACGCTAAATGAACATTTCCGTGTGTTAAATAAAACAAAAGTTCAATGGTTATGTAGCGTAGGCTGTAAACTGTAGGCCTATACAAATCTGAAATAAAAAATTGTTTAGCCTATTAGATGAATACAAACGCTGCTTTGTAAATGTTGAAAATGATTATCATTATCTTGTTATTAATATGACCTGATTTATGGTTCACATTCATAATCGTATGTTGTTGCCAGTTTACAGGGCGATGTTTCCAAGCACTTTCAGGCTGAAATAAAGGCTGTTTTCATTTACATTACAATGCCTAGTATGTCTATTTAATGGTCGCGGTTGCGGGGCGGGTTGTAAAAATAGATACAGTGGTGCGGGGCGGGCCAAATAATTTCATAAAAGCGGGACCCGCGGGTTGGAAAAAACCCGACCCGCGCATCACTATTACCTACATACCTGTTTTTTTTACGCAATGAAAGGGATACTTAATCCAAAAAAAAAAAACTTTCATACAGACCCAGACTACAGACCTCTTGGGAGCCAGCTCTACATACGGCTTATTCAGCGAAACCTCGCAGCTGAACAAAACGCAACTTTTCTTACACTTTCACTATATGATGAAATGTATGATGACAAGATTAAATTGTTTTATTAAATAAGTTTGTTATATAATTTTGTATATGGATTATATAACACAATTATTTAGTAAACATGCTTTAATATAATCATAGTCGTATTTAGATAAAATATAACATCTTAACATGATTATAAGGCCGTGCAGAGTAAGTGCTTTCTGCGTACGTTGTTCCTATAATTTTTCGTAAATGTAGAATAAATTTTAGTATGAAATTTTTGGTGAATCGTGGTTTGTTCTTAAAATCATTCGTACTCCCATTTCACGCACAAATTAGTGCGTACGCATGCTTGGTGAATGAGACCCATTGTTTTTAAACTTTTGATTTCAATTTCTGTACCTGAAATTTGTTCAGTTTTATTTATTTATGCTATTGCTAATTGATTTGTTTGTTCCTGTTTTATTACTTTCTGTTTACTTGTCTTTAACAATTTCTTGTTTGAAATGTATATTAGTCTAGTTTAATTTTTTTATTAGGTTTTATTTTGTGGTATTTTTTGGTAAAACCATAGGCAAAAGACAGAATAAATGTTTAACATCTAAATATCTGACTTTTTTTTAATATATATTTTATGTATTAGTTTATTTTATTGGAATTAGGGTTGTGACGGTGAGGAAATTTTCCCACCGGTTAATCGACGTGTGACAACACCGATAATACCGGTATCACCGTGGTGGGGGGTCGTTTGAGTTTTCCCTCTTTTCCTAGCTTTCCTTCGTTTTAAATAGCCTGTAAGCGCCATGCACCTGTTACTTTCACTTTTAAATTCGCGGCAATTCGGCGTCAAGCAGTTGTTTGTTTTTAGTTCGTTTGAGTTTTCCCACTTTTCCTCACGTTCCTTTGCTTAAATAGCTTATAAAAGCCCCGTTCGCGTTTTACTTTCATTTTTAAATTAGCGGCAATTCTGCATCAATTGCTTGAATGCAATTCAAGCAACAACAAAATACAACGTAGAACAAATAACTTTTATTAACAAAACGAATAAAAATACACCATGCTATATGCCTAATATAAAATAACAAATAACTTATAAAGTTTAAATAGGTATACAAAACTAAAAATCAGTAAAGAATGAGGAACAGATAATTACGAAATGTAGAACATTTATTAGCAAAACGAATAAGAAAGTTTGGAGGCACGGACGGCATACGCCTTTATGTAAAATAATAGGGGGAAATATGCACAGTTTAAATAAAATAAAAATCAGCATACTGTGGAACCAAATAAACGAGAAACGAATGTTTTAAAAAACTTCCATTATCACTTAGATCAGTGGTTCTAACGAATCCGTCACGAATCCAGATGCGCTCCACCATGCTGAATGTTACAGTCTGTGCTGAACACAATTAAAAAATAACTTTCAGTTTTACAGTTCATTTTAGTTTTTACATTAATTAAAAAATTTACTAAACAAATATAAGCTATAATGTTATGTAAAATAATTTAGTTTTTCATATATTATTTTCAGACATGAGCAGATCTATGTACTCACATAATTAATGTTACGCATTTAACGAACACTTACAAGCGCGCACTTTGGCAGAATTCAATTCAAATAGTCATCAGCAGCCATTAGTTCTGTAAAACTGAGCATCAGAATGGACAAATTTGTTAAGGGAGAAAACGAAATGTGGTAAACGCCAGCGAAGGAACGCATTCAAACAAGAATAGTCACAGCATCAGCAGTGAAGAGAGTGCTGGACTCTCGGTTCGCCCCGCGCCACTCACTTGAAGATGTTCAGGTAAAAAGAAACACCCAGCAATCATCCTTAATTACAGACATGTGGCGAAACATCTCTAGAGAGAACCTCAGATTATTAAACTCGAAAATGCTTTCCATATTTGGATCAACATAGGCTACATTTGTGAACGCACACTTGCTGCAGTGTCGCGCGTCAAGTCACGCTTCCGTGCGCGTCTTACAGACTGCAACGTCATTGTGCTGTTACTCCTTTCCAGCAGAATTTCACAAAATTGGTCAGCTCCCGACAGCATCAGGTGTTTTATTAATGGTGAGTAGAATTATTTATTTATTTACTTATTTATTTCAATAAATGTAATCATTTAGATATCAGAATATTTAGGCTATAAATAATATTATAAATCTGGTTGGTTTGTATTGATGACGTAATATGTAAATGACATGCGTGCAGCTAGTGATACTTGCGCTTGGACCATAGTGCGGCCCGGTGGAAAAAAAGGTTGAGAACCACTGACTTAGATTAATGGCAGAAGTCAACAGGCTTTTCAAAATCCAAAATATTTTTAAAACAGGCACTTTTACATTTCGTTTTGAAACTCTTCCGCTATCGTCGTGTCTGTCTCACCTCACTCTTCTCGTCAGTCAGCTCGACTCACTCTCCTCACGTGTGATAAATGAAATCTGATCTGTGATGCGCGACTGTCGTTCGTTCGGTGTGCTGCATTCAGCAGCCGCGTTCAGTTTTAATTGTAGTGTCCTCTAACTGAACTAAATTATTTTTATTACTATAAAAAAAATCAAAATGACGGTGTGGGACGGTGCAAGTGACGTAAACGGTGTTGCAGCTTAACACCGGTATCACCGCCAACACCGTCTATCGCGGCAAGCCTAATTGGAATCAGAATTAGGAAACACCATTTAGTCTGTGCAAATACAACAGGCCAGACCTCCAAACAAATACAGTAGCGTAGTAATTTATAAATGATCATAAATAAACTGTCAATAAAATAATGTAACTAAAGACTTGTTTACACCAAGGACGATAACTATAACGATAAAGATGCAGTTTTAAAAATAGTTATAAATTAAAAAACAAACAAAAAAAAAAACGAGTCCACACCACACCTATGACACAGAGGAACGATATTGTAGGAATCACTTTCAAAAATATTTTTTTTTTCAGCTAATGAACAATAAAAATATTGAAAGCCAATCAGAATCCATCCTGCTTTAAGGGGCTCAAGCATTTAAAGTGACAGACGATAGAACTGCAGCAACTGCTTATAATAAACAGCTTTATTATATTAGTGTCCATTGGTGTGGATGCTAATATAGTTGTCGTTCTTGGTTTGAATTGGCCTTAAACCACACATGCTTATTGCTCATGACCGCTTTACTTTCCTTTATAGATGATATTTTTGATGAATTGACAATCGGCCAAACAACAGAATTTTGGACCTACGTTTTAAACCCAAGATTAAAAGACTGAGAAGATGGATATACTTCCCCCTCAAATCATCGGCCAAGCTGCCTAACATGTCCGACTGACCGCCATTCTGACATGGAATGAATTTCTTCTTCCAAAATGTAATATGTAATGGTGAAGGTTCTTCATCATTACTGCCTACTCAGGGGACCACATTTTGCACAAGCTTCTCAGTGCTTGTCTCTTCAAACCTCTGGACAGCAGGATATTCACTTTTGCCAAACTGACAAAGACAGTAGTGCACAAAACAGACCTAAGTTGCTTGGTTTAGGTCAATGCAAAGAGGCATTAGATCATTAGCTGCCCAACTTGAAGACAATGAAGTGCTGTAACAGTGAAGTGTCCGTAAATTTTGGACAGGTACTGTTGTTTCAAGTATTGTTTATTGTTAATAGATTTAAGGTGCGTATGCACATATAGGTGCATAAAAAGCTGTGCATGAATGTTTTCATACAGAAATCATGATTCATCCATAGCTTCATAATTTTTTTTTAGTGAATTTGTAAAGTTTTTGCACCAAATTTGTTTGCTCTCAGATGAGAATGCACCTCTAGAGGTGAGGTTGACATTCCCTCATTTAGATCAGTCCACATTCATCAAGGTACGAACAGAAAGCTCTTGTGAATCTGGCTAGAATTTTGTGCAAACTTAAATATGCAACAAATTATTAGTGACTATGGCCTGATATCTTTTGATATTTCAATTAGGCTTTGTGATGGTCAGTTTTCCACAGGGTAGTTAATGATTGTCTAGTACTTACAATGGATTGTACCACTGCTGATGGATTTTTCATGCTGTTCTACTTGAAAAACAATTGTCAATACTTTGTGTGGAAGACACGAAAAAAAAGCTATTTCGAAGAATGTTGGTAAGCAAACCGTTTACTTCCATCGTTACCATTTACTTCCACTGTATGGCCAAAAAAATCCCACTTACACAGTGTACTAACTACACGCGATGCGACAAGATTCCAGCGACAATCATTTTGGCTGTCCACACAAGGCGCGACAACAGAATCAATCAAATATCACAGCCAATCAGAAGCGTGTGTGGGCTGGCCCCCACTGCACTCGCAATGAAATGGATAAGTTTATAAACTAATTCATAAATATGAATCCTTTTTAACATTATTAAATGTACATACTGAGTGACTGATTACATCTTTGTCATGGAATACGCTTGTTGGTTCGCGTTGAGTTCACAGTTTTAATATACATCTTTGCTTTTATTTTCAAGATCTGAGGAAAGTAGCCTATCTGTTGTTGCTTTCAGTATGGCTAAAATGGTCACTCAAAATGATATTCAAACTCCCATTAGACACTTTTAACATTGAATAAAGCACATAATCAGTACCTGAGATTATCATTGTCATAGTTTGTATGTCCAGCCGCAAATTCACAGAAATAGAAACCGTTTCTAAAACAGAAGTTTTGTGCGTTGCCGTCGCGGCTAGTTAGGACAAAAACTCTGATTAACATGGAAAAGATACCTTTTATTGTGTGTCGCGTGTAGTTAGAAATTTCTCAAAATATCTTTTAGATAGTAGATAAAGTCATACGGTTTTGAAACAACATTATAGGGAGTAAATTGACAGAATTTTGGCTGAATTATTCTTTCAAGCAGAGGCTTGTCACTCAGGGCATGACAGTTTAGTCAGGATTGGGAATGTAATTTATAATATGTGGAGGTACAATTTGGTGCATGACATGATCATTGTTGATACACTCTCGACCTTACTCTGAAACTTTGTGCTAAAATATCAACCAAGATATGTTTGGATTTAAAGTCAATTAAATACTAGGACCAGAAAAGTGATTATCATATTTGCCTCTCCTGACTCAGGCAAGTATAAAACCAACATTTTAGGTTCCCTTTCTATTTATATGCATGCTCCAAAACTAGAGATCGACCGATATATCGATTTACCGATATTTTTCCCGATATTTAAGCATTTTTCCATAATCGGATATCGGTTTTGTAATATCGGATTTTCTGATAAACGCCGCCATCTTGTGTGCGTTTTAAAAATTGCACGCATGATCGCCATTACAGCGCATCTGAGGGGAGACGAGACAACGGCGTGCACAGGTAAAGTATTACTTGCTTTGCTGTAATTAGTACATTTTATTTAACATAACAGCCATTAATGCACAAATTAGATGTGATACATATGCTTGATGTAGTTTATGCAGCTTTACTCTAAGAAATAGACGAGTCACGTAAGATAATCCGTCAAGTCCTGTCCCAATAAAGACGTAACTTTGCATGAATTAAATAATACAGCCATGAATGAGCGCAAGTTGGAAGTAAAAGCGCTGAATTGAATTCTCTCTCTGTTGTATATTTGCTCATCATTAGTCTCGTGAAGCCGCTTCATATTGCTGTTCACTCAGTGGGTTAATGCTCAGGAAATGCTACAGCACGGCCACCGCATGTAACTTTTAAAAATATTCACGATTAAAACACCGTAATTATATAAACATTTACTATATAACCATCAATTCCCTAATAAACATCCTAGTAAACACAACTCCAGTGTTTCCCACACATAGACTTTACCTGGGCGGGCCGCCCAGGTATATTAACGGCCGCCCAAGTATATTTGGTGACACATTTTTGTTTTTATTACTATTATTATCTTACAGTTTTTTTTTTTTTTTTTAATCCGCCCGAGATAATGAAACCATCCGCGATTGATTAACTAGTTGAAAATCTCCCCTCGCCTGACGCGTTTCACACTGCTCGTTCTGTGTGCTCAAGAACTGTCCACGCTCCCACAGACCATCTCTCTCTCTTTATCTGTGGCGGGCTGCAACAATATCCACCGCCCGCTGCCATCAGCTCCCGCCTCTCACACACAAGAGCGTGACATTCAGTATTTAGCAACTTTCAGACCCTTTTGGTGGCTTTTTTCCCACAACAGGTACATACTGACAAACCTAGTGACTTTTTTTGAAAAAACCTTAGCTATCGTTCAATTGGAATTTGTCTCCAGTAATGTTACTGCCCCGCGAGTGCGAGATCTGACTCTCCCGGCGCAGTGTCGCCTCTCTCTGCGTCTATTCTGTGCAGTGAGCCGGCAGTGAAGCAGCGCATTCATTTGGCCGTAACGCAGCAAAATCGCCAGTAAATAATTTACAAAACAGCGTTTCCAAGCACCTGTCGCTTACTGACTGTTTGGACTTTTAAATATGAACACAATTCGTCTGTTAATATGCGCATAGCTTGTTACTCAGACGCAGACAGTGCGCTGAATGAGACAAGACAGTAATACAGCCAAAACCACCGCATATAGTCGCTTTTTAGTGTAAGTTAGATGTATATTGATTTTATCAGACGATGTTGCGATTATAAATCAGGATTTAAGGAGTATAGTGAGAGTGATTCCTGGTTAACGTAAAATTAATGGTTCCTGTTTACTATTTATACTTGTTTTATGTATGACAACAGAAAGTATAATGTGAACAGCTTTATTGGCATTGTTGTATTAATTACAGTATGTGACATTTAGAACAGATCTTAAGTGCCAAAACTCGTCTGAACGCAAACTTGACACAATGACATGCAAATTAACGTGACGTCACCTGCCGCCACAAGTTTTATTTATTTTTTAATTGGTGAGAATTACTTTTATGTGCTTTATTTATTTTACCTGTTTGTTTTTTTACCTCATCGAAGATTTTATTTTTAAACAAAAACTGTTTAGTAACAGTGCACTTTTTTATTTTTTGTACTCTCAGACCCCTCTATTTATTGGTGTATAAATAAGATTTGTTTTGTTTTCTATGCAAGGAGGGAGTGATTGTTATAAATAAAATGGTTTGTTCAGTTCAGTGGTGTTGTAATCATTGTCAAAAACACAAGTATAACAGTAAATAAATATCGGTTCTGCATATCGGTTATCGGGCACATAAACAAACAAATTATCGGTATCGGTTCTAAAAAATCAATATCGGTCGATCACTATCCAAAACCCGCCTGGTTGGATTTTAGGCATTTAAGGATTCCCCTAAAATCCAAGAAGCTTGTTGCAACAAGCTTTTTGTCACCATTACTTGAGTATTTATAGTAGGCATGCAGGATATTACAATGTTCTCCCGATGTGCCTACACTGGAAGAAAGTGACAAACTAAATCACTTCCATTTGCTACCAACAAAGCTGTCTACAGTGCAAATGAGCAATATTGCATGTTTTGCATGTCTCTTGATGGCACTGACAACGTGGTGTCAGTTACATTTGAGTAGATTTTTTTTATTATAACTTTGAACTGGAGTGGTTTGTTTTAACAGAACACTTGTTTTGTTTGATTCAGCCCAAAACTGTGACAGCTGTGACACTTAACTTCATAATAGGAAGGAAACTCACCTGCTTGTGATTTTCTAGTAATCCTGAAGCGCTTGATCAGTCGACAAACCCTGTCGTAAAGGTTTTTCCTCAATTGTGCCTTCTTTTGATTTATGTAGAGTTTTGTAAAGAAATGTTGATATAAGCACTGTTTGTATGAAGTTGTTAAATATTTAAGGAAATATTATTGTATTTAGTGTCTAAAAGAAATATGAATGCAATACTGTGATATGTGGACTATATCCGTTTATTGTTTCATAGCACATCATGTTGCTGTTATCACATGTTTTGAACTAATAAAGTTAAATGATCTAATCCATTTTGCTGTGTTTATGTATATTGCACTAGAGGGCGTGCAGTGCGTATAGGCAAATAAGCATCAAGTCTTTTAACAGGCTTGTCTCAAGTATGTATACTATAGTACATATAAGTAAAGGTTACAGAATATCATAACTTACTTACTGCAATGCTTCACTACTAAGAGATTAACAGTAAAAATAACAGTACATAGATTAGGTCACAAGTTTATCATGAAAGCAGTCATGAATCATCCAGGTAATGACAGTATTAAGAATCAAGCGTATGTACACTTTTGAACAGTCATTTTTGTATTTGGTCTTTGTGGACTATATTTAAACATTATATAAAGTAGTGCAGTGCTAAATAAAAAAAACAAAAAAAAAGATTTTCAAACAACAGATTTTATTGAACCTCGACATAAACTGTATAAGGTTTTACATATTACACTCATACTAGAGACACAGCAGCCTGCAGACAAACCACATTCATTGTAATTTTCAAGTTTATTTTCTTTATTTCTAAAGCACAATTAAAGACAACAGAAGTTGTTTTGTGCCTTTTTTCTTTTTCATTCATTATTTTTTCACTTTACAGAACTGGAAAGTGGAAACTTACAACTGGTAAGAAAGAAACGTAAACCCAAAAAGTGTATCTTTGTAAAATCCATTTCTTTCCTTCAAAACAGCCTAATATAATATGTTTAGTGTATATACATACAATGGCTTCAACCTCAACAATAAGATCTTTAATAAAGATCGAGACCTTTCTTAGACCTTAAAAGATGAAAGAAAATTACCTCTACAATAGACTACCGAAGAAAGTGTCTAGTTATAAAAATATTTAATAAGGTGACATCTGCAAAAACACATTTAGTGTAATATGAAACTTCTCCAAAACCTGCACCTAACTTAAGACTTATAAAGTTTGATAAAGATATTACATGGTTAGAAATCAAAAATACTATAAATAAAGTGAAAAATGAGCACATGGTTAATCAACTGAAATACAAATGTTGGAAGTTATGAACAGGGTTTTGTAAAGAAACTCAAACTACAGTTGTGAACGGCCAGAGTCGTGCTGTGATGCTTTTACTGAAGGAAGACGCTCCGCTGCTTTCGCTCTTTCCGCTAAAAACTTGTCAAACTCTGAGGGTGGGACAGAAATGAGACACTGAAATTAGTCTGCTGTATGAAATGTGGTTTGATGAACTGTCATACTTTTCTGAAGCGTTTGTGACACTTTGATTTTTCCAGTAGAAAACTGACAGCAGTTTGCACCCTGTAGTGACAGCGAAACCACGGCGAGTGTGAAAGGATTGAGCAATTTTGTCTGAAAACCACAACCTACAGCCAAGTGCCTTTTATGCACGCAGACCTTGACTGTCTGTAAAGTCAGAGCTGGGTAGATTACTTACAAATTGTAGTCTGTTACTGATTCCAAATAATATGATTAAATGATTAATAACATGAAGTGCATTAAACATTACACCAAGGTTTCCCAAACTGGGCTTCGAAAATTAACTGAAGGGGGTTTGTGAGTTTAATGAAAAGCTAATAATTAAAGCAAAAAAGGTAAAGTTAAATTAATTAAATAAAAAATAATAGGAAAAAAGCTAATAAAAATGATAATATTTGTGTCACAACATTAGTCGGTAGCTCCCCCTTGTCTATGTATTGAAAGAATTTAGCCCCGAGTGAAAATTACTTCAGGGGCCCTCAGTTTGGAAAGTACCTGCAAGTGTGAAAAATATAAGCTCTTAAATGACCGCAAAAAAGGTTAACAAGAGGGCACAGCAAATGTAATGAAACCACAAGCTGAGTAAGAGACTACGTGACTAGTGAAACGGGGAAGATCGCGTGTAGATCACGGAGGCGACTAAAGGACATCTGGCAGATCAGAAATGAGCTACAGACTGATACTCTTACAACAGGAAGACTGGATCATATAGAGGATTGACAGAATGTGATTAGATTCTCTAAAAAGCATACAAATTGCCCACTGATGTCTTATATACAGAAGGAAAGATAAGTGAGCATGCAAATCTAATTTTAGCATATAGCACAGAAGGACTGAAGCTTTTCCCACATTTTTGATGTCAATTTAAATCTACCTCAGATTAAATATGGCAAAATGTGTTAAAAGGCGTTAAAAAGTACTACAGTCTTATTTGTAGCTGAAAGCATTATCATAATAGCCATATTAAGAAGGGTTACCTTCACTCGTCACTCCTTCAGAGTCATCTTCCTGTGTCACAAAATAGCACAAAAATACACTTATGAGAAACAATAAAGAATAATCACTGTTTTAAGATGGCATTAAATCCAAATGCACTTACTTGCATTGAATAATGTCTTGCTCTTCATAAAAGGTCTTATTGTGCATGTTTCAATAAAATTGATGTAAAGAGATTTTTTACTGAATCATTTGCAGCAGTTCATAATTTACTGAACTGCTAATCATTATTTTGTCATGTTCACCATTTTATATTAAGACTTGTGAGTAATTAGTGACTGGTTCATATGACAGTTCATAGTTATACATCTTCACATACACTAATGTCTCTTAAGGTCACCATGGCTGCATTTATTTTATTAAAACAGTAATATCATGAAATATTATAATTTAAAATGACTTATGTTTGAATATATTTTAAAATGTCAGTTATTTTTTTGATGGTAAAGCTGAATGTTCACATGATCCTTCAGAAATCTTTCTAATATGCTGAATTTCTGCTCAAGAAACATCATTATTATTCAAGTGAAAACAGTTGTGCTGCTTCATATTTTTGTGGAAACTGACACATTTTTATTCAGGATTCTTTGATGAATAGAAAGTTAAAAAGAACAGCATTTATTTGAAATAGATTTTTTTTTTAACATAATACAGGTCAAACCAAAAATTATTCAGATATAATTTTTGATATTTTTTACTAGTGGGTGCAGGGCACCATAGTTCATTAATGTAAGTGAGGATAGCAAAATAAAGTAAACCGTGAGATACACACACAAATTCTTCATACAGTGGACTATACCAGTAAAATTGATAAAAATCTGGGACCAAAAATTGGATTTGACACTTTGACCTGACCATGATTTGTTACATACCTATCTATCAAAGTTATCTGGCATTATCAAGATATTTTTTTTCTGACACCGTTTAGCCTAACTCGAGTTCTTGTCATATTTTATTCCCATTTTCTAAACTATAGCGAATAAACTGTGATAATGTGAGAAATTTTGCAAAGAAACTTTGCAAGAGTTTGCAAAGAAATCAGAATCATTCAGGGGAATCAGAATTAGAGCCAGAACTGTTAAATTCCTATGCTTACCACCAGTTAGAGGTCTAAAAGTGAGTCACTTACATCCAGCCATTGTTCAATGTCATCCATCACTTCACTCTGATTGACAGGAATCTGACAGCAGGAGAAAAATATTAGTTACTTTACGTTAGCATAATAAAGCACAACTATCAAACCACACCCATCTCAAACAAGCTTCCTGCTTCTCAGTGCTTTAAAGTGTAAAGGAAAAATCAATATGTTTCAGTCCTGAGGATGGAAAATAAGTTGTTTTGAAATTTGGCAACACCATAAAATAAGGCACTGAGGAGCTATGGATCGCTCAACATCCAGGCCTGAAACATAGAATGAGCTAAACACCAAAATTCCCACAAAACCTTCAGCAAATAAAGATAATAAAGCTCCTCAAACCATGCGGGCCACTCAGAAACAAGACAGCAGACACTTATTCACCAAATGAGAAAAAAACTTTGACATGCTAAAAAAAAAACCTCCCAGCTTGACCAATAGCATGACACACTGGAGGCTGACTGTTTTATCAGCCAATCAGACCCACCATTCCCTTTTCAAGCATCCAAAGAAACTGAGGCGAGCTGCTGAGGGAGGTGGAGTCTAGGCTGTCATCCTTAACATCCTCAACCATTTTAAATGATGGACATGTATCGTTGCATCCGATGGCAGGTGAAAACAACACAGAAACATCTTGAATGCTGTTACATACACTAATGAATGCTGCTCTCTCGTAATACAAAGAGATGCTAATTGAACGCTCTATTTCAAACATGATATCCTTTCTGCAGAACTAAATAATTCAGAGACACTTACCGCTCCAGTGTCCTGTCGCTCTCTATGAGTGGCTGCAAGTCCCTCTAGACCTGCAGAGCATTCTGGACTGGTAATAAATCACACAAAATATGTCATGTAAAGATCAAGTTTTGGTTTTGCTGCACTGCAACATTTATGCTATGAACACAATCAACACTAATATTTGTATTAAAGAATTGAAAAGTTCTTTGAGGAACCAAAAATGGTTCTTTTATTGCATCAATTTGAAAACCCCCTATTTTTAAGAGTGAATACCTGAAATCATGCAAAATAAGCAAAATGAAATCCAAATTTGACGACCATGCAAGATGTAGATGAATTCGTTTCTTCATCAGAATAGATTTGGAGAAATGTATCATTACATCATTTGCTCACCAATGGATCCTCTGCAGTGAATGGGTGCCGTCAGAATGAGAGTCCAAACAGCTGATAAAAACACAATAATCCACACAACTGCAGTCCATCAAATCTTTGTAAGAAACAAATCCATCAAGACTTTCTTAAATTGCAATATGAGCCCTCATCACAATATTGTTTTTTTTCAGTGAATAATTCACCTTGTCTGAATCACAAGAGAAATATGCACAGATCAAGCACTGTTACAAAACAGTGAAACAGTTCTAAATATGCTTTTCACTTCATAAGACTTCAACTGATGGACTGGAGTTGTGTGGATTATTGTTTTTATCAGCGGTTTGGACTCTCATTCTGACGGCACCCATTCACTGCAGAGGATGAGCAAGTGATGTACAGGTAATGATACATTTCTCCAAATCTGTTCCGAGGAAGAAGCAAACTCTGGATGAACACTGGGTGGCCTGAGGGCGAGTACATTTTCAGCAAATTTTCATTCTTGAGTGGATGCTTCCTTAAATTCTTACCTTTTTTGTGATGAGCTGCGTTTACTTAGTTTTAAATCATCAGCTTTTGTGCCTGTAGCAAATCACGCAACAAATAATGCATTAATAACTGTGAAGATTAATATTAGAATTAAATGTGAGTATAAATGATTCAGAAATACAACCCAAATTCTGGAAATGTTGGGACGTTTTTTTAAATTTGAATAAAATGAAAACTAAAAGAATTTCAAATCACATGAGCCAATATTTTATTCACAATAGAACATAGATAACATAAATGTTTAAACTGAGAAATTTTACAATTTTATGCACAAAATGAGCTCATTTCAAATTTGATGCCTGCTACATGTCTCAAAATAGTTGGGACGGGGGCATGTTTACCATGGTGTAGCATCTCCTCTTTTCAAAACAGTTTGAAGATGTCTGGGCATCAAGGCTATGAGTTTCTGGAGTTTTGGTGTTGGAATTTGGTCCCATTCTTGCCTGATATAGGTTTCCAGCTGCTAAAGAGTTTGTGGTTGTCTTTGACGTATTTTTCATTTAATGATGCGCCAAATGTTCTCTATAGGTGAAAGATCTGGACTGCAGGCAGGCCAATTCAGCACCCAGACTCTTCTACTACGAAGCCATGCTGTTGTAATAGCTGCAGTATGTGGTTTTGCATTGTACTGCTGAAATACACAAGGCCTTCTCTGAAATAGACGTCATCTGGAAGGGAGCATATGTTGCTCTAAAACCTTTATATACCTTTCAGCATTCATAGTGCCTTCCAAAGCAAGCAAGCTGCCCATACCGTATGCATTTATGCACCCCATACCATCAGAGATGCTGGCTTTTGAACTGAACGCTGATAACACACTGGAAGGTCTCCCTCCTCTTTAGCCCGGAGGACACGGCGTCTGTGATTTCCAACAAGAATGTTAAATTTGGACTCGTCTGACCATAGAACACTTTTCCACTTTGAAACAGTCCATTTTAAATGAGCCTTGGCACACAGAACACGACGGTGCTTCTGGACCATGTTCACATATGGCTTCCTTTTTGCATGATTGCGCTTTAGTTGGCATCTGCAGATGGCACGGTGGATTGTGTTTACCGACAGTGGTTTCTGGAAGTATTCCTGGGCCCATTTAGTAATGTCAATGACAGAATCATGCCGATGAGTGATGCAGTGTCGTCTGAGGGCCCGAAGACCACGGGCATCCAACAAAGGTCTTCGGCCTTGTCCCTTACACACAGATTTCTCCAGTTTCTCTGAATCGTTTGATGATGTTATTCACTGTAGATGATGAGATTTGCAAAGCCTTTGCAATTTGACGTTGAGGAACATTGTTTTTAAAGTATTCCACAATCTTTTTACGCACTCTTTCACAGATTGGAGAGCCTCTGACCATCGTTACTTCTGAGAGACTCTGCCTCTCTAAGACATCACTTTTATAGCTAATCATGTTACAGACCTGATGTCAATTAACTTAATTAGTTGCTAGATGTTCTCCCAGCTGAATCAAAATGTCTTGCTTTTTCAGCCCTTTGTTGCCACCGTGCCAACTTTTTTGAGACCTGTAGCAGGCATCAAATTTGAAATGAGCTCATTTAATGTATACATGTGTAACATTTCTCAGTTTAAACATTTGTTATGTTCTCTATGTTCTATTGTGAATAAAATATTGGCTCATGTGATTTGAAAGTCTTTTAGTTTATTTTATTCAAATTTAAAAAAACGTCCCAACATATCCGGAATTCAGGTTGTAGAAGCAAAAGCAGAACTTACTCAGGCCTGCCATCTGATTGGATAGTGTGGTGACTGCTGATTGGCTGATTGCGCTATGAGCACCATTGGCTGCTTTTGATTGGTTTGAAGTTTCCAAATCAATAAGATTTGTGTTAGATGGATTCTGAAATACAACAATGAATTATGAATTAATCAAATAAAGAATTAACATACAGTATATAGTCTTTATAGTGCATTTAATATCAAATTTATGAATTCTTACAGATTGTGCACTGCTCTGTCTATTGAGATGTCTTTCAAATCTAAAAAAACAAAACAGAAGTTAGATAACACTGATGAGATGTGATATTAAATTAACTAACTTGAAGTGCGATATGACATCTAAATGCTGTGACGTCATTACAGGGCTCCACATCATTTATTTAATTAATTTTCATGACTTCTCCAGTTGTTCAAGGGATTTTTAAGAACCCACAAAGAGCATTTTTAGCTGAATAAAAACACTTGTATTAGATGTATTTTTATTTATAAAAATGCCCATGAATGTTTAGGATTTTATTTATTTCCATAACCTTACCAAGTCTGAAAATCCAAGTTGAAAAATTCCCTGATAAACTGTAATAGTAGGAACCCTGTCATTACAGATACATGATTACATGATATTCCCTAATTCACACAATTGCCAATATTAATTAGGATCATCAAGGATCATTTGGCACTTTGGACTTCTGTAAGTTATTGTGACTGCCACTGTAGTCTTATTATTTGTATAATGTTATAGTTTTTATTCATATATTGAATAAGCTTTTTATATTTACAATTTTAATTTAGTTATTAATTTTATGCATTTTTGTCATTTATATTTATGTTGTCTAAATATTGCTATTTCTGTTTAATTTATTTTTATTCTCAATTTTAGATTTAGTTCCACTTTAGTATTCATTTATTGTAGTATAGTTAGTAATTTTAGTGCTTCAACTTAAACTTTTCTAATTTTCATTTTCTAATTTTCAAATACATTTCTAATTTTCATGTAATATTTATAATTTATTTTATTTCAATTAACAATTTTTTAATAGTTTGGTTAATAATTACCCACAGCAACACTTGGAGCAATGCTGGTATTTTCCTGTGCAATGGTTTTGTTGTCCACACGGTGGCAGTACACTGAATAAATTGCAGATAAAGACAGCATCTGAGGTTAAGAGGTCAGCTGTTTAAATGGGTTTGGAATAGCATACTACTATTACTATTTCTGCCATATAAAAATAAAGTATTACGCTAAATAATAACTATGGCAAATAGCAAACAGGTCAAAACAGTATTATAACAATTATGACTTTACAAAAGCACATCACTAAATAAATAATAAATAAATCTTCAACAATTTTGATATTACAACTACTTGATATTTAAATTTTCACAAACTGAATATACTGTAGCGTAATTTCAACTTTTTAATCTTTTCAAATGTTTATGTTTATGCTTTTTGAAATGTGGCTTTACTACCCCTAAATAGGCATATTATTTTGAATTTTAGGCTTATTTTGAGCAAAGTATTTTCTGCATATGTAATTGTTGCAGGTATAATTGTTAAATTTGTATCTATTAATTTCCAACCACTCGGTATAACTAAGATGTGTGCTTGTCAACTTTCAGAACATGTAAAATTGAGTGCAAATCAATTCCGCACACTGTTCAGGTCCTGTTATTTAGTACATACAAACAGTATTACTTCAATTTAATATGAATATGGCTAATTTGAAACTATATAATTAATGAAAATAGTGCTCTGCTCTATTCCAGGTTAAGTTCTTAAAGGGGGGGTACAATGCTGTTTCATGCATTCAGAGTTGTTTACACTGTTAAAGAGTTGGATTCTCATGCTAAGCATGGACAAATTAAAAAAAAAAATTTAGACGTATAACTGTGCCAAAAATCTCACTTCCGGGTTCGTACAAGTTTCGGAGAGTTTTTTTCGATCGTTGTTCCTGATGACGTAAATGACGGTGGAACTCCTTATATGGGCATTTCTCCCGGAAGAACGCGTCCGTGCACGCATCGACCAGAGCAAGAACGAGAGCGCGCCCATCAACACGCTTCAATCGGCAGCGCTGGCAGCATGGGACTCGCTCGGGAAAATGTCCCTAAAGAAGTGTGTTTTTGGTTGTGAGGGAAAGATAACCTTGTTCAGCTTCCCAAAACAACCCACCGTTATGTGAACAGTGGATATAGTTTGTTTTTCTGGGGCAGCAACGGAGTTTCTCAAGTGTTTTGTTGACGAACGTTGTATAACAAGAAATGGTGTGACCCCAGGAATATCTCCTCTCTGTCGCGATCCTGCTCGCCTCATCTGGAACATCTATCCATCATTTGCCGCCCATTCTATTTACCCCGCGAGTTCTCCGCGGTCATCGCTACTGCCGTTTATATTCCACCACAGGCAGACACCGGCTTGGCTTTGTCTAAACTTCACGATGTGATCAGCGGCTACATTAACCAACATCCTGACGCTGCTTTTATTATCGTGGGGGATTTTAACAAAGCCAACCTCAGGCAGGTCATGCCGAACTTTCACCAGGATGTATCCTGTCCAACTAGAGGACCGAATACACTGGATCATTGCTACTCTCAGTTCAAGAAGGCCTACAAGGCCCGTTCACTACCTGCCTTCGGTAAGTCTGACCACGCCGCCATCTTCCTCACACCGGAATATAAACAAAGGCTCGCACAGGAACCCCCGGTGAAGAGGGAAGTGACGCGTTGGTCCTCCCACTCTGAAGCTATGCTGCAGTCGGCTCTTGATGACGTCGACTGGGACATGTTCAGGGCGAGCTCATCTGACGTCAGCGAGTTCACGGAGGTAGCAGTGAGCTTTGTAAACACACTTACCGAACAAGCTACAGAAACAATAACTGTAAGGACTTTCCCTAATCAGAAACCGTGGGTGGACAGAACAATCCGTGATGCGGTTAACAAACGCACTGCCGCATACAACGAGGCTCTTTTGTCTGGGAATATGTGCGAGTATAAAGCAGCGTGTTATGCTCTCAGACGAGCTGTAAGTGCCGCCAAACATCGCTACAAAGAGAGAATTGAGTCTCATTTTCAGCTCAATGACTCTCGACGCATGTGGCAGGGACTAAGGACCATCTGTGCCTTTGGAAAAAAATCCTCCGCGGAGGTGAGTGCAGATCCGTCGCTGGCCGAAGAATTAAACACCTTCTACGGCCGATTTGAAAGCAACGGCGGCATCGCGGCTCTGCCGAGCAGCGCGTCAGGAAGCAGCAGGCAGAGAAGCGAGAATCATGTGATCACCGTGACGGAGGACGAGGTTCGGAGGGCACTAAAAGGAGTGAACATCAGGAAAGCGGCTGGACCTGACGGGATCACAGGCCGGGTTCTGAGATCATGCGCTGATCAGCTTGCTGGTTTGTTCACTTCTATCTTCAACGAGTCCCTTGCTACCTCTGTAGTTCCCACCTCCTTTAAAAAATCCATCATCATCCCTGTGCTTAAGAACAGTAAACCCTCTTGCCTGAATGACTATCGTCCAGTGGCCCTCACATCTATAGTCATGAAGGTTTTTGAGAGACTTGTTAAGAGCCACATTAGCTCCTCCATCCCTGTTACTTTGGACCCTCTTCAGTTTGCCTATCGCTCCAATAGATCAACTGATGATGCCATCTCTCACATTCTCCACTCCTCCCTCACACACATTGACAGCAGCAATGGTAACTATGCAAGACTGCTATTCATAGACTATAGCTCAGCTTTTAACACCATAGTCCCCACCAAGCTGACTAATAAACTCACAGGCCTCGGCCTAAACACCTCACTCTGCGACTGGATTCAAGACTTCCTCACCGGCAGACCACAAGTGGTGCAGGTAGGCCAGTACACCTCACCCTCCATCACCCTATATTTTATTCTTTATATCTTATTTTTCATTCATCTTATCTTATGTTTACTTCCCTTGTGTTGTTTTTTCAATATTTGCACTGTCCATGGAGCGGACCCGACTCTCATTTCACTGCTGGTTATACAATCTCTGTATAGTCGTGTATGTGACAAATAAAACTTGAAATTTGAAACTTGAATAAACAAGGCCCAATTCAACGCTGGATTTGCACATTGTTTGATACTGAAAGATGGAGCGGTCCCAGCTATAAAAGGTCCTGGTCATGATTCAGAACTGCAGATGGTAAGTGAAACTGCATCAAATGTCTCTGTTTTGTTGGCGATCGGAGCAAGTGCTCGTCACTCTTTAGCTCCGCCCACACGGCACGCCTCCAGGAGCTCGGCTTTTTTCAGAGAGAATTGTAAATCTGTATCTTTCTTTTATAAATATGATAAAACTAAAGACTTTTGGAGATATGAAGGATGCAGTACTACTCTATAGGTACTCAAGATTAACATGAGATTGGGTGAAACTGTGTGCGTTAGGTCCCCTTTAAGGTCTAAATTAGCAGAGCAACCAAGCAATCAGAGTAGTTCACAGCGCCCTCTATTGGTGAATATAATTACTACACGAGTGCTTTGGTAACCAGCAGGCTATTTTAGTCTGGATTTTTTGGAGTGTATTATTTTGTGGGTGTTTTGAATATGCAGGGAAATTTCCAGGAACAGATCAGGTCATGGGCAGGACACTAAAAACCAGGACTGTCCCTGGAAATGGGGACGTCTGGTCATTTGTGTTTATAGCATGTGAGAACCTGTGAGACAAACAAGGAAAACACATATTGAACTTTGTGATGGAACTGTTTGCTTTAACAACTTTGATGTGTATTTTATCTATTTACATTTACACCTTGCAGGTCTCCATGTGCATATAATGAACATTCATAGATTAATTATTCATAGAATGTTCACAAACATCATATCATCAAGACAATTTGCCTCTAACCTGTGATACTGTGCAAACGTGGTGTTAACGTCGTCATTGGCACAGAGTAGCTGCTCTATAAGCTTCTCATCGCTCAGTCTGGGTATGAGCTCCACCATCCGGCTCTGCATATCTTTAGTCATGGAGTAGAGCTGCTACTGACCGGCAGAGAGAAGAGAAACAGCAACAATCCTTCACATTTATAGGCCTAAAAGCATGACTGGGGGATGAGTGTGTACATGCTGAGAAAAGAAAGTAATGGTGTGTATTTGTGGCTGTGTTTGATTGTAACCTGTAGTAACTCTGTGTCTGATGGCTCAAGACTCGCAGGCTCCATCCGACTCATGTCTGTCATCACAGATATATTATTACGCACCACCTCCAGTTCAGTCTTCAGTGTCTTCATCTGAAACACAAACACACTTGAAACCAGCCGTAGTCAATAATACAGTAATAAAATCAATCATTTTACATCATTTATTTACCATGGTTAATGCTAAACTTTACATATAATCGCATTTTTAACATTTTAAGATGTATAACTTAACATTAGTTCATGGACTATGAACAAACATTAATTATGTATATTAAGTAAATGTTTTAAAGTATAGTTAATATTAATAGTATATTAATCTGAATTCATATTAATTTTTAAATGTACTATTAATAATTAATAAATGCTGAAAAAACAGTTAACTGTCACTTCATGGTAACAAATTGAACCATACTGTAAGATGAACTGTTACTAAAAATGTTTAACATTATTTACGTCTCACCAGGTGTTAATTTTGTGAGGAGCATCATTACATGTAATATGCAAAATAATAATCTCAAACATTTTTAATATTTATAATATTTATTCAAATACATTTTAGATTGATCAAAACCATTCATAAATATCAAATATAAAAATATAACTGTCATAAAAAATGAATGTGTGTGTGTTTGATACACACACACACACACGTATATATACACATGTACCCAAAGTGATTATGTAAAAAATAAATTAAAAAAATAATTAAATATGGGGTTACTTTTTCCAATATCATTATATCATGTAATATCACATGCAAATTACAATTTAAATATGAATTATTAAATACAAATATTAAACTCCCCATTTAAAAAATATATTACTTAAATAGTGCTAATGTACTACTCAAACTTTTGGGGGTTAATTGTGCAATGACCATCATGTACAGTATGTATACAAATTGCTATTTAAATATTAATTATTAAATAATAATATTAAATATTTATTGTAAATCTAAATTGAGTCCTGCTGAATGGATACTGTTGTAGTCAGCTTGTTGATTTAGTCAATCCATAACACTTTATTCATTCCTAAAATGTTCCAGTCCCACCCACACTTCAGCCTGAGTCAACATTGCTGTGTGTGTGTGTGTTACCTGTTGAGGTGACAGTGTGATGGGCGTCTCTGTATTCTGTGGCTGTGAGGATGTGACGGAGTGACTTTCTGTGTGAGCTGTTACCGGAGACGCTGACTCAAAGGTCTGTTGGAGTCAAGCATTAATTCATTATTAATTCATTTATTAATAAATTAATAAATCTAGATCTTAAATTAAGCAAAAGCATGGCACATATTACATGTTAACACTCTATAGAGAGGATATATTTTCTGATTTTGAGATGTGCAGATTTGGAATCTTATGAATCCCGATAAATCTTTATTTGGATTTCTAGTTGTTTATTAAAAGCTGCTTGTCATGTATTTGAATGTGCAGCGGTTTATACCCTGTTGGGAGTGTGAATAGGAGAACAGCCATTCAGTTCAGTCATGGGAAACTCCAGGCCTTTTCTCCTGAGATCCTCATAGACGGTCACGACACCCGTCAAATCTGGAGAACTACGAAAGGCATCGGACCACGCCTAGAGGGAGAGAAAGATACAATCAGACGCCAGACACACCCAGAGCTCTGTTTGAATACTTCACAGCACAAAATATGAACCGCATGAAGACGTTTACTCAGAGAGTTTAGAAAGGGTTTATCTGGACCTGTATCATGCTCAAGACTCTGTCCTGAAGAACCACTGGGGCGTTGTTTTTAGGCAGGATTGTCTGGACCAAAACATTCTCCACAAAGTCTCTGGTGGACACGTAGATGTGAAATTTGTGTCCGCAGTTCTTCACACAGGCCTCCAACAACTGCAGCAAAACCAGAAGAAGGATTCCAAAGACTATGTGAAAGATTATGTGAAATAAGACACATAAGTTTGACACTTACACTCAAAGTCAGCAGAACCTCTTTGAAATTCCTGT
The DNA here is from genome assembly GCA_023376895.1 of Aspiorhynchus laticeps. NCBI lineage: Eukaryota > Metazoa > Chordata > Actinopteri > Cypriniformes > Cyprinidae > Aspiorhynchus > Aspiorhynchus laticeps. The sequence continues at coordinate 11,730,043 of CM041794.1, forward strand.
TTCCTAGTATCCTCTTCTTTATTGCTCTGACTGCATCTTTAGGTCTGCAAACAGAGCAGCATCACAAAAATTATATAATGTTAAACTATCAAAAACCTCAAAGCACCATACAGTTAAATTAAATATATATATTCAGACACTTAAGCCATTTATTATTATTTTATGTATTTAACAGAATGATAAGAGAGGCAAAAAATAGGTATAGGTTTTAAATGACAGCTTTACAGCTCAAAACGAAGACAAATTGTATTGTGAAACTTTCTGGTTGTGAAACATTAGTTATTATTTGTTATAGTTTGTTATTTTATCTAACAGGGTTTTCCAAACTAAATTAAATCACAGAAATGTAAAATTAAGATAATTTTCAAATATAAACTTTTTAGATTTGATTTGTTTAACTACATGTCATGTGACCAATAACCAACATGACAGAACCATGAACATACACAAATGTTGTTACATTTTATGAAATATTACTCAAAGAAATAGTTTACTCAGTAGGAATTTGCTTAAAATGCACTCATCCTCAGGTCATCTAAGATAACAACGTAATCGACACAACTCCAGTCCATCAAGTAATGTCTTGTGAAGTAAAAATATGTTTTTGTAAGAAATAAATCCATAATTATCCTTTAACTTTAAACCATAATTCATAATAATTCATAATAACATTTCCTCTAGTCAAAAAGTTCATCCCCTGTTGTTCTCTCACATCAAAATACACCAGCATATTTGTTTAGAGCTGTATTTGCTTGTAAACGGTGCTTGATCGGTGCATATTTCTCTCCTGATTCAGACGAGATGAAAGCAATATCACTAATATTATGGATAGAGGACTGAAGCAAATGTTTGAATTTAAAAACATCTTAATGATGGATTTGTTTCTTACAAACATGCAATGTTTCACTTCACAAGACATTAAATGATGGACTGGAGTTGTGTGGATTATTGTGATGTTTTTATCAGGTGTTTGGACTCATTCTGACGGCACCCATTCACTGCAGAGCATCCACTGGTGAGCAAATGACGTAATGATACATTTCTCCAAATCTGTTCTGATGAAGAAACAAACTCCTCTACATCTTGGACGGCCTGAGGGATTTCATGCTAATATTTTAGGTTATATTCAGGTTACAAATCAGTTATATTATATATATTATATAAAAATAAATGTCAGTTTAGGAATCCGTGATCTAATACAATGACATTCAGACATTTTAAGTGTAGTTTAGGTGTCCAAATACAACTGGGGAAGAGTTTAAAAAAGAATTAATTGTTATAACCATATAAACAGAAATCTGTTGTATCTGACAACATACACACCCTTCATCGGTTTCATTGACAATGTCACAGATCTCCATGTTGAGGCCCCAGTCTTCAGACGGGAGAGAAGCACTGGTGGCAAGTTCTGAGCAAGAGACCAAGAAACAGTCAGAGACACACACTAATCTAATCTAAACTGAAAGGATACAACAACATGTTTTGATCACATATTTATCGTTTCTTTTTGTTAAGCACAACTGAACAAAATGCAGAAACACTGATGAACCCAAAGCGATTGTGTAGATGTTTGGAAGCTAACTAGCATTGTTCCCCATCAACAGAATCAACAATTAACTTTAAAAGGAACTTACTCTTGCCTTCAAACAACGCTCACACACACATAGCAAACATCACTGAACCTTCAGTCGACTGGCTTGCTATTACATTATTGTCATCTTACTCATCAGCAGCGGTGTGGTTTATGATTCATAACAACTGGTAGAGTTACAAACACTGAACTTCTGATGATATAACAGCTCCTTATCGTCATGAAGAGCCAGACTAACTTTAAAAAGAGCCCACACAACTCCTTCTGGATTAGAGAAATCCCACCCATATGCTGAACTGATCATTTAAACTAGGTTACTGAGTTTAACATGACTTGTGGTATTGTTTACAGTGCTTAATGTTCTGCACCTAGGCAGGGAAAACAGGCTTTACAACAGTATGAAAGGGCGAGTTCCATCAAAAGCTCTGTCTTTACACTGGTATTCACCCTATGTGATGACACTAACATGAATACCATCTTTAAAGGGATAGTTCATGCAAAAATAGAAATTCTGTCATTAATTTACCCACACTGTTGTCATTATATAGGCTATATACAGTATATATATATCCATTCCATACATAATGCTCCATGTTAAAATTCTTAAATTATTTTATGTTGCACAGAAAAATAACAGCATAAAGTGATTTGTGACAGAATTTTAATTTTTGGGTGAACCTTTCCTGTAAGTTTATTTGGGCAATCTGACAAATCTATTAATCTAACAGAGAAATCTGAGATGAGCAGAGCATTGCAAAGATAATTTTGCTGCTAATGCATAATTATCGTGCTTGGCTGGAACAAACAGTTCCTCCCGAACTAATTGCTCTGTGCAGCCCATCTAGATGAGAGTCTAGCTGCAATGACACTGTCAAGAGAAGCAGAAGAGCCTTGAAATGAATGAAATGTAGCCCTGATATTGCATTTCTTGTGAAACCAAGAGTAAATTCTGGAATGGGTTACATAACCGCTTTAATACTCAGTTGTAAATAGTTCTTTTCTAAACAATAGCGACAAAGAAAATGGGTCAAAACGTTATTAGCGTATACTGAGACGTGCAACTTCCAACACAAACCCTCTTCGTCCCGCCCTTCCTCGATACTATTTGCGGATAGCATTTGATTGACACACATTTCCGCCAATCACGAACACAGCGACGGGCTTTGAGCCCGCCTTCGACACTGGATTGCACGAATGAAGTGTCAATCTAAATTTAATCGTATCCTTTGCTGTCATCCTTAATTAAACGATGTATACGTGTTCATGCGTGTCTTGCAAGTAAGCTCGCCACGAACATACGGCGAATATTGTTGAAATCGATGTAAATATCAAGCAGTCGTATTGGACACATCAAGTTTAACTAACGTTACACTCGCTTATCTGTGCGTATGATGCTCGCTTAAACGTATTGCGTGTGATTTGCGATCTCATCCAGCGTGTTACTTACCTATAAGTTGACCCACGGGTGTCGAAAAAGGGTTTCCTATGAAAAACTCCATCCTCCGAGCGTGTCTGCTGCTCAGTGTGTCGGCTTTGGGCTGATGATCAGCTGGAGAGCTAAAACAAACTTAACCGATTACATCATCTCTTAAAGTGACAGTAGCACTGGCGGGGACTTTCTAAGTATACACTGTGTGCTGCGTACTGTTTCGCTAGTATGTAAAACAGAATGCTTTGTGCAGCAATAGACGTTTAAAACAGTAGCATGCATGCTACAGTCTTGTCCAGTACAGCAGTGATTTAGTTTTGCATGTTTAATTCAACAATCTTAAATTGGGATTTAAGCCAATTTTGTGTCGTTTTAATAAAATTAAAAGTAAAAGAGCAAATAATGAATCAAGAACAAAGATTTTAAAATTGCTACTGATATTACTTGGTATATAAAACCATGATCCGCACTGAAAAATAGAATAAAAAAATAGTTTTCTTTTTAGCATTTTATTTCACATTGAACGCTAAAAAGACGACTAATTTTGTGAGTGCAGATTGGTTTTATCTATAAGTAATCTAATAGCTTGACACACCAAAATAAAATATGAAGTGACAAAAGAGGTGCATACTCACCTATCTCACTGGAAATTGAAGGATGTGTGTGAACACATTGCATTGTGAGACTGAGAGTATTCCATGCATTCAGTTCTGTATATATGTTGCATATTATGGTAAAAGTTGTAGGTCATCCAGGTGTTCAGTGCATACAGAAAATTCACATATCGTGCACAGTACATACTGCATATATTGCATACTGAAATTTTTCTGGTTGCATACTGTAGATTCTTGTTTGGAAATGGAAAGTCGTATTACCATGGAGTTATGCATAAATGACTGTATAAGGTGTGGTGTTGTGAAATGCAGGCCCTGCCCTAGTGTGTTGCCCGTGATTTGATTTGAGAGTTCATAACAGAAGCAGTCAGCTGACCTGTCAGGGTGTGTGTGCTCTCACAGAAAACAGCTGAATCCTTGGTGCATGAGATGCTTTTTTATTTTTATTTTTTTTGGATCTTGTAGACTATAATCAAATTATTTATAGCATGGTATTATAAAAACTGAGGGAGGTCAAGCCAATTTTGATGCAGGTCAGACTTTATCGCATCTGTCTGCAGTAATATTAGTATTTTTGTCTTTAAAGGTCAACCACGTTCTAGACACAAGCCACAAAACCATTACCAATCCACGTCAGGCCTTCCAGTTTCAGATAATAAGAGATTTAATTGACATAACCTATACACTGCGGAGATAATATTATAATAATGATATTTCATATTTTGCTTCATTTCTTTTTCTTTTTATGTTTAAAACAGTTATTGCTACTTAATATTTTTGGGCAAACCATGATCCATTTTAATTAAAAGTTTGGGGTAATATTAAAAATAACATACTACATGAAAAAAAATGTATTCATGAGAATTGGTCATGCTGTACTCTTGAACAAAAGAACGGCATATAAGAACTATTATTAATATAGTTCTTCTGAGTTGATGCACCACATGGTGGCATATGTCTCTGTGTGATAGTCTTCAGTCAGAGTAAGCAAACCAACACCTGTGGCACTGACGTGAAAAACTGCTGTTGTTAAGGTCAGAAATTCACATTACACAACACAGAGATACTGTAATAAAATGGTGGATTCTTCATTATTTCGTAATTTTTTCATTTCATGGTCTTAAATTTGCCTATCATTTCAGATAGGCCAAATTCTAATAACAGCGGAAAGAAAATGACAGCCGAACAGCAAAAGAATTAGTTTTGGCGTGTGTCTGACTGTTGATTAACATACCTGAGAAGATTTCAAAGCTTCTCAGTCCTTCATTAGAGGCAGAACTCACAGGAACGTCCTCCTGTAATTAACTTGATCAGGAATGAGTCAGTTATGACTCACGGCACATTTCTGTGTGATGCAGAGCAACAGAGGAAAAGGTTGAACGAGAGAGAGAGAGAGAAAACACATTTTGGTAAGACCCTGCTAATTACTCAAATAAAGTAAATCAGTAACCAACTAAATAAATTAAACTGATTCAAAAGTGACATAAAAACCTTTCTATTCCTAAGAAATGCTGCTCTTTTAAATGTTATTTTCTTTCCATCCAAGAATCCTGAAAAAAATGTGTCATGGTTTTCACAAAAATATTAAGTGTAACAACTGTTTTCAACATTGATTATAATAATAAATGTTTGATAATAATCGATAATAATAATAATAAATGATAATAATTGACAATAATAAATGATAATAATAGTAAATCAGCATATTAGAATGATTTCTCGAGGATCACTGAAGACTGGAGTAATAATGCTGAAAATTCAGCTTCAATATCACAGGAATAAATTACATTCTAAAATTTACATTTATGCATTTAGCAGACGCTTTTATCCAAAGCGACTTACAGTGCATTCAGGCTATACATGTTTTTTTTATCACTATGTATTATATTCAAAATATATTCAAATAGAAAACAGTTATCTTATACTGTAATAATATTTCACAATATTACTGTTCTACTCTGTTGTTGATTAAGTAAATGCAGCTTTGGTGAGTCTTTTTTCAAAAACATTTAACTGTATTTTTAGGAGCTCTACAGAAATCAAGAAATCCTCCATGAGTCCATAGTCAATAACCTGTGCAGATAATGGACATACAAACACTGAAAAGCTTTGTTAGGCTCTATACTAGAGCAGAGAGCATTTCATAAGAGTCGATAATTCATTTGAAAAATTGAGCTGAATGTCAATAATCGACCTCACTTGACGATACTGTCAAGACCAGTTAAGAGATATTTATTATGAGTTTGATTATTTTGAGGTAAACATCACACTGCCAGCGGTGACAGGGGAAATGAGCTGGATTTCCTGCAGCTGTGGACAGAGTTCAGCCAATCAACAGAAATGTCAGCGACGCTGGATCCTCAGTGAGAGCTTGATGAAGAAGAATCGGCCGTGTAAACTGAATCCTGATTATATTGTGCAGAGCGAGAGTCTGGTCATTCAAAATACCAGCAGATTTGACATCAGCAGTCGTTTACTGGCTGTAATTTCTCCGTTCCTTCCTGCCAGAACATGTCAATAAAGCCACACACTCAGTGACCTTGCTTTATTAAATAAGAGCAATGCTAGTGCTCAGGAGGACATTTGTTGGGACTTTTGTTATGATATGGAGATTTTACTAATGTGAAATCAACATAAAATCACTCTTTCCACCTAACAAATCTTAAGAAATGGTCACTGAATGTTGATCTTCAAACTTAAGATGTTGGACTACATATTATAAGATGTTTTCTTTTCTATTAGTGTTATATTATATTTTCGACTTTGATTATCATGGTTTTGTTATTTATATAAAAGATAATGTTACGTGTAGCTGTCCACTAAAAGACAATGAAGCATCGGTTCATTCATCATAATTCTTTTATATTCATTAGTGGAAAAATATCATTTAGAGGCATGAAAATAACAACAGAAGCATCAGCATGAATAAATTCCTGCACAGCTAAGCAGCATATTACATGTCAAGTATGTCTGTGAGCAGTATATTTCAATATTTTGTTGCTGCATATTAATAGACAATTATCACCAGCTTCACAATTTGATATCTTTTGCATAAACACTGTAGTTAATACGATGCATCACAAGTACACTACCATTCCGATGTTTGGGGTTGGTAAGATTTTAAAATAGTTTTATGTTCACCAAGGCTGCATTAATTTGATCAAAAATACAGTAAAACAGTAATACTGTGAAATATTATTACAATTTAAAATAACTCTTTGTATTTTCTTATGTTTTAAAATGTTGCAAAGCTGAATTTTCAGCATCATAATATCCTGCAAAAATCATTCTGTACTGCTTAATATTTTTGCAGAAACTTATGTTTTATTCAGATATTTTGTTACATTATAAATGTCTTCACTGTCACTTTAATGCATCTTGCTAAAAAAGTATTAATAAAAAAAATCATACCGACCCCAAACTTTTAAACAGGAGTATACACAATTTGTACATATAAATAATGTTATTAATACTAAAGCACATTACAGTGGAGAATGATAAAGGCATTTCCTTATTCAATTTGAAAATCAACTAAAATTGGGTCAAATATAAATATATCTGTTTTAACTTTTAAACTGCATTTGTATTATGTCAAGATACATACTGGGCACCACAAAACTATATAACTCATCAGCATCATAGTTAAAAATGAAGATGAAATCTGTGATGTAGAAGTCAGAAGGTGCACATTCACATAATTAATAAGCAGATCTTCTGGCAATCTCTGTTGATTAATTATACACCATCATTAAATAAAACATGCTAGTACTCCTCAGTACTACAAGCATATGAAACATTTATTAAGGTTTATTATTTTACTATGAATTAGTTTTTATTTTTATTATACTAAACGTTTAGTAATTTTGTTTTTGACATTTTTTTAACAGGTTTATATACTAGTTTTTATTAATTTGATTTAATTTTTTATTTTAGTTATTTTATTACATCATTCAACTAAATGAAAATGATAAATGTTGCCTTGGCAACTAGATGAAATAAGTTCTAGTTTTGTTACACTTGATTTCATGTTAGTTAACATTTACTTTATTTCAAGTAACGACTTTTTTTTTTTAAATGGTTTTAGTTTTAGTGAACTAAAATAACCCTGCTCTGCACTGAATTCATGAACTAAATTTCCCAATGCAAAACTCAAGTCAAAGTATTTTTCTCTCTAGCCTAACTGGAGAGATTTTGGACAGGGCAGATCCTTATCACCCTCCCTATCATCAAATATTGACAGAATCTTCTGTTTTTGGTGACATACATTGTGGTTGGCTGGTGATGCAGCTCCACAACAGATAATTGAGTCTTTTGCAAGAAGGAAGAGAGGAAATAATGTGCTAGCAAGAGCAAGAGCTGAACAACTGCTCATGGGAATTCTGCAGCTGAGCCTGACGTTATTCTGCTTTAAAAGAGGAGTTCACCCCAAAATCTGAATTCTGTCACAGTCATCCAGATCTGTATGCATTTCTTGCTTCTGTGAACCACAGACGAAGATACTTTGAAGAATGCTGGTATCCTTATCATTTTAGTTCACATTTACTTCCATAGTATAAAAAATACAATGGAAGTCAATGGGAACCGAAACCTTTTGGTTACCAACATTCATCAAGATATCTTTTTGTGTTCAGGAGAATAAAGAAACTCATATGGATTCGTACAGAATTCTAATTTTTGGGTGAACTTTAAAACTACACCGTACCATCTGCTAATTCTGAATGTCTCCTCGATTATGTTAATGCAATAATTCTTCATAATATGCACATCAGTTTGGCGCTCATGCACTGCCGTCTGTTCTGAAATGAAATGTGAAAGAGTGCTTGAAAATATTGTGCTGAATCACGGATGTGAGGGCTTGTTTACTCGTCACTCTGTCCTGATTCACATTCACGTATCTACATGATGGAGCAGGTGAAGCCGCAGCACTCTTTCAGCAGGGTGACACCTGTCTTGGTCACGTACGGAGACGAGGTCTGCTGGGCTCTGGACGTCATTCTCTTGTCCTTGGTGTGACCTGAATGAGAGCGAGCGAGAGAAACGCAGTGACCTTCTCTGAATCACACTCTCAAGCATCTCTGAACACCGTCGAGCATCAGCGCTGAGGTATATTCATACCAGAACATTTGCAAATATATTGGGCTTAAATGTATTTTGACAGCATTAGATGAGTTGAAATGATCTGTGCACTAACAGTTGTAAATAGAATTAAGATTATTGGAGTACATTTAGCAAGAAAATACTGTTCACATTTTTCTATTTCAAACTTAAATTTTAATTCAAAGTTTAATTCAATGTGTTACTTGCCATTTCTAATTAAATGTGAAAGGTACTAACAATTTCTGAGTGAAAATTGTTTCAATTAAATATATTTTTTAGTGAATTTAGGAAAGTGCTACAAAAATACAACTGAATTTAAACGAGTTGAATTATTTGAATATAACTGAGTTTAGTAATTGAATTAGTTCAGTTCAATCAAACAGTTGAGATTTGGTATGTAGTACTGTATTTATGTTAAGGGAAATCTCAATTGCTTGATTGTTATATCATCAGCTATATTATCACCCATCATTATATTAATATTTGGATATACAGTGCATCTGACTTTACCCTGTATACAAACAGCACTCACATAAAGTAATATACAGTATACTATTTAGGAAATTTTGGCAACGTAATTGTTGCAAAATGTAAACAGTACACTCATGTAAAAGATTAGCAAAATGTAACTATATTGTTGCCCAGCTCTTTATAAAAAAAATTGGACATTTATTCACATACTGTATATACAATATATTTGCAAAGGGCGATATATATATAATATAGCACATCTCAACTGCTTGATTGCTTGTATCAATGCAAAATGTTAACTATTGACCAGCTCTAGTCTGCCAAATATGACTATAGGGCATGAAGATTTTATGATACTACAAATATTAACATCATGATTTTCTGTAAAGCTGCTTTGGGAAAAAAAAAGTGTGTTGTGAAAAAAGCGCAATGTAAATAAACCTTGATTCACACTGAACTGAACTGTGGAATAGAGTTGGACTGAGTTCAGATGAATTAAAATATGTTTTCTTTGAGTGAAAGTTCACATAAGCTTTTTAAAAGCAGCACTAAAGATGATGAAATATTTCTATATTTTTGGGAGATGTTTCAAACTCTCACCACAACACTGATTAGTATTTGACTGTGTTCTCTCTTATTTACAGTCAAGCCTTCCCACTTTCAGTGACATTCATGTACTTCTGCACTATTTATTCTGGTTCTGAACTAGCTCATTAGTTTTGAACTAAAAGAAAACAAACGAAGACCGCTTATTAACACCTCGAGAACAGAATTAACATTCACGCTTCTGACAATACCACACCATAAGCAGATTCCTTCCTGCTCTAGTCTAGAGCAGGCAGTGAGTAAAACAATTAGGGAGATGCTCAAAGAATGCATTATTATGTTAATTTGTGTATTCAACACTGAAATCCGGAGGTTTAAGACCTTGGCCTTGAGCTCACAGCACCACAGTAACACATACATACTTTTCATGCTGCACCTGTTGGGAAATTTGGTCTGTAGGAAGTCAGCCATCTCTTTGTCCTCTTCTCGCTCTCTGAGTGGAGAATAACAGGCGTCAGGAAGACAAACGCACAAATACATACAAATACACAAGTTAGGATACATTTTCATGTGCATATGCCATTCAAAAGTTAGGGGTCAATGAGATTTTTTTATGTTTTTGAATGTCATTCGAAGAAAAATACAGTAAACAGTAATATTGTGAAATATTATTACAATTTAAAATAACTATTTTGTATTTGAATATGTTAAAATGTAATTTATTCCTGTGATGCAAAGCTGTATTTTCAGCATCATTACTCCAGTCTTCAGTGTCACATGATCCTTCAAAAATCATTCTAATATACTGATTTGCTGCTTAAGAAACATTTATTAATATTATCCACATTGAAAACAGTTGTGCTGCTTAATATTTTTGTGGAAACTTAGATGCATTTTTTCAGGATTCTTTGATGAATAGAAATTATTTTTCATTTACTTGTAAAATAAATCTTTTATAACATAATAAACGTCTTTATTGACACTTTTGATCAATTTAATGCATCCTAAAATATAAAAATATACAAAAATATTAATTTCTTAAAAATCGTACTGACCCCAAACATTTAAATTGGCACACAACTGCCAGGGTTTGTTAATGGAATGCACATTCCTTCTATAAAAGCACTTTTTTGCCACTAATTTTTCATATACTGTATAAAACTGTATCAACTCACTATATCTATCATTACAACATTATAAAAAACACCATCTGTGAATAAATCTGAACCTTATTCTGAATCTGTTCTTACTTTAATATATTTTAGACTTAAATGAAATAAATTAAAACTGATTTTTAAAGCTTTAGATACAAAATCATTGCAAATTATCCTAATTTTAATCTAATAAATCACACTAAGCTTTCTGCATTTATATATTTTCATTGAGATTATATTCAGCATTTTTATAAAGCCATTGTTCTTGTTTAGTTGTTGTTTGCTCTCCACAATGCCACAAAGGTTTACATTTTTTTCACAGTCCCTGAAATGTAAAACCAGACCCACACGCAAACAACTGTGAAGTGAGACACCGAGCATTAACCAAACATTCACAAACAAACTCCAAACAATCAATTATTCTCTTAGCACATCGGTTTAGTGTGCAAACCGAGAGTGTTTGACATCTCTCTGTCTCTCTCTCTCTCCACCATCCATCCGTGTAATAGCTGCTTGTCATGTGGGTGACGCTGGCTCATTTATCACATGAATAAACTGTGAGGACTTCATTGGTGTTGGGCTCTGATGCGTGCGTCACTCACGATTACTCTCACACACACACACACACACACACACACACACACAGTCATGAGGTCTTGGCAGATGGCAATCAGCCCAACCCACCGAAAAAACACATCTCTTTTCTTTTTTCCATTTCTTTCTTGCCTGCAAATCAATCTGGTTTCTCAGAATCAAGCCGCTGGGACCGTCTGTGAGCGTGATGTAAGGGGTGTGTGTGTGTGTGTGTGTGACGGCCGTGGTGAAGTAAGGGTGGATTATTGGCTTCAAGTGGAGGGTAATTGTTTTGCAGTATCTTCACAGATGAGGGAACAGCCACAAGAGGCACAAAACACATTCTTGGGGCAGACAGTCACGCATGCTAGCCGGCAAACTAAAGGGTTGCGGCCCATGTTTCTGTCCCTGAAGGCCGGCGGCTCTTTAAAACTGACCTGAGCCTCTCAAACTCCATGTCGTCCACTAGAAAGTCTCGCGTCTCCACCAGCTTCTGGATCTGCTGAAGTAGTTCTTTCTCACGCTGCCTGTCCTCATTTGACTTGTCTTTGTCTGCAAAAAACATTTCAGCAAACATTTATATTGTTACAAAAAGATATCTATTTCAAATAAATGCTGTTCTTTTGAACTTTCTATTAGTCAATCAGGAATCAGGAAAGATTAAAATGCACCACAGTAGCCACAAAAATATTAAGTGGCACAAATGTTTTCAAAAAAAAAATTTTGAGCAGCAAATCGAATGATTTCTAAACGATCCTGAGACTGAAGACTGGAGTAATGATGCTAAAAATTCAGCTTTACCATCACAGAAATAAATGACATTAACATATATTTGTTATTTTAAATTGTAATAATATTTCATAACATTGCATTTTTGACTGTGTAAATGAACATTTTTAATAAAATTATTAAATGGATGCCACTTTATTTGGAAAATAAAGCCCTCCTTACACCTAGCTCTAACCTTATTATTAAATACCTGTGAGGCACTGTATTTCCGCTTTTTGAGTATTTCCCTCATTTTTATTGAAAATAAACACCTTTCCTGATATGTGATAGGAAAAGGGAGAAGAACGAGTTCGGAGAAAGGTAGATTCAAGTCGGCGCAGATAGCCTAGTGGGCAGAACGACGACATATAACATCACTGCGTTATGGGCGTCCCAAGTTCAAATCCCGACTCGAGGACTTCTTGATCCCCCCTCTCTACCACTCTAAAGACAAAATGGCAAATATAAATCTTAAAAAAGGCAGATTCAAACTCGGGTTGATTGCGTCAAAAGTTTCTGCTGCACGCCTTGCACCGTGTCCTAACTACACACGATAAAATGTATCTTTTCCACGTTAATTGGAGTTTTTGTCCTAACTAGCCGCGACAGACAAACAAAATTTCTATTTTGGAAACGGTTTCTATTTCTAGAATTTCTATTTCGTCGTGTATAGTTAGGACACGGGGTTACTCCTTACACCACTGCAGCTGTTATCAGATGGGTGTGGTTTAGTGAGAGGAGCTAGTGTAAACAGCTTCAAGGCAGGCTACTGTGTAAATAGACACTCCATTTCATATGGACTACTTTTACGCTGGTTTTTTACATTATCTGAGCTTTTCAGCATCAATGTATGCTACACATCATTTTTTAGAAGTTGTAACTAAAACTAATTATTGGAGTTATTTCAGTCTTTCTACTTAAAACGTCATGTTTAATTTAATGTGTTACTTGTGGTTTCGTTGTAATTATTTGTAAAATCAGTTTCTGAGTGAAAATTGTTTCCTTAGCTTTTTTAAGCAAATCCTACACCATATTTTCATTGTATTATTTTATATAGAAAATAAGAAATAATTGCCTTTTGTTGTGAAGACAGGAAGTCATTATGGTTTGGATCAACACAAGGTATGAGTAAATGATGATAGATATGATAAAATATCAAAGTACTTCAAAATCCTGATTCCACAGATGAGCCAGAAAGGACCTGAAGGTCTCAGAATAAATGGATATCACTAGCACTGGATTGTGTTTCCCACTTGGGTTGGGTTGACACACAGTATAAGACATTATCTGCCGGTGTGGATAAATAACCTCTTCTGTGCACACAAGCTTTGCATGCACTTGCGAAATGAGGTTTCAGCAGTAAACAAAACGTGGTGTACGCTTCATTCGTGCATCTCCTTGGAAACAGGAGACCTATAGTGAAGTATGTCACAACCATGTGCTGAAGACAAGCTGACATGAAAGCAGGAGGAATGATGCTAATAAAGAACAAGAAGAAATTAAAAGTAGTTGCATTATACTAGATAGCAAATCCATTTTTTCTTGAATTCTCTCATAGACTGTAGATGTTAGCTGAATCAATTTATTATACGCTATGGTTAAAAAGTTCAGGGTTGGTAAGAGGCTGCATTTATTTGATAAAAAATACAGTAAAATTTGAAATATTATGGAATATTATTATAATTTAAAATGCCTGTTTTCTGTTTAAATATATTTTTAAAATGTATTCCTGATTGTTGTTGTGGTATGAATTAATAACAGATGTTCTTCACCACTGAGAATGAGATCTGTATCATCTCACAAGCTCAATGCAACAGCACAATATTAATGCTTACAATTCTGGTACAGCATTTTTTGGTGAACATACCTGGGATGGAAACCAATTTCTGGAGTTCTTTTTTGAGCCTTGTGATCTCCTTACACAACTGGATGTCATCCATCCTGACAAATAAGGATAAATGAAGAAAAATCAATGTAATTATTTTTTTGTATTTTATTCCAGTCAAGTCATAAATCAAGGTACCCAGCTAACAGGGAACGTTATTAGAAATTTGGCTGAAGTTCTGGCAAGGTTGTTTTAAAATTATGAACAAACATCTTCCAGTAACGATCCAGAATGTTTGTTCAAAGTTATCTGGTCTAATAATGTTCTTAAAACATTAGCACATAATTTACACATCCTTCATATAACTTTTTTACTGAAATGCTTAAGCTGGATATTTGCATAACAGTTATTTTTTAAAGTTACTGTTATAGAATGTTTAGCATTCAAAAGTAACAATCCCATAATGTTTGTAAAATTAAAAAATTGAACGTTCCTTAAACATTTGGATAACCAAGAAAAAACATGTTTAAACATTTAAAAAAAATATGCTTTTAACATCCAGAAATAACGTTTTCATAAATGAATAGAAATGTTCTTAGAACAGGTAAGTGTGAACACCATGATTTCACTGATTGATGCCAAAGTAGTCTCTGTTCAGCAATGAAATAACAGATAATATGTTTTTCTAGATAGTATTCACATTGCTGTCAAACACACACAAATAACAACACAGACACATATATTTGCAGTTGATGTCTAGCTCCGGCAGACACATATTACTGCCATAACAGACACATCTCACTTGCAGGGCTTGTGACAGACTCCATCAGACGCTATTGTTGTAAATAAATGCAGTGCATCCCTTTATCTATAAATGTCCTCAACAATTTCCCCTGCTTTTATCTCATCTACGCCTGTATCTCACACTCCTGCTCTGCACTGATGCTGGCTACACATTATGTGTTCAAACTGGTATTGAATGAAAACAAACAAGGAATGACAGTCAACTTTTTTGCAGAATATCCAAGCTGTTTTTTCCATATAATGAATGAATTGTCTTTGTAGAGAGTTTTGACAATTAACAATTAATGATGATACATTTGTGTGAATATAACATAACAGAAAGAATACTGTTCATTTCATTTTCATCTCAAAGGCTTATACCTTCAGTTCTGTGTCCAAGAAAATACCTAGTTAAAATGGTAACTGTTGACATAAAATTAATGTAAATTACCCCATAATTATCAGATGACATGCAGATATTCAATACGATTAATGTTGTAGAAAATAACTTTGAACTCATTCATATGGTATATGTTATTTTTCATTGGGTCATGTCAGCTTACATAGCCTCAACTGTGTTGCATTGCGTTATGGGATGCTTACTTAAATTTTCTGTTGATGTCTAATGTATTAGAGGAAGCATTATTATGGATTGTGGAGTTGTATTTTGGCCAGAAGCAATGGTTTAAAGTTAAAACACCTTAATGAAAGAGTTGTGTCTTACAAACATGGAGATTTTCACTTTATAAGACATTAATTGATGGACTGGAGTTACTTGTGGATTATTTGTGGATGTTTTTATCAGCTCTTTGGACTCTCATTCTGACGGCACCCATTCACTGCAGAGGACCCATTGGTGAGCAAGTGGTGTAATGCATGTAGATGTAGTACATCTTGGATGGACTGAGGGTGAGTAAAATTTCAGCAATTTTTCATGTTTGGGTGAACAATTCCTTTAAACTTGTATGTAAAAGAGCTACCTCAGGTTCTACCATAGTACAAGAACACAGTTAAACTCATTAAAAAACCCCGACTCACATATATCTGAGCTCAGACTCCTTCCGGACCAGCGCGTCCTTTATCCTCTCGATTTTGAACAGCTCTCCCTCGATGTCCACCACAGTTATGGTGGAATCAGCCATGGACACCACATCCTCTTCAGCTGTGATGAAGAACACATGTTTATAAAGGTGTTTAATGACTAATAAGTCATTTACAAATGTATTTTAAATTGTTTTTGAGCAGTTATAACTGCATGAATAAAAATGGTGACTTTAACACAAGAACAGAGGAGCTGGGCGGGTGAGCAGAGCTCATTAGCAGTTAAAGGGGCATACACCGAAACGGGTCGCTGTAAACAGAGCAGTTTTTGACAGGGTAAAAAGGGTGTTGTTTTACACTACCATTGAGAAATTTTAACCAAAGTATGTTATAGACTTTTCATTAAGACCCTAAAGAATCATATCAACTTGTGGAAAATGGGCATTCGATGACCCCTTATACAAGAAAAATATCAACTATATGAAATAACAAGTAACACGTTTTTTTTTCTTATCCTGCTGGCAAATATTTTTCTTCAGATTTAAAAATCACTATATTTTGTCACAGGAACAAGACGTCTTATTTTATGTCATTCTGCTCCTCAAGTAATTGTACCCTGATTTAAGAATGTTTAGATATTTGTACCGGAAAACAAGGCAAAAAAATCATTATCATTATACGAAAATCATTTTTTGCAATGTACCACCAACTGCTGTCACTAGTGAAGTTTGTGATTTTTGTGAAAAAAGTAAATAAATAAACCATAATATAATATAATTTGGATGGACATGCATGACAGTATTCCAGAGAAACAAACAATGTTTCAAGCAAACGATCAAAACTTTGTATTAGATACTGTATACTGTTTTGCCAGTTTGTTGTCTTCTCCTTGAAGATAAAAATAACAGCATGATCACACATTTCTACAGAAGCAGGGCTTCTCTAATCTGGAATCAACTAACAAGCACCCTGGTGTTGTCCAGCCACATTTCAAACCAGGCTGAAACTAAGCAGTTGGGTGACGGTGCTGCAGCGTGTGTTGTGTATGATGCTCGTCACTGTGCTAATTGGGCTCGTGTTATTATTACTGAACTCTGCATGAATCCGAGGGTGGGCGAGAGCGTTCTGGTCACTCTATGACAGACCAACATCATTTTATCGCATGTAGCATTGATTCAGAGAGTCAGTGCTCTATATACGTGTGTATGATTACAGGCAGATACTAATAAAACCGGAAAAAAATAATATAATTAGGCAATAGTGAAGCGTACATTCTGGCACCAAATTTCATATTAAACATTAAAAACGATCTTTTAGAATCTGTTTTGATTTGTTTAGTTTGTCTGATGAAAAAATGTGTGGTTTTGGATTATTGTGATGTTTTTGTCAACTGTTCAGACTCTCATTCTGACGGCACCCATTCACTGCAGAGCATCCATTGCTGAGCAAGTGATATAATGATACATTTCTCATAATCTGTTCTCACGAGGAAACAAAATCATCTATATCCTGGATGGCCTGAGGGTGAATACGTTTACATTTTTTTGGTGAACTACTCTAAATAACTAATGCTAATGTTTTATTTGTGTGCACAGTCATTGCTCATTGATTTTTTTTTACAATTCCACTTCTCAATTCGATGTCTGCATTTCAAAGACTTTCAGCCTTGAGAAAAACAGCAGAAATTGTTTTGCACCCTAAAAAGCGAGGCAGTCCGTATCCTCCGATGACTCATTTGGCTTATCCTATGATGCGTTCAACAACTGCAATGCCTCATAAACTAAGTTCTGTTTCTATGGCGACACCCTGGGCCTTCAGTTTCACACAGTTATTGGATTTCAAAACAATGGGATTGACCCCCAAATCCAGTAGCGTTCTGGTAAAGGCCACTGCAATCCCTGGTGCAGATCGACAAAGCAAACATTTCACTTATTTTACACCTATGTAAACATGAAACTAAAATGAATATGAATTATGTAATACTTACTGGAATGATGCTATGCTATTCCACATCTATAATTACAAATGTATACAGACTTATATTACAAATATTGTACTGTATGTAATATGTAAGTGTGTCTCTGTATGGGCTATTGGGGTTGTTCACTATTTTTCATTGCTGTCCTTTTCTAAAATGCCAAAGCAAATCAGGTAAAGAAAACTGAGTTAAAGGAACATTACTGTTATTATGATTTTTTTTTTAGAACATGTAAGCTTAAAAAAAGCATGTGTAAGCACCCGGTTCATTTCCTTTGGGTAACATATTCATCTTTATTAAAGGAGTCTGCTGTTATAATAGCCGATACATATCAGGTTATCATGATTTAAGGGTCCTCTATGAACAATATCTTTCTGATATAACAGACAAACCTGATTTATATTTGATCTCAAACAGATTTACTTATCAAAAGGTCAGTGTGATATTAGTTGATTCATGACTCACTAAGAGACAAAATACAGGAATATCATAATTTAGAGCAGGGATTTTACAACTGAGGTTCAGGGGGCCACAAGGGGGCGCCATGGGGTCCATGAAAAAACATACAAAATGTATTCTAACAAAAAACAAAACAAAAAAACTAAATATGCATGTAGTTTTGAGGAAAAATGTTTTGCATTTGTTTCTAAATATGAATATCGCTTTCTTTGTGATGCACACTTTCCTATATTCTAACAAAAAAAAGTACATTTCTTTCCAGATAATACAGTTTTAATATGTTTTTGTTTTAGTTTTAATACAATGATATACAAAAGCCAGTGTGTTTTCACAGGATAAACGGGTTTGTTTACATATATATCGTTCATAAGTTCAGGGTAAGATTTTTTTTTTTGTTGCAAGGCTGCATTTATTTGATCACAAATATGGTAAAAAACAGTAATGTTGTGAAATATTACAATTAAAAATGATTGTTTTCTATTGTAAAATATTTTAAAATGTAATTTATTCCTGTGATCAAAATTTTCAGCATCATTACTCCAGTCTTCAGTGTCACATGATCCTTCAGAAACCATTCTAATATGATGATTTGATGCGTAAGAAACTATTATTATCAATGTTGAAAATAGTTGTGCTGCTTAATATATTTTTGAAAACCATGATACTTTTTTTCAGGATTCTCTGATGAATAGAAAGTGCAAAAGATCAGAATTTATTTAAAATAGAAATCTTTTGTAACATTATAAATGTCTTTACTGTCACCTTTGATCAATTTTACGCATCCTTGCTGAACTTATAAAAGACAGTGAACATGTATTAGCTTAGACAATCGATTTAACAAATGACACATTTTATGTGTAGAGTAAAACGAGTGGGTTTGAAACAGAGATGCAGTGAATGCGAAAAATAAAAGCATTCACAGGAAAACTAGAAATCCCACAGAATCACCAATTTAAAGGTGAAGTGTGTAATTTATATCAACCCACAGCATCTTTAAGGGGTTCAACTTTATATCTAGCGATTTACAGGATCATATCCAGACGAGTTCACTGGCTTACAGATGGTGCTATCTGTGTTTTTACTGGCGGCTGACACTGACACCTTCCTCAGGCTGTAAAGAGCGAACACATTGCTCTGATATAAGGTACATCTTTTATCCCTCCATCTCTCCACTTCAATGATTTTTCTCTCTCTCTGCCCTCGGAAACACTATAAGCTATGAGTCACCTCACAGCACTGAGCAGATATTGGCTTTTAATTGCCTGACAGTCAGTGAGAAAAGACGTCTAAACAAACCATATCCACCCAGGGAAAACAAAAGGGATGGAAAACAGGGGTGATAAATCAAGAGCAGGATTATGGGATAACCTGATGTGGTCTGGTCAGTGTGCTGAGACGTGTGTGTGCGTGTGAGAGTCAGTGCCATCCACCCAAATGTTTCAGATCAGTCCTGACAGATTTATTCACATGTGTCAGTTCACCAGAGGCTTGCTCTGTCTCACTCATGGAAAACTCTGCAGGACTGACAGGAATTCACAGCTTCATGTATCAAAACAACAGTGATACTCTGACAGGGAACAGGTAAGCAGTCAGAGAGGATTCAGATGGAGATGGAAGAAATGCAAGAATGTGAAATTGAGGTTTCTTAGTCTGAAGATCAACTAAGCCAGTGCTTCCCAACCAGAGGGGTGTGCAACCCAACAGGAACTTGGAAAAATTGTGATTTTGCTTTGTGAACCCTATACAATGATGTATAAACGAGTATAAATCAGTCTTGGAGGGTGAGAGTGTTATTTAAAGTGTCAAGAATTGTCCATCTTTACTAAAAATAAAATAAAATATAATATAAAATAAAAGCCTATAATTAGCCATTCGTGATTTTGAACTGTGAAATTATTTTCATTACAATTAAGCACTTTTAAATTCCCTTTTAATTCTCAGTTATTTATATACTTCTCAGTTCCAATAATAATTATTATTAGTATTACATATATTATTAAATGTAATTAAATATAATAATTGTATAATATTTTATAAAATACAATAAATGTATTATAGATGTGTTTGTGTATTTAATTTGTATAATGTCATGGATATGACAGAAGTATTACAACGTGAAGGTGATTTATGAGGACACTTTCTGTGTCTCTGTAATCCAAAAGACTTAAAAACATACTAAATTGAGTTTTTTGAAAATCTAAAAATGAAGAAAATTTCCTGTAGGGGGTAGGGTTAGGTGTAGGGCGATAGAAAATACAGTTTGTACAGTTTAAAAACCATTATGCCTACGGAGAGTCCCCGTAAACCATAAAAATCAGTGTGTGTGTGTGTGTGTGTGTGAGTGAGTGTGAGCAAAATATCACTGGCGATATCATAAATATTCATGCTGGTCTAAGCTGGTCTTCTACTAGTGTCTATACTATAAAAAAAAACCTTAAACACAATACATTGTAAATGATGACAGTTGGTGGATCAACAGCCTTTAAAACATTAATGTGACAATAACAGATCAGGTTGGCACATCTCCTACGCTTGAGAATCCCTTAAATCTACGTCAATCCTGTTGGAACAGAGGAGGCGTTGGGATCTCACGCTATCTCACAGTGTCAATCAGTCTTCACAGTTTCAGTCACAATGCCTGGAGCGACTCCAACACCAGCTCATGCAGTACGACAACACACACACAAAGCATTTGATTGCATTTTAACACATGAACTACAGCATTGAGCATCAAAAGTTTCTGTAAAACACTTAAAAACGATCTGTTTGTCCAACCAATGTGGAAAGGAGGGAAGTAATCAGGAAACCTGTTTGTCATTTTTTATGCAATTACATTTAGAAGCAATTTAAAGATGCAAGGAGATACTGAGGCATAATTTACTACGGTGGGTTATTGAAACCAACCCTAAGTGTTTAGATATAATTTAAAACCAGGTCTCTTCTGCCTGTGCACACGCTGCACAAATAGCATCAAAGTACTACGAAACACGCACTGTGCCTTGTTACAGCAAAACCCAAGAGATGTGAGGAAAACAGCACTTTATGTGTCTTATTTGTATTTATGTCTTCTGAAAGTCTAACATCTAACCATTAAACCATTAAAGTCATTGCATCCATAGACCTGATTCTAGTTAGATCATTGTGCCAAAGGATTGGAGGAGTTTCTTACACTTTTCAGAGTCTGTCAAGTTCAGATTTAATGAGAAATACTTGTGAACTGCTGTGAACCACAGATTTTCAATATGGGTTAAAGTTCAGGCTTTGCTCTGAAACACTCTTGTCTAGAAAGCACATTTCAGACTTGATCTGAGGTTTTTCAGCTGTAAAGTCAAAACTCTTTTGTAGCTGACACATGCCAGAGTGTGCGATCGGTGTGAAGTGGATTTGCATGATTCTGCCTGGAGCGAAGTGCGTTTGTTTGTTGCAAAATCAGCGCTGGTGTTTCATCTTGTTATAAAATTGCACCGAGATGACTTTTTTTTTTTTACTGGAGAAAGTAATATTATGGATAGAAGGCTTGTATTTTAGCCAGAAGCAATGGTTTGAAGTTAAAAACATCTCGATGGATTTGTTTATTACAAAAACACAGCTTTTCTCTTCACAAGACGTTAAATGATGGACTGGAGTTGTGTGGATTATTGTGATGTTTTTATCAGCTGTTTGGACTCTCATTCTGACGGCACCCATTCACTGCAGAGGATCCACTTTTGAGCAAGTGATGTAATGATACATTTCTCCAAATCTGTCCAGATGAAGAAACAAACTCATCTACATCTTGGACGGCCTGAAGGAGAGTAAACTTAAGCAAATCTTCTCTTTTTTTGGTGAACTATTCCTTTAATTAATGGGTTTTGTGCTTGTTTTGTGAGAATCACAACAGAGTGTCTTACATAAGCTGTGCATGATGGTTTGGCTAACAGTTGAGACTCCCCAGACCACATTAGATTAAACTGAAAGCCTTTAACAGACTCGTACATCTGCGATGAACCTCCTCTGACTTCTCTTATTCAATTTACTGTGCTATTCCATTATGTCATGCAGAAAAGCTGAATCACAAAGATAGTTTTCAATTTGCTCAGTCACTTTGCATAAAAATCTCTTGAGCGCGGCACAGATTTAACCATTTGCACGACTGTTTGCTGCGGCACATTGTTATGTGGAGAACTGAATTCTTTCAGTTAATGAAGCTGAGTGTTTCTGTAACAGTTTTAATTGCATGATCCAAATTTAACGTCTTGCCACATTGTGCCTCGTGATGAAAATGATAATGATGGGATGTTAACAGAATGCATTCTTGGCATCGCCACACATTATAGGGACCCCATCTGTTAAAGATATTCTCTCTTATGTGGGACACAATTAAAGGTGGGGTAAGCGATTTCTGGTAGCCAATGTTGACATTTGAAATCACCAAAACAAACACGCCCCTACCGCAAAAGGGTCTCGCCCCTATTTTGATAGCTCCGCCCCACAATGTTACTCACCTATCGAGAAGAAACAAAGCAACCTCGGCGCCCGATCACAGGCCTTCCCGCTCCTTGAGTTCTCTCCAGTGCTGGAAAGCTGATCCGATATTTACACGGGTCCTACTTCTTGCCTTATCGTAACACCCTGTCTACACCGGACGCGAGCGGCGTGATGCAGCAAAATACTATAGAACTGGATGCCGCGCCGCGACACGACAAATCCCCGACAGTAAACTGCTGCCGCGTTCTATTTATGACATATTGACACAAATTTCAAATGATTTTCAACAGTTGCTTTGTCGCACCCAGTGTAGACAGACCACGACAGGACAACTGTTGTGTCCGGTGTGGACATGGTGTAAGACACTGTATTCTTTTGTCCTGCAGACGACTATCTTTCTGTCGTCGCTCGGCTCTGCTAACGTCCGTCATGTGCACTGATGAGTGCTCTCTCCTTGCATCATGAGTAGACACGCCCCTTGCTGCTGATTGGCTACAAGTTTGTTTTGGTACTCGGCCCTGACTCGTTTTCTAAAGCATTTTGAAAAAATGCATACCCCACCTTTAAGTAGTATCTTGAATCTCTCCAACAAATCAGCTGATCTAGTTTACAGGTCTGACTGTTCAGTTCTTTAATTTCAACTCAGTGACTGGCGAAGATTTTCATTAAATAATTGGATTCAATTTTTGTTTTTGTTTTTTTTTTCACTCAAAGCTAGAGTAAGATTTGCATGTACTGCCTTTTGTAAGTTTGAATGCCTCAGTCGGAAAAAGAGAGACTACACAATTCTTCAAAACTTTTCCAATTGTGTTTCACCCTAGAAAGTCATATGAGTTTACAATATATTTTCATTTATGGGTATAGGCTATACAATCGCTTTAACACTCCATCACTAATAATCACTCCAAATCTCATGGTCTTTGGTTAAATAAACTGAACACACATTGAGCAAACACATTATGCTTGCCTAACCAACCAGTGATCCTTGAAAGTACTAGAAGATCAAGTAGTCTCCATTACAACTAAATTGAGAAGAAAAATTTGGGCATCACAAACAAGTAATTTTTGAGTTTCAATTTTTTTTTACCTTGAAATATCAGTTTCAAAATCGTTCTGATGGTACACTTACTTCTAATAAGGCAAATGGTTTCTCTTTCCCACGCTCCACACAACATCTGTTCTGGTAATATGTACATTTGATGAGCGGGAAAAAACAAAACAGTTTGCTGTGCGGGAACTAAATTCTGCGAAAAGGGTATTGCTTTACGTCAGCAATAAATACACGTGTACAGCTGTACACTATAATCACGACAGTAAATTCCACTAACTTAACTGTAAGTGGCTCTGAAGTCGCAAAAATACACAAAACTACAGTTGTTCAGCCTATCACAAGGTTTGTTTGTTGGAATTTCTTTAGTAGCTAAATATCAGTCACGGCACCCGACAGCAGTCTCACTCTTTCCACCCTGCTGTCAGAATCTGTATAATAATGAAAATATGATTGTATTTCCTTTGTCAGATCATTAGAAGAAAGCAGGAATGAGCAAATAGCTGCTCCCTGGTGTGAAAGCCATACTGGAATCTGACAGGAAAAATAACTTTAAATGTAGCCTACTGTTAAATGAGGGACAAATCATGGCTTTTACTGTTAGTAGCCTACACTTCAGGTTGAAGAAAAAAAGTAACTGCATGAGCTATTTTTGGAACACCCACTTAATAGGGTATTCACTAAATATAGGCTACTGTAAGAAAAATCGTGAAAGCATATAATGTATATTTCATAATTGTTTAAAACAGTTAGCCTACTTATAAAAATCGCATCGTCAGTTGCATGCTGTTACTATGGACTGAATTAGCGACACCATAAATAACTTAATTTCTAAGCGACTTGATCTTAAAAAGAACAGCATCAATGTAAAAGTAACATCTCATGCATACGTCAAACTGAAGTCAAGTATACCACGAGAAAGCACATTCATAAACGCATGCAGAGATAGATGAATTTCATCACCTTGTTTGCCTGTGTCTCCGCAGAGCTCTGTTTGATCCAGGGATCCGTACAGTTTCGGGGTGCTGCGTCCTTTCTCCATGCTTTCAAGCTCCACAACACACTGGAAGTTTGAGCTGGATCAGAATGCCGGTGAATCAGAGCTCAGTTTGACTGATGGAGGTTTATAACTCCATGTCCTCGGTGATGCACACAGTGATGCCTGCCGCTGCTGTGAGTGTGTGTGTGTGTGTGTGTGTGTGAGTGTGTTCTCCCATTACCTGAAAGCGCCACCCTGTGAATAACGGGAAAAGTGACGTTAAGTTAAAATCTCTTTGTTTTCCTTCCGAGATTACATTTTTTTTTAAAGATCAAATGTATCCTTATGACAAAATATGACGAACATTTTTTTGGATAGAGACTTCACCGTTTAAGTTTAGAAAATGTGCTAAATATGTGCTATTAAACATGCACACATTTTTATATTATCTTCCTGAGGCCCAGGGGGAAAAAGTATTTAGTAGCTATTTTGTCATTACATTATTTAGAGCATTAGAAAAAATGGAAAAATAACAATTTTGAAAAATGATATTTTGGTAGGCTAGCACTAGTATAGGGACCAATTCACACTATTAACTAGTAGCATGCCTATTAACATATTGGCTGTTTGTTAGTAGGCTACATAAAGCACTTATTCTGCATGACCATATTCTACATCCCTAATCCTATCAATACCTCAATTTAACAACTACCTTACTAACTATTAATAAGCAGAAAATTAGGAGTTTATTGAGGCAAAAGTAATAGTTAATGGTTTGTTAATAGTGAGAAATGGACCTTAAAATAAAGTGTGACCGATATTTTATTCATGTTATGCTATGTCCTCTGTAGAGGACACCAGGACTAAAGATTATGTTATGAAAGATATAACAGAATGATTTGATATACCATTTTGCTTTATGCATTATGTGTAAAATGGCCATAAGAGGGTTTCCCATTGTATACAATGTATCTATACACTGTATCTAATTTTCATATTAATGTGTTCTTGGGGCAACATGTAATGAAAAAAGAAGTGGGAGCAATAATTTTCATAATATCTAATATTTCATATAGGAATATTGAAATTTTATTTATTTCCCTATTCATTTATTGTGTCAATAAACACAATGCGTATTAAACATGTTTTAGGCCTGGTGTCCTCTACAGTGGACATGCAGGCTATGAAATTGATGTCCTGTTTCGTAACAGAAAGTCATAGTTTGATTTAAAACCCATAACATTTTCCTGAGACGTTGATTTATGGCAAAGAGTTTAAAAATTTGTCAGATTTAAATAATCACAAAATATAATATTTCCATAAGTGTGTTACATTTGATCACTAAATTAATGTTAGCCATTTTTAAAGACCAAAGAGAGGGAGTGCTCATGGTGAAACTTCCAAGCATGTAGTGCTCTTCACAGGACATGCAGACTTATAACTGTGACATGTGTGGTCTCAGAGACATCCACTAAAATATAGTGTCCACTACAGAGGACAAAATCTATTCCTGGGTCTCAGGAGGTTATAAAAAAGTAATACGGACACAGAGAAATATGCTTTTTTTTTTTGATTTCAAGTCAAATGATTTGATTTCAAGTCTTTTTTTGACCAACTATAGTGATTGGTATCTGTCAGAACTTTTGATTGAAATGTTACCAAAATAATTAAAATACAACAAATACACAAAATAAATACATAAAATTCTTGCCATACATAAATTCGTACATGGTTTAAAAATACCAATTGAATAATAATAAAAAATAAATCCCACTAATTTTTTAGCTATTATTAGCATTATCACTTGGAAAGCAAAAATAAAAAATACCACTTGAAGAAAAGACTTTGAAAAAAACTGTTACTTAGTAGAGGTACAAATGTATGTAAAATCATAGAAATGAAATATTTACATATTTTGTAAGGATGTTTTCTGTTAGTTCAAGTTGATGAATATTTGTGGAAAGTCAAAGGTTTTAAATTTAACCAAAGCAACTTATAATTAGTACTTACATTTAAAACATGAATCGCTCTCAATCTTTGGGTCAGTATAGACTCGATGCCTTTGTAATGCTCATATTCAAAAACGTAAAGCAGACAGGCACTGCGACATTAATGCATTGTTTCATTAGAAAACACTTTCAATTTAACAAGTCCCTATCAGTAAAAGATTGATCCATGTCACAAATTCTTAGAAACATTTTATCAGCGCTACAGTCTTTCCTCTATGATAACACAAGTGTGCTTAAATTAATCTGCATTATAAAACAAGAGGTCTATCCCAGTCAACAGTCAGGACATAAAAGTTAAACACACAGTATGTTTGCACTGTGACTGAGGCCTGCAGAAAATGTTTGTGTGGGTTGGGTTTCATCTTAAGGAAGTGTTACAGTTTGAAGGCATCTTGCTGAACCATTAACAGTCTGGTTGCACTGATAGATTATGCTTCTGAAGCAACCCTTTGAGGAGAAAGCACTTTTAACTATGTGTTCTGACCCTGGTGTCAATGCTGTTAGATTTGAGCTTTAATTCTGATCTAAAGGAAACAACATCAACACTGACACATTGCTATGCAATGAAATGTCAACATGGCAAATTCACACTCATTGATTAAGTACTAATGCCATAAAATGATTAACGCTGGGTCAAAGTACACCACTTGTTACCATGCAGAGCTTATCAAGACATTTAGACAAAATGACGAAAGCTTGACTTTATGCATTTGCTGAAAGATGAAATTATTTAATAGATATTTTTAGATTTCAAACAATGAAATGTTAAGGATATTTATTCCCATCTCTCGTTTTTTTTTTTTTTTTTAAGAGTTGTCAGTCACAAATATGCCACTCTACAATCTGCTCTACAGGAAAATTTACTCAAGAACAAGTTTGGGAAGCTTTTTTTCCCCTTTTCTCCGCAATACAGGTTTGGCAAATTAATTTCTAAGCAAAGTGTTCCCAATACCTTAAACTGGAAATTAGATACTTTTATTATGATTATCTTCAATAAACCCCTGTGCTATTGACACTTAATTGTGGAAAATGTTAGTGCCTCATGCACAATAAAAAAAACAAAAAAAAAACAAAGTCTCTTCATAACCGGCAACTGAGGCTTAGCTTCAGATCACAAATATTTGCAAAACATAACAATGAGTGGTAAAGAAAGGGTGTGAAGATGTTAGAAACAATAGGCACTATTTGCTTGTGTGGCAGTTTGGCAGAGAAGACATGCTTACTGCAAGCAAACAAACCAGATTAGCTCATCTCCAGTCATAGTCCATCCGTTTATGAAAAAGCTGGCCTGTAAAACAACAAATCTTCACAAAAAAACAGATGATGTACATTTTGGGATATTCAAGTATACTGTATTGGAGCTGTAATGATTCTCTCAAAGACTTAAATAATCCCAAATAGAGATTTATCTGTCTTGAGATAGTAATTAACTCATATAACTTCATCCATGATGGATATTTTGATGAAAAAAAAGCTTACTTAAGTTTTTTGTTTTTTGTCTGATTTTATTACAAATGTTTTAAAAACTAAATCAAGATACATTTGCTTGAGAATGAAAATGACTTCAGATATTAAGTGGTGTCAATGGGGTAAGAAAAATAATTCCCTTTGAGTTATGTTTATTTTTCTTACCCCACTGACAGATATTTTTTCTTGTTTTAAGCATAAACATACTTTTTTTTTCTCCAGAGAAAAAAGAAAACTTAATATCTTGAGAAGTATAATGACAAGATATTGAGTTGTTTTCTGAAAAAATAATAGGGTATCAATGGGGTAAGAAACAAATAATCTTTCCCTTTGACTTCAAAGTTATTTTTCTTACTCCATCGACAAATATATTTCATTTTTAATCATAAACTCACTTAATTTTGATACATTATATTAGAAAACAAAACTTATGTCATTGGTTATGTCATTACTTCTCAAGTAAATGCATCTTTTTTGTAATAGAGACCAAGACAAAAATACAGAGTAAGAAAATAATTATTTTCAGTGTACGGAACAGTTTCAGTGTTATTTCACTCTTAGTTCTTTTAATTTGCTCTCTGTTAAGAAGTCACTGTTTGCTTCCATTGATTAAGATTTATCCACTGCCCACTTGTTATTCCCTCTGGCATCTTCCATAGCCGTCTCAAGCCAGTCTTTCTCCTGGTCTGACTCAGAATCGCTCATCTCAGTGTCGGCAGCCAGCAGGCGTGAGTAGTTTATCCGGCGCTGCCGAGGAATCTTCCACTTGAGTACGGCAAGAGCGCTGCTCCACAAAGCCAGAGTGACCGCCATGCCTTGGAAAAGCACCTGGATCCCAAACTTTTGCACCACAAACCCAGCTGCCAGACTGCCAAACGCCGCTCCCAACTCCAGAGAAAGCACCTCAAACAGCCTTAAAATGGTCTTTTCGGTGCCGGGAGTGGCGATGTCTTCGCTTTGCGATGTTACGGACCACCAGAGGGCGCCGGTGCTGAAGCCCACCAGCAGTTGAGCGGGTATTACAGCCCACGGACCCCACAGGAAGGAATAATAAAGACACTGCAGGGCTAAACTAACAACGGAGAGCACTAGCAACCAACCATGGTACTTTAGAAACCGGGAGAGACGCCCAGCAAATGGAGCAAAGCCAGTTTGGCTTAAGTGTGCCAAGGCTAAAGAGATGCCCATGTGGATTTCGGTGGCACCGCAGTCCTGCATGTGCCATAAGAGGAAATCTGACACAGCTGAGCTCACCATGCCCATCAAGACGACAGTGACGGCACAAAGTATTGCCTGCGAGTTCCCATGCACCAATTGTAGTGCCTTGAAACCTCCACTAGTGGGCCGCTCACGCTTGCGGAGGTAGATAGGTAGCAGAGCGGCTGTAGGGACGGTTAGGCTCATAAATACAGTGTAGGAGTAAAACTCCAATGTTGTTCCTGTAAGACAAAACAGGCTGGTTACAAGAACTCCAACCACACAGTTGCCAAAAGCGGCTCCAAGTTGCTTCCAGACCTTCACGCCATTATGGCGGTCGGTGGCATCTACGAAATCCAAGTATTCGTAGAGTCCATCATCTGCCGTCCACTCCAACGGGGCGGCCATGAACTCCCACAAACCCATCACAATGAGAACCAGAAAGAACATCTGATGCTGGGCATCCATAACTTTTAGGCTCCCCAGGAACTCAGTGTGAGGATCTTCTTCCTGGTCAGGCTTCTTCAAAGATCGCAGGCCTCTTGCTGTCCAGTTGGAGCTTACAAGTGTGGTAACTTCGACAGGGTGTTCGGTACTTACAGATGTTTGGTTTATTGAGTAAACAGTAGCATTTGATTGCGATGGGACCATCGTCCTCTCTAGAATAGCGGTGGGATCAGCATCGGGTTGACTAGCGTTACACCATCCACTTTCAGCTTGGATTCCTGCAGACGGGAAGAGCAGAAGAGTCAAAGCCAGCAGTGCCGAGCTGAGCAGAGAGCCCACTATGACCGCCCGCCGTTTGTCATACTGTCTGGCGAGGACGCTGGAGAACGGGCGCCACACCAGAGCGAGCAGGTGCTTGGATGCCATGATGATACCAATCATGGTGGCGCTGAGACCCAGGTGCCGGAAGTAGAGGGTCAGGAAAGGAAGGAGGCAACCAGCGCCACAGGAATGGAGGAAGTGAAAGACGCCCGCCAGCCGCAAGGCTCCATTCACATTCCACTGCTTGCTCTTCTGCATTGCTCCCTTCTTCATCATGTTTGTCGACTTCAGTTAGCGCTCTGTGTGGAGTAAAAAGAAAAATTAAACTAAGTGAAAAAATATATGCAACTTTACAGGTCAATTAAGTACTGTATGCAATGGTAAAGTGGTTGTATCAGTTTGTCCAAAAAAACATGGTATTATTATGGTAGTACCATGGTACTTTTTGTGGAATGTTTAGAATTTTTGTTCCTTTGTTACAGATGTTATTTTATATTTTCCATTGTGTGATATTATTAACCTTCAATTAAATATGAAATAAATACAATAAATATAAATTAGTGCTGTCAAACGATTAATCACATCCAAAATAAAAGTTTTTGTTTATGTAATATATGTGCGTGTACTGTGTATATTTATTATGTATATATAAATACACACACAGTATATATATTGAAAATATTTACATGTATATACATTTACAAATATATATTCTTATATTATATATAAATATATTTAATATGTAAACATAGCATATTTTTCTTAAATATGTACATGCATGTGTTTGTATTTATATATACATAAATATACACAGTACACACACATATATCATGTAAACAAAAACTTACTTTGGATGCGATTAATCGTTTGACAGCACTAAATAATAAATGCTATTATATCAGTACTATAGTAATACCATAGTACTTTGATAGTAGAAATTATATTTTATTTTACATTGGCATTACAACTTCTAATGGGTAACACTACTTTACACCAAAGAAAACAATGCACTACTGTATTCAAATGGCACTTCGAGGTGTTTCATTCCCATGACATTATCATTGTACTTTATAATATAACAAACAACATGGGTTAATCGGCTCCATATGGAGCAAAACTGTGTCCAGTACACTGCATTTAAATCATATACACAACACATCCCCTCACCATGATTTCCTAAAATAGGACACTTCTAGAAAACGGAACATCTTATGAGAGCAAAGTAAATTAAAAGTGTATGTTAAAAAATACGGAAGAGAGCGTGCAGACAGTGTATCGCAATTTCACAAAATTAAACCTGAAAGACTTATAAGAGTTTAAGCAGATGTTTTCCATAAAAGCCTCTTGTAATCTTGCAAATCGCATGAGCTGGCTTAAAGAAAAAACTGACAGACTTTTTAACATCTGCAGGTAGCCTACACGACAAACTCTCAGCACAGGTAACATCACCATCGTGCACCTGCTGTTGTAACACGTCCCCAGACTGCTGTGCGTCTGCTATTTACCTGAGATCTACCAGAGCCTATCCGTAAACTCATGCTGTGCTTGACAGGATATTGTCGATTAAAGTTTTCTTTGGCTTTTCATGTCCACACCGTATCCAGGTAAGCTATAACGTGTTTTCTTTCTCTTTGACAAACAACCAATGGCCGACCTCAGCGTATCGTGCAAACTCTAGTTTACTACGCCACCTGTTGGTGAGAAGATGAACTTACAGAATAACACGAGCAGTCACATGAGCCTTTACGCTGCACCTTTAATTCAAGTTATAAAATATATCACTTTACAGTTTTTGGCAGTCTGACCAAAAAATATGTCAAGAAGAAAATGTTTGTTAGCTCAAATAAATAAAAGTCGGGCGCATTGCATTGTGCAATACAATACCCCACATAATGTGCTCTGTTGTAGCCTACAGCACATTTGGGCAAATGTAACAGGTTTCCATACTTGCATATTGCACACAGTGTATATATACTGCATACTGCAGAAAAAAAACTAGGGTACAATGCTATTCTGATCTAAATGCTTACAACAAAGGCTTCATCCAAAATTGCATACTTTCCTAGTAGGCAAAAAAAAAAAAAAAGTGTGTGAAAAGAGTAGTATGTCCGAATTCAAAGTATTCATAAAACAGTAGGTGAAAAGTACCCAGATGATGATTCTTAAGTAAACATAGGATGGACACTTTGATATCCCATGAAGCTTGATGGCATAGGTCACATGACAGTGACAACATGGCGATTGTAGTACGTCTAAACACTTCCATACTATATAGAACATACATTTTAACAGTCGTGAAGTAATTACTTATTCAAAGTTAGTACCTACTCAGAGAGTATGTGATTTCGGATGCAGCCATCATTTTCAATGCGTTTTATTTTTCTATTGTGTTATTTAATGGCAAGTGTCAAATGAAAGTCTA